>OZ012689.1:43262423-43297423 GCA_963942565.1 Maea johnstoni | reverse complement strand
ACCAATCTTTACTACATAGCTGAATGTTTAAATGAATTTGTATTTTCCAAATATTCATAATCAGAACCAATTCGTACCACATTATATTTAAGGTGAAATATATTTTAACTACTGGACTAATTTGCTTTATACATTCGCCGCTTTGCATACGTAATCGTGCATTTCCCACAGAATAGCGGGTAAGCAAGTTCTATTTGCACTGGTACTCAATAATTTATGAGCGTTTTCCTTGGTGGTGCATTGTGTTCCTAATAGGAAGGTCCATATAATATAATCAAAACTCTTTGCACAGTTCCTATAGTGAGCCTAAGGGGCGTGGGTAATAGACTACAAAACAGTGCTAGACGCAATCAAACTACCTTTTGCCTTTGCAATCTGCCCTTTGATGTATTTCATATCCATTGTATAAATCATTGCACTTTTATTGTTCAATTTAAGTTCTGTTTTCCTAATGACCAAACGCTTGTTCATCTATACCGGTAGTGTAGTTAATTCAACTTAAGATTTTTCTTATCAAACTAACCCTTTCCCGTCAAACGTAACGTATCCTCCTTTTCTGTGCGGCTCCACGAGGTTTGAATTGCTGTAAAATGTCTTTGTGCTTTGGGGGAGATTGTAAAACGTTTTGTATGTTGAGAAAGCTGTGCAAAGCTGAAAACAAACGAAGAGAACACTTTTGAAATATATTGTATTGTTTAACATATACATGTATGGCTATGGAAATTTTCAACTTCCTTTTAATCCCAAAGTGCCCTCTAACAAAGGACATTCTCAACTCCTAAAGCCTCACTAAGTTAATTAGGCCAACCACTGACATGGTTCATTGCGTATCATTTATAAAAGTTCCATCCCTGACAATTCTTATAGATATCTTTTTCATGAGTACATGTCATCTTTCACACCCAATTCCATTGTTCTTATGTAGAAACAAATACATACAATAGGAAGAAGTTAACTTTGTAAAATCTTCTCAGACTTACTTCTTAAAGAGAGTTTCCAAAATTATAAATTATGATACTATTATAATAGAGTAGCAATAATAGAGCCATTAAAACTGTTCACCAGGTCAGTATGTGAATTAAATTGTACGCTTAAATGCATCCTACCCAGACCAAGGGACGGACACACAATAGTGTTAATCCAGGGAAGCACTAATAATCAAATATGATATCACTGTGTGGTGTACAACAGGAATAACTCCCCCGAGGGAGGATTGTCGCCACACAGGGATGTCATGTTTGTTTTTATTATACCGAACAAAATACAAAACACAAAAGGGGTAAAATGACAAACACCAGAGATTTTGAATAAAGACTCTTTTGTAAAAAAAATACAATATCAGGGATGTCCAACTGTTGCATTGACGCATCAGAGTGCAACAGAAGCCCCAAGACGTACAACAGGAGAAAATTTTCAATCACAGTTTGATTTAGACAATTTTCCGAAAACATGAACAAATCAGCCTACTCGATGTTTCGCTTCCTTTTTCAAATAAAATCTGTGCTTATTTATTAGCAAGACACTGAACTTTATTTGTTTGTTTGTACTTTTACTGTCTTTATCAGCAAGCAATCTAGAAATTTCCTCTTCTTCAATACTTGCGAACGTCCACTGTCGGCACCTGTACTTGCTTCAGAAGTCATGGTAGTTTCCTTTTTGTGTCACGGTACAATAGTCCACTTTGTCACGGTACAATAGTCCACAAAAAGCTGTATCAGTGGCAGGGCAAGGCATGCAGCGAGATCGCTACCATCCATCGTCTGCCTCGAGCTCATTGACCTAGTTTCACAGGTAGCGGTGATTATTCAACTAGTTCATGGCTATTGCAGTGAATTGTTCAACTATGTCATGAGCTCTTAAGGACAACAGCCTGTCGCTAAGGAGTGAGGAAATAATGACGATTAATGCATGGCCCTTGACCAACCAGAATCAAGAATATTCACGTGAGGTATAATAATATAACAGTAATAACTGGTCTGGCCAGGATGCTCTAAGATGCACATCAAGTACACATACTGTCTCGAGGAACAGTAATTAAAGCCTTTGGGTAGGCCATAACAACCGCCAACTTAAAGGCACACGTAAATATTTGAGAACATCTTGGAATGATGGGAGGTAGTACATAACCCATCTTATATATATCCCTGTCCTGTAGTATATCGCCCACCTTAAAAACAAATATGATATGTCCAGTGGTCATAAAACTCACATTCTCGCCAATTTTCTGTTTCACGGAGTTATTGTATGTGATAAGCAAAGGAAAGCAGGGACCTCTATAAAACCTTCTACAAAATCCAGACAAGGTGCTATTTTTGGTGACGCCATGATACAATGGGTCTTCCAAGCTTTCTGCGTTAAAAACCTAAATTGAAACCTTTTGTTGTAACTAAGATCCTGGATAAAACATGTAATTTCTATCATACTCTGCTTATCCCAAATTCCATATCAATTTCGAAAAGTTCTTTGTAACCTAAGACATCTGTAGACATGATGGACTCAACGATTGGAGGATATTGTTATCCATTGCCTTTATTTTGCATAGGGATACCTCGACCCTAAGGTCTACCATGCAATCGAAATTGACGAAGAAACGTTGGCAATCGTCTCTTAATGGATTCCAACCCAATATGACGAGGAATGTGTCAAATGTTAATTAAACGTGCAGCGTTTTTGGATTCAGGAATTTGTCTTACAAAATACAAATGCAATAACTAATTAACCTTTGCAATTTCAATCCTCTTATGCGAGCACAATGAATTACCAAATAGGGGGTAACATGCGAGAACACGTTGAATGGGATTTTAATAACTCACCAGTTCTTGTGGAATTCCATGGTTTTTTATGTACATGATGCCATATTTACGGAGTGAATCAGCACATTCTAGTGAGATCGCTTGAAGTTTTTCTACAGGTTGACAAGATGGATCTTTTGGTGATGATGCCAAATCGTTTAAATCCACTAGAGGAATAACTGTGCTAGCCATTTTGCTGATGATGTTCGAATTGAATTCTGTTTTGCTCCTACCTTTTATACATGCTTTAATTATAGACCACCTTTGCACAACACTTGACCTACATCTCAATTATTTGATAGATGGGAGAAATACGAATAAGACGTTGAGATGACTTATTGATAATCTTTTGGAGAATTGAGTTCAATTGAACTTTTTTACCTGCCAAGATGTGGCGAAATATAACATTTGTGTAACGTTAATAGGTGGTTATTACTTGCAGCCAGAGAATATAAGGATATCCAGGTTATATTGCAAGGCTGAGAATCTTCTAAATGAGGATTACAGTTCAATAAACCCCGTGTACAACATGCTTGATGGGTATGTATACAAAGCCTGGAACTCTGTATTTATGCAGTTTTTAAACGGCAGACACAACGTCTTGTTAAGAACTAGCCTCCTTTAAGTTAGCTTTTGGGGCTAATTTTCTTGACTCAGTCATTCCTCTTCCCTGCTTTCATAAAAGAATCGGACTATACAAAGTTCATATTGCCTGAAAGGTATTTTGATGACAAATGCATTAGGCATTTACAAACTTACCATCGTGTTTAAGATATTTTGAGTAAATAACTGAGGTATCATGCACAGTGTTTTCAAACAAAGCTCTTCTTCACGTGTATAGACAGGGAACGTTCAAATTACACAATGTTTGGAGGAAGCATCAGTATGGAAAAATTGGTGTCATATATTATTTCTAATTAGTACTTTCGTCACGTTAAAGACATTTCTCTTGGAGTTTTTTTGAACATGAGGAAAGATCGCATTTTTCAACTTTCAGATTCCATAACTTACGAGCAAAGTTAAGATTGGAAATACATTGATATATACTTACACTTGACATATATATTGTAATAGTCTGAAGTAACGATGGACTAAGTGTGAAAGAGCAAATAAACAACGTTTTATTTTCACTACCTTTTTGGGGGAGGGTACATAAAAACTCGTGTGAAGTGCAATTTTACTTATTTTTCACGACCGTTGTTTGGGAAGAGGAAATATATAGTTTTTCTCGACCACGCTAGAGGGACGGTAGATAAAACTCAAGTTTATCCTCCTTCTACAAAGAGAGGGTAAATATATCAATGACTGGTTTTCTGGCTCATTTTCCTGGCAAATGGATCATTAATTTGCGAGAGCAAAGACCCATCAAAACAAAGATAAGTTGAAAACTACTGAGAAAATTAGAAATCTCATATCAAAAGAACATGGAAATAAAGACCTCTTATGTTAAACACCATGGCAGGGAATTATGTTTTATTATAACAGATAACCCCATAAGCCACCTTATAAATTCTTCCGTGTCATCTTCAAGCCAACATTGCACCCTATTTGCGACATACTCCTAATGTACACTATCAAAATCATGTGAGATTTTTGATCACAACATCCTATGTGCTGATTTTATTACCTGATGTTAAAATCATAATAAACGCCCATGCCATGGTGCCCTGTTTCGGTGTTGCCGTGGAGTTTTGTTGTAGTCTTATCAACGGAGAACTCTATACAAATAGAACAACTAGCATATATGCCTTCTACCTTCAGTATGACATGGTCGCTTTACTATTGTGCGGTGCAGTTGATGGCTGCCCTGGTCAATATCTAGATGTGATTTAAATGTAAGGTGTAGTTGACATTTTGCCGCAATATCGATACAAGGCATATAGTTGATGGTTGGACTGGCCATTGTATGAATAGTACACCGTTTTGAGGTTTGGCCTAGTCAATTAATGCACTAACTGCTTATTTAAGGGGTGTTGCAGTCGTTATACGAAGGCTCGGATAGTTGTGGATTGTCCTGTTCACGATATTAAGGTAAAACGTGGACGGTATGGTAAATGTTGAACTGTTTTCTATACAAATAGTGCCGACTTATTACAGTACAGGCACTTAAGGTGATGGGTACCATTGCAAGCCAGTTAAAAGCCCTGTCCCAAAACACACCTCAAAGCAGCATAATCCTATAACTAGGTGTATCTCCAAGTTCCTGAGTTTTATCAGGTAGAGAATATCATCGCCACCTGTCATTATTCAATCCATATTCTGTTTTATTTCAAAATTTACAACTTTTTTTTCAAATGACATATTCTCAGTAATTACGCAGGTGACGGTTACTGCAGGTTCAGAGTTACTTTAGGGATATCATTGACTATGCCCAATAAAAAGTATTTTTTTGATTTTTTACTGCTGAAGATTTTTTCAGACCATAATGTTGCCAATTTTAGTTAGATATCTCCACACCAACTTCACTTGGTGACCTCACGTGCTCATAGCTAGCACCTATTTATAGCATCTTGACCACAAGCCATTGTCTTGAGATCGTCGATGTGTATCTTTGTGCAACTCTCTTTTGATTCGAGTGCTCAGGAGTGATCAGCGAGGTATGTCCAGTACTATCAAAGGGGTTCCCATGCCTCCACACACGAGATTTCTCACTAGAATTTTCAATGTTATGGCCTGTAAAAATCTTCAGGAGTAAAAAATCAAAAAAATACTTTTTATTGGGCATAGTCAATGACATCCCTTAGGTATCTATGAACCTGCAGTAACCATCAACTGCGTAATTAATGAGAATATGTCATTCGAAAAAAAAGTTGTAAATTTTGAAATAAAACAGAATATGGATTGAATAATGACAGGTGGCGATGATATTCTCTACCTGGTAACACTCAGGAACCTGGAGATACACCTAGTTATAGGATTATGCTGCTTTGAGGTGTGTTTTGGGACAGGGCTTTTAAATGGCTTGCAATGGTACCCATCACCTTAATTGCTGCATGAGTCGACCGGGTGTCTGCCATACCCTGGTTGTATGGAACACCTAATTAATAACATTTCAACAAAATAAGCCAAATACATTAATGGCCCACGTAGCTTGCAACACTTCCATGGACTGGCTACCATGCTGATATACGCTGACTGATAGATTATCATTGCAACCTTTCTTGGGATATCAGCCTGTAAGGGAATCATTGAAAAGGCACTTGGGGATGTGCGGCCGTCCGGGAGATTTCTAGTCTATGACAGATGTCCAGCCATCCAGGAGCTGTCTCATCCAAGAATCATATTAGAATAGGATAACTTTTAATTATGAATGTGTATTTGTAAAACAATATGCGAGTCCTGAATCAGTTTCATCTTTATTTTTAGTGACAGCATACAAACCAATATACATCTTCTCTTCCTTATCCTCATTTAAGATCAGGATAGTATTTATTCATGTGGTCCTTGAAAATTTCGATGTATTTTTTCGGAGGATATTTTTCTGAAAACTGCACCTCAGGGATCAGTACATCCACATCAGGAAAAAGAAAGCAGCCTATCGACTGCCTTATCTTCTTCCTGTCCTGGCTTAGTGCTGGGATAGCAACGCGGTGCTTCTGTAAAAGTATGATAAAGTACAATCATAATGAAATTCTCATAACTAAGAGAGATGCAATCAACACAATCATTCTGAATTATTATACTAGTATCATGTAATATTATACTAGCCTTAGAATGGGAGGGAAAACCAAATTCAGTGTTTTTGTGAGGGGACTATGACAGGCCCTTGAATCTGTGTGAATCTGCGCTCTTTAAATCAAAGTATATGAACTACTAATCGCTGGTAAAACTTATTTTATTTATCTTAATTTCCGTTGTTGAGTCTGTACAGCGTCAGATTGTGTTGAGTATAGAATCACAGCTAGGACTGGTATTTTTTACACTGCACTATGATTTAAAACTTCGAAACTCAAAATGTCACAAAATCTGCCATAGTCGTGACTAGCCTCTTGTAACTGATGGACGAACCCCAGGTCACAGGCAACTTTCTCTCAAGCCCAGGTTGGGATTCGAACATAGGCAGTGGTGAGAGACAACTAGCAGTCAGTGGCAACAGCTTAGACCACATGGCCATGAGAGTAAAATATCGTGATGAAGGATCCATTTTAAAAATGTTGATGAAGATATCAGGGAGAGAGATAATTGTATCTCGAAAGCATATAGAAAGATAAATGCCTCATAAGGCATTGGTATTAATGGTTATCCTCTTTCTAGAAATGGTCAACGGCGAGATGTCTGCGAGAAGCCAGCAGGTATCGCACAGGGACTGCAGGCCTCCCTGTTGAATGTAGATATCTTGCAGTACACCATCGGTTACGAATGTATCATCTGCGCTATGTTCTAAGTTCAAGGTTCTTACAGCGGACATTCGAGAACACTCTTCGTTAGAGTACCCTCACGCTCACCAACCTCGTAGAGAGTGACTGATTTTATTCACTATGTATTGTGTTCAGAAAATTGATCAATTGTTTTAACTAGTTCTGTGATTTTAATCGAGGATTTGTACTGTTCTCTGAAATCATTCTTCCACACTATTGCATCTTGTACAGACATATCGGCAATCTAGAAGCACATGTTGGATTGATTAGAATACATTTTAACAATATGGCCATACATGTGGAATATGTTTGGTTTGTTACAAAGTTTGGTTTGTTACAAAGCAAATCGTCCGTCATATGCAAAAATCCGTCGTATAGTGGTCCGCCATATCCAAGTTCACCTGTATATATATATATAAATATATATATATATATATATATATATATATATATATATATATATATATATATATATATATATATATATATATATATATATATAATATAATATATATAATATATATATATATATATATATATATATATATATATATGTATATATATATATATATATATATATATATATATATATATATATATATATATATATATATATATATATATATATATATATATATATATATATATATATATATATATATATATATAACATGTATACCTGCCAAATGAAAAAAATCTAAACGTACCACTGCCACAAATTGGTCATTTGTCAATCGCTGTAGTACATCACCAACTAGCACCAGGACAGTATCAGGAATGAACGGCACCTGTGTGTACGTATCGCTTCCTACCAACTTTGCCTTGGGACAACAATAAAAAAATAATATTTTAGTGGCCATGCCAAAGAGCCAATGAACATGATATACAAATACTATTTGCCAATGAACTAATCTGAAGAATGTCATGTGTTTTTCGTGTGTTCGTGTGTGATAGGCTGAGAGAGAGAGAGAGAGAGAGAGAGAGAGAGAGAGAGAGAGAGAGAGAGAGAGAGAGAGAGAGAGAGAGAGAGAGAGAGATGGTCATATCAGGATTTACACGCTGTGTTCTAGAATATGCAATGAGTGAACAGTACTAACCTCAAGTCCATCGCTGTCTGGAATAAGCAGAGTAATCGTAGTCACATCAGTATGGGATAAGAATCTCATCTGTCCATCTTCAAACTCTACAGATTGGAGAAACTACATGTAGTGTTTATATGATAGTGGTACTAGTAATGTAGTGTCCCCTCGATCAATCAGCGCTGAAATGTGGTGTCCCCAGGCTGGACACTTACCGCTAGAATATATACTAAGAGCATTTATTCTATCAATCACTTGAAGGAATGTTGCATATACAGTACAGCCGTTTATTACCTGCACCAGTCTACGGGACGTTTGATAGTGCCTGGTTGTACAAACAATCATCGATAACATGTCAAAAATAGTCTAAGCACAACGATGACCCGTGTAGCTTGCAAATCAAAGCTACCTTCAGTTGTGAGGTTATCTATGCATCCATTCATCCATGCCCAGATAGTTGGGTGGCAATCGGTCATGCAATCGTGTATTATTTAACGCAATTAGGTCAGAAATTAAATGTTGGCACTGTATTTTAGCAAAGGTTGTGTGGTTAATATACGTCAAACCTACCACTAGTAAAGTATGGTATCATAAATGGCAGGGAATATAACCTTCTGTCAGGTGCTCCATTGAATTAGCCTTAATATAATTCTGTCAAAGAAGTTGAAGATGTCTTAAGGGGAACACACACGCACTCACGCAGAAGCAAATCTAAAGACAATCTTATATTTTTTGTATTTCGGTTTAATGTATGACACATATCAAACTAATCTGAAAACTCGTCCAATGGGAATAGGGATGCGGTTCATATAGTCCAGTACGTGGACAAAACATACCTTCCTGAGTAAGTGCTGGATAGTAGTTTACAGCAGACATATTCTCCATATTAGAGTGTATCTTTGTAAGGGTGTCAACCTGGAAAGGAGAGAAATGCGTCAATGCAAATACACAGACAGTGAAATAATAATAATAATAATAATAATAATAATAATAATAATAGTAATAATAATAATAATAATAATAATAATAATAATATAAGAATAATAAAAATAGTGATAACAATAATAATAATAATAATAATAATAATAATAATAATAATAATAAAAATAATAATAATAATAATAATAATAATAATAATGATGATAATAATGATAATAACAATAATAATAATAATAGCGATGATGATAATAATGATAATAAATAATAATAATAATATATATATATATATAAATATATATATATATATATATATATATATATATATATATATATATATATATATATATATATATGTATATGTATATATATATTATATATAGATATAGATATAGATAGATAGATAGATACGTTTAGTGTAGGTACACAACATGATAAGTTTAGAATAGACGAGAAAATGGAGAAAAGGAAGCGTTATAGGTGTATTCAATTAGATATTACATACCGGTTGTCTCATTCCTATGGACAATAATTGGTAAAGTCTTACTGCCAGACTTGTTAAAGCAGATTGAAACTTTGCGCTGATGTCTTTCATCCCTTGTACGTCAGAGGGCCAATCCTAAAACATATGCAGTTCCTATGAATTAAATTCAACATGCATGGTTAATCTATAATGGCTGTAAAAATTAAAGTTTGAGAAGCAGTCTTGCCCCCACAAATGTTATCACATTTTACTTGTTCATGTGATTATAGTGATGATAAAAAGTATTGATAATAATTATCATGATTATATAATGATAATAACAGTACTAATAATAATAATAATAATAATAATAATAATAATAATAATAATAATAATAATAATAATAATAATAATAGCAACAATGATAATAATAATGATAATAATAGTAATAACAATATTGATAAGGAACAATTAGTTAACATAATGAAAAACTGTATGTATTATTCACCACAACAACCTGACATTGTACTCTCATACTTCAAACTCAAGATACCCTTATAGATGAAATAGTTTTTTCTCCCGTTGAATGACAATACGGAGAGGATTCTTTCATTTCCCAAAGAACGGTTTGATCAAACGTAGAGATGTGTACTAACATGCACATATTATGAAGGGAACGTGGTTGCAGAGAACATTGCTCAATAGCCATTGAACATAAAATAATGGTAGTTTTTATTAATATACTAAGCAACACTTATGATACTTACCATTATTTCTGGGTCACAAACGTAAAGAGCCTCGATGAAGCTCGGGGGACGATTGTCTGTTCTAAAATGTTAATATGTGATAAATAGTCTAGGGCCTAGAACACCCGATAGTACTGCAATGGCTGTTACCAATCTTTACTACATAGCTGAATGAAATTGTATTTTCCAAATATTCATAATCAGAACCAATTCATACCACATTATATTTAAGGTGAAATATATTTTAACTACTGGACTAATTTGCTTTATACATTCGCCGCTTTGTATAAGTAATCGTGCAGTCACCACAGAATAGCGGGTAAGCAAGTTCTATTTGCACTGGTACTCAATAATTTATGAGCGTTTTCCTTGGTGGTGCATCGTGTTCCTAATAGGAAGGTCCATATAATATAATCAAAACTATTTGCACAGTTCCTATAGTGGCCTAAGGGGCGTGGGTAATGGACTACAAAACAGTGCTAGACGAAATCAAACTACCCTTTTCCTTTGCAATCCGCCCTTTGATGTATTTCATATCCATTGTATAAATCATTGCACTTTTATTGTTCAATTTAAATTCTGATTTCCTAATGACCAAACGCTTGTTCATCTATATCGGTAGTGTAGTTAATTCAACTTAAGATTTTTCTTATCAAACTAACCCTTTTCCGTCAAACGTATAGTATCCTCCTTTTTTGCGCTGCTCCACGAGGTCTGCACTGCTGTAAAGAGTCTTTGTGCTTTGGGGGAGATTGAAAAACGTTTGGTATGTTGATAAAGCTGTGAAAAGCTGAAAACAAACGATGAGAACACTTTTTAAATATATTGTATTGTTTAACTTATATGGGTATGGCTATGGGAATTTTCAACTTTCTTTTAATCCCAACGTCCCCTTTGACGAAGGGAATTCTCACCTCATAATGCCTCACTAAGTTAATTGGGTCAAGCACTGACATGGTTGATTGCTTATCATCCATGGCATCTTATATATACCGTTTTCATGAGTAGATGTCATCATTCACCCCCAATTCGCTTGTTCTTATGCAGAAACAAATAAATACAATAGAAAGAAGTTAAATTTGTAAATTCTTTTCAGACTTACTTCTTAAAGGGAGTTTCCAATACTTTGAATTATGATACCACAGGGCAGTCTGTGTATTAAATATACGCTAAAATGCATCCTACTCAGACCAAGGGTAGGACCAACACTATTATTAATCCAGGGAAGCACTAATACAACATTAATAACTGGTCTGGCAAGGATGCTCTAAGACGCACATCAAGTACACATACTGTCTCGGTGAACAGTAATTAAAGCCTTCGGGTAGGCCACAACAAACGCCAACTTAAAGGCACACTCAAATGTTTGGGGTACATCTTGGAGTTATAGGGGGGGGTATCTTATATTTGTCCCTGTCCTGTAGTCTATCGCCCACCTTACAAACAACAAATGCGATAAGTCTACGGGCCATACAGGTCACATTCGCCAATATTCTGTTACACAGAGTTATTTTATGTGATAGGCAAAGGATAGCAGGGACCTCTAAAAAACCTAAAATCCACACAAGGTGACACAATGTCATTTTCTTTCCTCCAGCTTAAGTGTTAAATACCTAAATTAAAACTTTCTGTTGTAAACAAAATCCTGGATAAAACATGGAAGAGGACCCCTATTTCTATCATACTCTGGTAGACACAATGGACTCAACGATTGAATGATATTGCTATCCAAAGCCTTCATTTTGGATAGGGATACCTACACCCTAAGGTCTACAATGCAATCGAAATTGACGAAGAAACGTTGGCAATCGTCTCTTAACGGATCTCAACCCAATATGACGAAGATGTGTCGAATGTTGATTAAACGTGCAGCGTTTTTGGATTCATGCATTTGTCTTACAAATGGAATTACTCATTATTTTTTGCAATTTCAATCCTCTTATGCGAGACCGATTTATAATCAAATAGTGGGTAACATGCAAAAGCATATTGAGTGTGATTCTTATTACTCACCAGTTCCTGTGGAATTCCATGGTTTTTTATGTACATGATGCCATATGTCCGGAGTGAATCAGCACATTCTAGTGAGATTGCTTGAAGTTTTTCTACAGGTTGACAAGATGGATCTTTTGGTGATGATGCCAAATCTTCTAAGTCCACTAGAGGGATAACTGTGTTAGCCATTTTGCATTGATGTTCGAATCAATTCTGTTGTCCTGTCTGCATGCCAGATACGGTGAGATTTGCTCCTAACTTTTATACATGCTATCATTATAAGACCACCTTTGCACAACACTTGACCTAAATCTCAATTATTTGATAGATATGAAAAATAAAAACATAACGCTGAGATGACTTATTGATAATCTTTTGTAGAATTGACGTCAATTGAACTTTTTACCTGCCAAGATGTGGGGAAATATAACATTTGTATAACATTGATAGGTTCTTACTGGCTGCTAGAGTATAGGAGGATATCAGCGATATATTTCAAGGCTGATAATTTACTAAATGAGGGGCACAGTATAATAAACCCAGTGCACAACATGCCTGATGGATATATATATATATATATATATATATATATATATATATATATATATATATATATATATATATATATATATATATATATATATATATATATATATATATATAAATATATACATATATATATATATACATATATATATATATATATATATATATATATATATATATATATATATATATATATATATATATATATATATATATATATATATATATATATATAAATATAAACATATATATATATATATATATATATATATATATATACATATATATATATATATATATATATATATATATATATATATATATATATATATATATATATATATATATATATATATATATATATATATATATATATATATATATATATATATATATATATATATATATACACAAAGCCTGGCAAGTTGTATTTGTGCAGTTTCTAAACGGCAGTCTAAACATCTGGTTAAGAATTAAGGTCCTTTAAGGTCGCTTTTGGGGCTAATCTCCTTGACTCAGTCATTCCTCTTTCCTGCTTTCATACAATAATTTGGACTATACAAAATTCATATTGCCTGAAAGGTATTTCGATGACAAATGCATTAGGCATTTACAAACTTACCTTCGTGTTTAAGATATTTTGAGTAAATAACAGAGGTATCATGCACAGTGTTTTCAAACAAAGCACTTCTTCACGTGTATAAACAGCGAACATTCAAATTACACAATGTTAGGAGGAAGGATCAGTATGAAAATAATGGTGTCATAGATTATTTCTTATTTGTACTTTCGTAACATGTTAAAAACATTTCTCTTGGAGTTCTTTCGAAAATGAGGAAAGATCACATTTTTCAACTTTCAGATTCAATAACTTACGAGCAAAGTCAAAATTGGAAATACATTGATATATACTTGCACTTGCCATGTATATATTGTAATAGTTTGAAGTAACGATGGACCAAGTGTGACAGAGCAAATAAACAACGTTTTATTTTCACTACCTTTTTGAAGGGAGAGAAAATAAAACTTGATTCTTCCCAACAACTCTAGAGGGAGGGTAAATATTTTGTGAAGACCGTTTTTTGGGCAGAGAAAATAAAACTTTTTTCTCGACCACGCTAGAGAGAGGGTAAATAAAACTCGAGTTTATCCTCCTTCTACAAAGAGAAGGTAAATATATCAATGACTGGTTTCTTGGCACATTTTCCTGGCAAATGGATCATTAATTTGCGAGAGCAAAGTCCCATCAAAACAAAGATTAGTTGAAGTCTACTGAGAATATTAGAAATCTCATATTAAAAGAACATGGAAATAAAGATCTCTTATGTTAAACACCATGGCAGGCCACGCAGAAGCGGATAATGGTATTGGTGAACCAAGCCAAAGTTTTGTCCTAAAGTCGCTAACAAAAATGGAGGGCTTTAAGATTCTAAACTAAATAAACAAAAGAAAAAACCTTGTCAAGCACTGACGCGGTCATAGAAGAGGTTAAATGCATTGTAGCCAATACAGATGTGAATGTAGAAAAGGGTCTGTGTCTCGGTACAGACTCTATCCGACAAAATTAAACATCTGTCAGTTAATCAAAAGAAACTCGAGATCAAACCGATAAACTCCTCTGATAAATAACTGCACTGGAAATTAAACAAATCTCTCCTAGAGGTCCGCCATGATGAAATTACAGCCCTTAAAGTTGAGGCAGCAAATTTCAAAAAGGTTCAAAAAGTTATGGAGATGCTAAAAAAAGAAAAAGCCCAATATAAATTCTATAAATGCTCTTGCAATGCCCTGGAAATGAACGAAGACAAAATGAAAGACTGTCATCAGAAATGCCCATAGGGTAGATGATCTACAGGTAAACGGTCGTCCTATTATAGTGGCTTTGGAAGTATGGGAGGATTGACAGCTCATTCTAAAGGCAGCAGGGAAATTCTATTAGTTTAACCTAAATCTTGGACCATAAGTCGTCTTAACGTTTTGTTTCTATTTCTACCATCTATCAAGTAGTTGTGATTAAGGTTAAGTGTTGTGCAAAGGTGATTTTATAACATGTATAAAAAGAAAATCTCATCGCATCTTGCGTGCAGGTAGGAGAACAGAATTGAATTCGAACATTCCGTTTGATCACCCGGGTGAACATCATCTGCAAAATGGGTAACACAGTTATTGACTCAAATCACTTGTGCTATGTGCTATGTCTACAATATGTTTTACCCAATATGTGTGAAATGTTACTGAAAATGTTTACTAATATTAAAACGTCCAACCTGAAAATTATTGCCATAGCAATTCTGATAATATTCAAATAACTATTTTCACAGAATTTTGAAATACATCAATACGTTGCAAATGTTATCAATCATATATTGCTAGGAAATAATTTTGTATTACTATAGGAAAAAATATACCATTATTAAAACGTTTAGCCTGATCATTATTACCAAAATATCTCATAATATATTAATTATTATTTTCGCAATATGTTAAATATATATTTATATAATGTTGCTTGAATCATTCATCAACTATTTCCTTGAAACGTTTTTACTTTGTTGTTTCAAGATATCTTTCCACATTTAAATGATTGGTCTGAAAAAAATATGCCATCATCTTTTGTAAAGTTTCACTCAACATTATTTCAATATTTTCGAAATATATCTCTTTTCCAGATAGGTGTGCCATAAATCTGTTTACAGAAAAAAAACATGTACTTACCCATCTCCCATAACAACCACACTTTTTAAATCCCCATGTTAAGGATTTCTTGGTCAGTCTTACTTTGAAAAGTATACTGTACACATCATAATTCCTAGATAGGAGAGAAGGCTGCTTATATTATTTGGTCAATGCCTTTCTCAATGACACATACTGGTATTTCTTGCTTTTTATGAAGCCTACAATTTGGATTCGAGGCCAGTAATAATATATTAGTTTAGGACCTATTTTTTCCTAAATGTTTAGGTCAATAGCAATATTAGGTCAATAGCAATATTACCCATCTAATTGCAGCATGAAATGTTGCGTTTTCAAAGAATCCTATTATACCAATGGTTGTTGAAAACTTCTAAATTAAAAAATAGAATTTAAAAAATAAGGACAATGATATTACATTTTTGCCATCTTTTTACATTTTGATATTATAAGGTGGCAATATCATAAGGCATTATTCATTAATATATTTTGAAATATTTTATAAGGTTTTTGTGTTGTAATTAGTGTTTTTACAGTGCTTCTGTTTCATCAAATGACTGTTTTATAGTAATGCTAAACAAACACTTGGCAAAACATTTTAAAATGTTTATTCAACATTTATTCAATGACATTTTTCACATTTCATTACAGCTTAGTGCAAATATTTCACAAACATAATGCAGCATGAGTTTTTGACATCAAACCCACGTTTGAAAAAACATTAGTAATAAGCAGATGTAAAACATGTTAATAACAAATGGGATAATGTTATCAAGTATTTATTGCAGAAAATATTTGGTTATTATCTTATAAATATATATTTTGATATTTAATTTCTACTTTGGTCAGACATTTTACAAATATATTAAACTTTGTAAATATAATATTTAGTAAATATTTAACAAAACATGTGCAATGGGCTGAAAGAAAACAATTATTTAGATATCAAGAAAAATTCTAGTTTAATATTATCAAACATTATTGTTTAAAATTTAAGTTCAACATTTAATGAATGGATATTTTGATATTTTATTTTAACTTTTTCATACTTTTTAGAAACATTTTATAGAATGTTAATAAAATATTCAATGAATTTTTAAAACATCATTTGTAAAAAGATGACGTAAAACATTAACTTTAAATGTTGATAAAAGATAATTTAATGTTATCAAACATTACTATGAAAAAATATTGGTTAATACTTTTTCGAAAATATTTCTAAATTCTCGTTAATGAATCACTTGTACCATGTTTGCATAGTATAACGTTATCTATATTTATTATTATACTAATGTTTTCACTATGGTAATTGAACATTTTTCTGATCTCTTGTTTTTTTGTGAATGATTTTCACTTTTTCTTTTCAGTCCTTTTTGAAATTATTTTGTAAACATCTTGTGTATGCTGGGCTTTCTCATTATTTTCTGTTTAGTTTTCCTTGTTCCCTTCATGTTCATTTTGCGCCTATGCTATGAGCGATAAGGACATGCACGACGTCACGACTTTTTCAATGCCGACAAAGTCCTAGGTGTTTAGTCACGACAAATATGCAAATTATGGATGTCTTGGTATTGTCGGCGACATGTCAGGGACACGTCGGGGACAGTTTGAACCCTGAACAAGACTTCATTGCGACACAGTTAGGACATCTCGACAATGTTACTACTTTTGTCCAAATCCAGGGTTCGAATCCCGGCCGGGGTATGTGTGAGAAAGTTGCCAGTGACTTGGGGTTAGGCGGTGGTTTTAGGCGGCCACTCCAGTTTCCGCCACCCGTTACTACTTACTAGTCACAGCTTTGCCGCAATATGGCAGAAAGTGACGAAAAAAGCAATAATGGTATGCTATGGTACATTGATATATATACAAAGATAGCTATAGATAGAGCAATAGATAGATAGATAGAAAGACAGCACAGCACAGTAAGTCATCACTTAGATTACCGGCTAAGTACTACTTAGGTAAGCGCCGCTAAAGGTTTTGTTAAGTAGGACCAGTGCATACGACCATAATACTGCAGGATGAGTTCTCTTTACCATGGAAATATATTAATATAAAAATGGTTGAATTTCTACCTGCCGCCAAATTAGATGAGCAAACTTTGATATACAAATGCTGCAGTTTTTTAGCCTTGCAATGTGTGCACTTTTATGATATGTATTACGGTGAATTGCTGCAACATTTCACATTAAATGGATATAATCACTTCATTATCATATAAGTGCACAGATTGAAAGGCTTAGGAACCACAGCATTTGTCTATCAAATTATACTCATTTGATTTGGCAGCAGGTAAAACTTATCACCTTTTAAAGATTAATTTCCATGATAAAGAGAACCAATCCTGGAGTATGAGTTTTATTTTATAAGCCCTTACAAACAGTAAAGTTTCTATAGTTTTATCTACTAAAATATTGATAAAAACCGAAAATAGTTATTTTATGGGAACACTTAATGTATCTAGCAGAATACCATGAGAAGTACGCTTTTAGAGGAGAGAGTAGAGATTAGAAAAAAATAATTAACTTTTTAGCCACATTTTGGATAGACACCACATTTGCCTTGTTTTCATTTTAAAAAGGACTGTATTAAGATCGAGGTATCTATGATTCTAAGTCTAAGAGAATCGGCATATCATAACCATAACCATACCGATCTACAGGGGTATTGACTTGTAGTAAATCACGCTTAAGTATCACAGAAATGGTGATTTTTCGCTGTTTTTGACTTATTCCTGACTGCCGTTGCCATGACAACTACTGGAAACTCCCAAAATACAATTGAATAAACTCCCACGGTTAAGACCTACTATATGATATCACATTTGCCATGATCTGACACTGATCTGATGAAATGACTTATTTTAAGGCATATCGTGGATATGCAGTATTGTAATTTTCAAAGGACCACTACAGACTCAAAATATTTCAATCTTATGAAATTGACATGAGTTTATCAATATGAAAGGAAAAGGAAGTTTTTTGATTACTAAACTGGTGCCCTTAGATGTGTTGATTGGCAGTAAATCCCACTCAAGTATCGCACAAATTACAAAAATTATGTTTTTTCCTGTGTTTTGATTATTTTCTTGCTCACGTTGCCATGGTAATCAATAAAATTCCCAGAACTACACATGAATGAACTGCCACGGTTGAGAGCTTTAAGTTGATACCAAATTTGCTATGATCCGACACTGATATAAAAAATGACAAATCATGTAAATTAGCATAGAAATACGTGCCTAAAACTTAGGAGGCTAAAAACTAAAAATTCAGCTTGGTATCACTCATTTTCAGATTGAGTACCGTCAAATCCGGCTAGAAACCCTAGATACCGACTTTTAACACAATATGCCTTATTAAGTCACTTTTTTCTGGAATTTGAACCTGGCTAGTCACGAAATAGCCACAATATTGCATAAATGTGACGAAAGACGCAATTCCAAACTTCAAATTCCACAATGCCACTTCGTAGAAATGGTCTCATTCTGCCGTCAAGATGCACAAGTCAAGTGAAATTTCAATCAGTTACTGATCTTGGCAGTGTCTTAGGTCATGTCCTAACAACATTGTGGTTATCCTGAGTGCAGTCACGACAAATGGCTTGTCTTGGCAAATACTTGAACATGTCAAAGTATTTTGCCAGGACAAGCCCGACGGCGACCAGTCCTACCAGTGTTTGGGATGTGTCTTAAGACAGTCTGCAACGTCTTGGTTGTGTCTTGCAGTTAAACTTTGTGGTTTTCTTATACCCGCAAAACCATAAAGTTTAACTGCAAGACACAACCAAGACGCTTCACACTGCCTTAGGATACGTCCCATACAATGCTAGGACTTGTCGCGGACTTTATTTTTGTCCTGGTTGTCCTGGCAAAATACTTGAACATGTTCAAGTATTTGCCACTACGTGGCCTGCGTCGTGGCTGCACCTAGGACAACCACGATCATGCTAAGACACCACCTAGGACGCTGCCACGATGTGAAATTGAACGAAATATTTGAACGAAATTCCACGTCGTGGCATGTCCTAGCAGTGTCCTGACACTGTGTCTTGTCTGTGTGATTCAGGCTTTATATATATAAATATTTGATGATGTAGTACTATCCTTAAAGTTATTGGAAACATGTTGTCAAAGATTCGAGGTGTATTTTACTCTTAAGTTGTGTCTTTAGGTATCAGGTTTGTACTGAGTAAAAATAATGGGGAAACCTATTGTTCCACTGAATGTTGTTTCTTTAGATGAAATGTTTATACTCATAAAAAACAAATTTTGCCCTTGTTGAAACAATAAAGCTATACTTCTTGTCACAATGTATGTATGTGCAGTGTAAATGTGTGAGTTGTGATTTGTTCACATCTGACTCATTTGCAATATGAACCATATTTCTTAAACTAAAGTTACCTCATACTTTTTTGCATTATTAAAAATCACTACTGCTGTTCTGTCCATGCTAAATATTTGGTAGGGGATCCGCCGTGGACTAGTGGTTACGATGCCAGGCTCCCATGCGTGAGTTCGCAGGTCCGGAGCCTGCTGTCTACGGATTATATCACCAGTTATAGACAGAGTCATATGAATGTCCCTGTGATCAGAGGTGTTAAGGGCATCCCACGGGTTAACATGACATATCCTGACATCATTTGCCATATCAGAATATGTCATGTTAACCCGTGGGATGCCCTTAACACCTCTGATCACAGGGACATTCATATGACTCTGTCTATAACTGGTGATATAATCCGAAGACAGCAGGCTCCGAAACCTTGGAGAATAAAATGGGATAAATGCTATGTCCGCCATGAGTATAGCCAGTGTATTTACCAGCCACTGGCTAATCTCTGGGAAAGATTTTCCCGGGATAATCTTACGCATGATCGGATTAACATTTATTTTCAGGAATTGACTACAATCATCCATGAGGCGACTTCTGACCTCCCCCGCACTAAATACGTTAAGCACATAAAACCTTACTGGAATGAGGACTTGGAGCGTTTGAAGAGGGATACAATACTTACCTACAGAAAATGGGTCAATGCTGGCCCGTCACGTGACCCTGTAGACCCTCTAATGGTGGCTCACAAAGCTTCTAAAACACTTTTTGCAAAAACTTTAAGAACTTTAGCTAGGCAATATGAATCGGATGAAATCATTAAAGCCACTAGGTTAGCTGAGGTAAACAGTAACTCCTTTTGGCGGCTCCTGAAACGGTGCAGGGGCACGAATGATTCCTGCAACATTTCCATTAAAAGGAGTGACGGTACCGTTGTAAATGAAGTAGCCGACGTCCTTGAAGTCTGGCGGTCTCACTTCGCCAGCCTTGGTACCCCCAAGGAAAAACCTAATTTTGATAACGAACATTTTCGGGTTGTGTCAGATTTTATCAGACACTACAATACAGGTGAGGATATCGATGATGATTTTTTGTTGGATCCAATTTCTAAAGATGAGATCAACGGCGCTTTAAAGAGCTTAAACCGTGGAAAAACCGCTGGTTATGACATGGTCACTGCAGAACACATTGTTTTTGCAAGTGATGATATGGCTGATATCCTTTTGCGACTTTACAGCGCTATAATCTCTTTAGAAGCTATTCCAACCTGTTTCAGAACTGGCGTACAGATTTCACTCTTTAAAGGTAAGGACCTGGATGTTTTGGACCCGAACAATTACCAGGGTATCACTTGTCTATCGACCCTCAACAAGGTGTTCGAGATCCTAATCTGGAACCGGTTGAAGGTGTGGTGGAAGAGTGAACATATTATTTCTGAATTACAGGGAGCCTAGGTTGTTCAAATTAGGTCCCAATGTCACCTGTCGATATGTCTAGGGATGCACCCTAATGACTGTAATGATGACATAATGGAAAGATTATGGTATATCTCTGGTAGACATATCTATAACATATATAAGTATGTACTTAACCAGAGACAAGGTGTTGGATAGGCTTTCTTCCTTTTTTCGGACAGCCCTCACAGATCCTTGTTTTAATGACAACAATGTGTTAGGGAAAATATATTATGGAAACTTGATTGATTGATTGATGATTGATGTTTATTGAGGCATAAAATTCAACATAGGTAAAACATGCAAAATACACGGAAAACTGATGATACATTTTGCAAAGCGTCAACAGGAGAACATTATGCTATTGCACAATTACCCTAGGAAATTATACCCAGGGATAGGACCAGAAAGTGAATAATTCACGTATTTCCATGGTGCTCTGCTTTAACAATACACTTCCCATTGGCAACACATATGTATAAGTCATGTTTTAAATTGTTGATATATGAGTATTCAATTGGCACTTTTAGGAGGATTTCAACTGTTGACAGATGAATATTAAGTTGGCACTTTTAAAAATTAGCATCTGTTAACACAGGCAGTCAAAATTACAAGTTAGCATAATATCACAGATAGAATACATTAAAAATAAATAAAATCTGACACTTCTTGCTGCCTTACATTGTCCAAAAAATGGAGTTTGACACATTGCTTAAATTGAAATAATGTTGTGATGTTCTCTAATTCACCTGGCAGAGAATTCCATAATTTGGCCCCTGTATAATAAAATAAGTTTTTACCGGCACTGTTTAAACGTGGGAAAATAAAATTATATACACTGGACCTTGTAATGTAGGCATGATGCTCCCTAACTAATCTTTAGATTTCCAGTAGGTAAGAAGGCGCTTCTTTTTTATAAATTTTAAACATATGACCTAGCTTGAGCTGTTGAACCCTCTATTCAATAGGTAACCAACCTGTCATTTGGAAATGCTCCCACCCAATATGTGTTCGAGGAGACAGATCAAGCACAAAACAGATCAATTCGTTTGGCAGATCTGTAATCTGGATTTAGTAGATGCTGATAAGCCTGAGAACCATTAAGAACACGCATAATCAAAATGACACTGGATAATGGCATTAACAACACTTATCCTAGTTTTCAGGTCTAAAGGTTTTGATTTCCTGATTAAAAACTTAAGTCTTCCATTAACTATAGATAAAACTTTACTCGCTATAGCTTCCCCAGAAACATTTTTGTCAAAGTCCACTCCCAAATATCCGAGGCTTGTTTTAGGAGTAATGGAAACCCTGTTGCATGTGACTTTAAGCTCCTCACTCCTGGACAGTTTACGGGATGAGCCAAAGCCATTTTGCCAAGGTGTATGGACAACTTGTTATCCACAAGCCACTCATATATAGACTTAATTTCTTGGCTCAGGACTTTTTATTTCTCACTGATATTTGTCCCAGAAACAGGAGGAGCTGAGTCATCTGCATATATTAGGAGTTTACATTTAACTGAAGCCTTAAACCTTAAACTTTTATAAAAAAAATGTTGAAAAAGGAGCTTGTGAATTTACCAATGCCACTAGGGAGCTCTCTGACCAATTTAGAGGGAATTGTGGTAAAAAGAAAATCATTAAAGGAATCGGCCACCCTAGACCCTTCAAAGCAAATGCCATCATCTATAGTTAACCCTATAGATGAGGCAGCCGACTTAGTCTTTTTAGATGGCATACCCAAGGGTTTTAACATTTGCCACAACTTTTTAGGACAATCTTTGTTGGTAGCTATTTGATCTCTGAAAAAGTTTCTTTTTGCATTGGCAACAAGAATTTGTGCCCTGTTTCTGTAATATTTATACTTAATGTAGAAGGATTCCACTTTGAGTTATTTAAAAGCCGTAACCAGTTGTCCCTTTCAGAGATAGCCTCAGAAATTTCAGAATTGAACCATGGTTCAGTTCGCTGCTTTAACCGAACCTCTTTCTCTGGAGCCAGGGAATCTATAACTGAAAGGAAAAGCCTTTTAAAGTTCTCAAAGCTGGACTCAACGTCATTGCTCCAAGTAACATCAGACCAGTCAACCTCTCTCAGTTTTTCAATAAAAAACTCTTTAGAATTGTTTTTCATGGATCTGATCTTAACTGATTTTCTGGGGTTTAACTTTTCTATACCAATCTTCCTAGAACAAAAGGTGATAAGATGGTCACTCAAACCCCTGATTGATTAATATTGGCTTTGTCAGAGGAGAAAATCAGACCAATCACGCTCTGACTGGTAGGTGTAATTCTGGTGGGGGAAATAATAATTTGGTCTAAGTTGAAAGCAGTCTCAAACGACTTCTAGTTTCTTAGCAAAGTAGTTTTGACTGAATTATTTCCAAGAATGTTGATATTCATATCACCCAGGATCAAGGATTCAAACCCGATGAAATCTTCTGCCTGGATAAGGAATTTTTCAAGTTTCTGGAAGAAATCCATTTGTTTCGGTGGTCTATAACAGATTCCTACGAAAATAGGCTTAGATTTTGGTAGTAGTAGATCAACCAAAATTGCCTGTTTATCACTGTTGAAGGCCACATCAGTTCTAATATACATACGTACTCCTCCACCTTCTCGATTTCTATCTTTCCTAACACAAATGTATTCAGGAATAGAAATCTCCTCGACCGTGATGGAATCATCACACCAGGTTTCTGTTAACCCTAGAACTGGCCTTCAACACTAGATCCCGCAATTGATCAATCTTAGGAAGTAAACTTCTAATGTTAAGATGAATAAAAGGAAGTCCTTTTTTCTTCATTGGAATAAAGAGATTGTCCAACACATATTCATTTACCATATCATCCATGATACCCTGTACTGGTTCTGACTCATAGTTTAAATCCTTACTAAAGGCAATTTCATCATTATCATAAAAAGGTAGGGGATGAGCATTACAACGGTCACACACATAGTTAAAACGATCTTTCTTCATCAGATTCTTGTAGTCTTTTAAACAAATGTCTGCACACTTATTATGAATCCAGTCCTCACACAGGTCGCAAGTTATTTGCCCGAACTTGAACTTGGCACCTAATGCATGGAAAGTTCTTGGGTGCAGGGCACAAGTGAACATTCCCTGCCAGTAGTAGACTGATAAGAATATGAATCCGGTCCGGCCGTGAGTTCATTTTGCAAATTTTGGTAATTTTGTGCGTATTTGGCAAGTGATATCTGCTACAATATAGTGCCCATGGTTAACACCATACACACTATTAACATTGCACAGGACGTAATGTTCTTGACCTATACCCCTGGTACCATTAGAAAAAACTGGCTGGGTGTTGGAGTCTTGGAGTCCATATGCCTTTAAGGACAGCAGAATTGCAATAACCCACTGAAGAGTCCGATCAGAGGATGCGTTGCCATATAAGAATAGTGGAATTAGTGAATCCTGGTGCACAGTGTAGTTCCTGCCAAAACTAGGCAAATTGTCATCAATGAAAACACACAATAAAATTTGTTCTAATTCAAAGAGTCAATATGGCGGCTAAAAGCTGATCAGATATAAAACAGTCATGTATTTGCACAGAGTCCTCCTATATTCAGCAGCTATATAGGACTCGGCCAATGGTGAAGACGGTTAACAAGGCTGAAGCCGTTGTTTAAAGCTGCATTTGGGTTGATAATGGGCCTGGCTAGGCCAATATAAAAGTCCAAATTTCGGGAGAGATTGATAAATAGTTCTGAGATGTCTGACAGACACTGTGTAAATACGCAAAGTACCAAAATACGATACTGGTAATGGGAGCTGCCATATTGAAATCTTCAAGATGAGCCAGGTGCGCTCTGACTACCCAAAAAATATGCCTCACCGATGCAGTTCAGTTGCAAGTTTTCACTGTGGCTTTTTCATGTGTCCCTCCCTGTGTGACTGGAGAAGCAATTTTCTTAAAACGGAAGCTTGCTGCACTGTAAATAGGAGCTGTCACCCGTTTGGTCTTACTAATCAGACTGTCATGTTGGCATTGTCTGTGTCAGTCCCTCTTTTTGGGGGATAAACGCTCAATCCTTGAATGGAGCTATTTCTCCCTATATTTGCTCTCTCTCAGGTTTTGAGTAGGAGAAAGTCCACATTATGACTATTTTCTTATGTCATATCAATCAAATTATTTCTATGAGACAACCTGTTTGATCAGGTGGCTTCTACAGAACTAACACTGGCCATGCGTGGAGAAAGTTCTGCATATAGGGGTGTACAACTATCTGAAAATAAAGGTACTTTTTAGGGTGAAAGTTTCATGCTAGCAGGGCAGAACAGGTTCATGTGAAATCAACCTACTTAATAATTTGTCTTTTTCCCTGTTATTTAAACCGTAAGATTGTTTGAGCCAAGTTTTCCTACCATTATCTATTTCAGGAACTTCGAAATTTAAATTGAACTTCACCTAAAAATGTCCCCCATCTAATAGAATAAAATAAGGCTGGCATGTATAGCATTCAAAACTTTACTAAATTTCCTTTAAAGAGAAATGTATCATTAAATTGGAGTTGATCTTATCCATATTTTCAAAAATAGATATCCCTGACTTTTTTCCTACGACCCCGTGCAGAATCAGATAATCAGAAATGAATTTCCTTCCATGTTATATAAGAATTTGGAATTTTTCAATATTAATCATTATTTGTCATCAAAAAATGGGAAGTAAATTTTATGGCCTACTCGCCTGACTTAGGGTCATACAATGAACCAGAGAGGGGGATATTGAAACCATGCTTTATTATTGCTGTTCTACAAAGGGGTTTATCTAAAACTCATAACTAAAAAAACAATTGCTATTTAGCATTTAATGAACTTATGAATGATACAGTTGATAGAGTATGCATAATTGGTTCCTAAGTGAATGTATCTTTTAGCTCTGGATGGGGGTGCTAACCACTCTGCTAACCACTCTGTTGTTAGAGTGTCCAGTCCAAAGGTCTATATTCACCTAGACCCCATGATCCTGACAGCTCCATAGCATCTTGGTTATTTCTGGGAGGCAACCCTTACTTAATTAGCATGTTGCTAATGCTAGTGTTCTCCTTCCTCTCCTTTTTGTTTTTGTCAATCTTCCCCTTCTTTCCCCTTTCAGACTCGTTTTTGGGCTTAAGACTTTCTCTCCAGTTCGATTGGTTTTATTATGGGGAGTGAGTACAAGGTCTGACCGCTTGGGAAGAATGTGTTTTCAATGCACTCCATTGCACTCGGATTGTTTTCGTAGGGGTAGTTGTTCTTGCCAGCTTATTCATGACTACTTTGAATGAAGTCATTCACGTCCCATACAACATTCCAGTGCAGCCCAGTAGTCTAGGCACGTAAATGTGGCCACTTTAGTAGTTTAAAAAAAGTCATTTAAATCCCATACAGCAATACATGTAGCAAGTGAGTGTGAATCGTTAACAGAGCATGTGGCTTTAAGGTTTAATGTTAAGATAATTTGCGCTACGTTATACAATGCATTAGATGAATAATATCGTATTTGCAAGTCAGGGTTAAATGAAATATTCAAATTATGGTGGATAAGTTCCAAATAATTCTGGATCAACACATCTATGTTCTAATTATTTCCTTAAGCTGACACAGGTGCCAATTCTGAATCATTTTTGTACAGTTTAATATGTTGTACATGTATTATAATTACACATGCATTTCTTAATCACTACATTTAATGATACATTTTGTTTTTCGACTGAGTAGTTGTGAAACCCTATGTAGCTTAGAAAGGAGATCCCCGTATATCCATCGAGTACATAAACCGTTGACAAGAAACAAACAAATATTATATATACCTTCTGATGTTGTGATCACAACATCCTGTGTGCTAATTCCATCACCTGTTGTTAAAATCATAATACACACCCATGGTGCCTTGATTAAGTGTTGCCGTGGTAGGTTTTCATGAAAGACTTATCAACAGAGAATCCTATACAATTAGAACAACAAGCAAATATGCCTTCTACCAACAGTATGGCATGGTCGCATAACTGTTGTGTGGTGTAGTTGATGGTTGCTGGGGTCAATATTTAGATGTTATTTAAGTTTAAGGTGTAGTTGACATTTAAATGCAATATAGATACAAGGCATAGCTGATGGTTGGAATGCCCAGTGTATGAATAACATAACTTGAGGTTTGGCATAGTCGTTGAATGTAATTACTGCTTAGAGTTTAGGGTTGCCACAGTCGTTATATGAAGGTTTGGACTTATCACATTTAGTCAGTCTATAAAAGGGTTGGAATGGCTACCATGCAGATATACACTGACTGAAAGAAGGATTAAGACCTTTCTCGTGGGATATCAGTCTACCTGGAAATCATCTAAAAGAAACTTTTGGGTGTCTGGCCGACTGGGAGGCGTCTAGTCCATGGCAGATGTCCAGCCATCGAAGACTTATCTTATAAGTGACGTCTGACAGTCCAGTCTTCCAATAATCATATCAGAGTGATAGCTTCCCATTACGAATATGCACTTGTGAAGCCATAAACAGGTCCTGCATATGTTTCTTCTTTATTTTAAGTGACAGTAAATGCATATAAACTTTCTCTTCCTTATCCTCATTTAAGATCAGGATATATTGTACTCATGTAGTCATTGAAAATATCGATGTATTTCTTTGGAGGATATTTTTCTGATGTCTGCACTTCAGGGATCAGTGCATCCATATCAGGCCAGAGAAAGCAAGCTAATGACTGCCTTATCTTCTTCCTGTCTGCGCTTGAGGCTGGGATAATTACATGGTGCTCCTGCAAAGGTATGATAAAGTAAAATTATAGAGAAATTCGCATATATAAGACGGATGCAATCAACACAATCATTCTGAAATTGTTAAAGTTCAATGTAGCTTTATACTAGACTTAGAATGGGACCGAAAACCAAAACCAATGTATCTTGTGAGGGGATCATGACAAGCCTTTGGATTTGTGCGAATTTATGAACTATGATTCAAAGTTTATGAACTCATGCAGGTCTCGACGCTAACTCGAAATGATACTGGCCCTGTAGGACCAGTAACTCCTAGCATCTGCTGGTCCTGCAAAATATTTACTGGTCCTACATTTTTTATTTTAACATAACAAGAAAGAAAATTGCATAAAATTCACTACAACATTTATCTTTATAGATTTTAATTCATTTATTTCAAAAACATTTGGGGACATTCTCGGGGGGAAACTTTTTAACAAGAATGTCTCCAAAACTTTACTGGGCCTGTAGGGCCAGTTGAGGTCTTATTTTACTGGCCCGAAGCTGGTTTGGGGAATTTTTACTGGCCTGGAGCCATAGGTTCACCCTTAGCGTAGAGCCCTGTCATGATGCTGGTGAAACTTTTATTTAATGCTGTCTTAACTTTCGTTATTGAGTCAGTACAGTGTCACATTTTTGGGCCTAATTGGGCTGGGTCTTTTTAATAGATGTTTTAAAAGTGTTTTTTCAGGGTTTAGTGCCCCTTTAAAGGTTTTGAAATAGGACTTTTTGGGAAGTTTAAAACAAAGTGGTACAAAAGAGTTACCCTATTGGTAATGCATTTGCTCACTCTTACAAAAAGTAGTTTAGCAAGGGTAGCCCATTTTACACATAGTTGATTGATCATACATATTTTCTGAAAATGTGTCAAAACATCAAATACAATGATATGAAATCACAGAAGTCAAAACATTCAGTGTTAAAGCCTCCCTTAGGATACCATTTAGAATAGGCGGGTATAGCCATAATGTTATGTATTTGACAAACGTCTGTTTTTGTACGAATTCCCTTTAAAAATTGGCGGTAGTGCCAGGTAAATGTGATACAATTTAGTTTGTCCAATACTCAATAGGTGTCACCAATATTGAGTATCGTAAGATCTTAGCTGCTTAAATGGTTATTGGTTTAAAGGAACTTAAAAAGTGAGGAAGTTTCATTATTTTTTGAGAGGGGTTGTAGTTCTCCCCCCCCCCCCCCCCCCCCCCCCCCCCACACACACATTTTGTTCTTTTTTTCCTGGAATAGGATTAAGCAGAATCAAGGATGTTCAAATATTCTAGTCCCGGAGCATAGTCAATATGTCCAAGACCACAGTAATGGTTCGATAATAGCTATGAATATTGAAACCTGATTGCGCTCCTATATAAGCCCTTATTGCAATTGTTAAGACCAAGAACAATCAATAGATCGAATTATTACTAAAATTGAGTTCACTGGATTCTTTTAAATACAATATGTATCAAATACAATTCAAGTGAAATATATAAGTAGCTCAATTGGTCATTTTTCCTGGGTTATACAATGCCTTTGGCTTGTCGCATGTCTTGAAGTCCCTATCTCATGCTGGTGTGACAATGAGACAGTTTGACATCCCTGAGGATATAAACACTTTTAGTAGACGTCTTCACTGATTGCACTCAATTAGCTATTATGGGTGGTAACAACACTTGCGTCACTCCAACATAGGAAATGTGCCTATCACGCGTTGCTCTGTAGCAAGATAAGTTACACGAAACACCCCATTTTTTTTTTACAGAGAAAGAACATTTAAAAAAATCAAAAAATCTTCTATCTCAATTTTTTTTTAATTCATGTGTGATGAATTGCCCTATATTTGAGTCTAAGCGAGCACAATATTACTGTTAAAAAGGGATTTTCCCCTATTGATGCCACAAAAATAAAGAAACAAAGGCTGCGACATTGTCTACTTATTTTCATAGAGCAAAACAGTAACCTTTCACTCATAGCTCTGTAGTAAAAAAAACTCGAAACACCCCTATCTTTATACGCATATAGAATGAAAATTTATTGGGCAAGACCATATAAAAAAATTCAGAACAATCTTCGAAATATTTTTAAAATTCATTATGTGCATTAAATGACCTTATATGTTCGTCCATTTTTGAGAAAAAGGTGTTCATTTATAATTCAATTCCTCAAGTTCCATTTTAGGCAGAGAGTGCAAAATATACCGTAGGTTATGAGATACAGGTTTTGCAAGCAAAAGAGGACCTACTCCATACACTACATACAAATTTACATTCATAAAGATCGACAATTTATTTTTCTGTGCACAAACAACTGAGAATGAGCAGAAAATCAAGTGATGGGTGAGGTAGCAGCATTTCTTCTCTCCAATAGCCACTTTTCACGAATCACAAATTTGTCTCTAGCAAAAAAATCCGCCAAACAGCCTATTTCTTTATAAAAAGATTGATTTGTCCCACAGGGTATAACATATTCAAAGAATTACATAATTCTAAGGACAACAAATGGTGTGTGCATCCTTAATACATCTTCTTTGTTAAATGTATTTTGTTTTGGAGATGCAGAGGCTACAAGTAGGCCACATGGCAGTCTGAGTATTTTTAATGAGGTGCGTGTCACTCCTAGATATTATTGCGGATATATATTTATATTTATATATATATATATATATACATATATATATATATATATATATATATATATATATATATATATATATATATATATATATATATATATATATATATATATATATATATATATATATATAAATATATATATATATATATATATATATATATATATATATATATATATATATATATATATATATATATATATATATACATACCTGTCGAACAAAAAAACACTACTTACCACTGCAACAAATTGGTCATTTGTCAACCGCTGTAGTGCATCACCAACTAGCACCAGGACAGTATCAGGAATGAATGGCACCTGTGTGTGTGTATCGTTTCCTACCAACTTAGCCTTGATGCATCAATAAAAAAGAAATCGTGTACACACTCCATGTCTTGTACACATACCAAAGTCCAGTGAACATCTTAAACGGTTCTAGGACAATATTCCCGGTAATCAACTTACTACTGAAAATAAATCTAGATCTGACCATATTTGTCAAGAGTTAAAAGAGCAAGTCAATGAGCACTTGGCGACCGAGCCTTCAGTTGAGTACTTTCTTACTTAAGTTGTGCTCAATTGCTATTTAGACATTAAAATTACTTAAAAGAATTGCCAACAAGGAGTGTTCCATTTTAAACGGACGTGGGGGGGGGGGGGGGGGGGGGGGGGGGGGGGGAGCATTTGAATACTTTTTAAGGGGGAATTGAATTCAGAGTTATTTCCCGTCCCCGCCCCCCCCCCCAACATAGTCTGAATTATGGTTAGGAAGAGGGCTGAATTTTGAATCATTTTAGCAGGTCCCCACCTCATACGTACTTTTGAATACATTAGAGCACAAACCCAGCTAACATTACGGTATTGGCCCTGTAATGGGCCAATACCGGCTACGGTTATGGCCCGATACCGCACGCCGGTATCGGCCCCGTACGTTTTGCTCGCGTTTTTTGTACAGCGCCGATACAGTTTTACGGTATCAGCCCGGTACCAATTCGGTACCGGGCCGATACAGGGCCGATACAATGTTGACTGTAATGGCCCAGTACTGGCCCGGTATAGTTTATACGGTATCGGCCCGGTACCAATTATGTACCGGGCCGATACAGGGCCGATACAATGAGTGTAATGGTCCACTACAGTTTATACGATATCGGCCCGGTACCACTTCAGTTTCGGGCCGATACAGGGCCGATACAATTTTGACTGTAATGGCCCAGTACTGGCCCTGTATAGTTTATACGGTATTGGTCCGGTGCCAATTCTGTATCGGGCCGATACAGGGCCGATACGAAAAAGGAAAAATCTGGAAAATACAAAAATAATTTAATTTACAATTATGAAACTTTACTATCTAATGTAAAATTGTATGCTCTTTAATTTGATAGTAGAATTTAAGCTCTAGGATCAGTAGTTTATAACTTAAAGCTAAAAAGGGCACATTCGGAAACTTTACTATTTTCCCTGATCAAATTATTTCATTTTCTATCATTTCTCCATCACACAATTTCCAATTAACAATTATGGAACTTTACTATCTTATGTATTATTGGATGCTCTATAATTTGGCAATAAGTTTAATGCTCTCATATGAGTATTAGTGGAGTAATTGCTAAACTGCTAGATTCCCTTTGTTATTAGTTGATCAATTCCCATGCTCTTATATCCTCTTACACAATTAGGCTCCATATTTCCTTAAAAGTTTTCATTTCTATAATCTAACCCTAACTGGGATTATAATGGTAATGTGGCAAGTGATAAATGAACATTCAAACAAACTTACCACTAAGGAGTGTTGTCTAGTTGTAGAAGAGGAGAGAGAGAAATGTATTTCTACTGTAAGCATGTGACAAAACATCCAATATGGCTGCTTCTGTTGGTGAAGTGCATTGTAGGATTGTGCGGTATACTTGTCACAGCTTCATACCGCAGAGCGGTACCGTTTTTGTATCGGCTAGTACTGGCAAATTGCCTGTACTAAACGGTACAGTACCGGTACCGGCCCGATACTGTTAAACTGTATACGGTACAAGCGATACAAGCCGGTATAAAGCCTGTACCGGGCCAATACCGTGATGTTTGCTGGGATGGCCCCTCCAATCATATTTAATTCACCACCTTACTAATTATTCGATATCAAAGTCTAACGTCTTGTTATTGTTTGTTTGCAGCCACGACCCTAAAGTTATTCTTTTACTTAAACTGTTAAGAGGTTGTTAGAGAATGTTTTACTAGGGGGGGATATTGTCCTGGAACCATAGGTATCAGGACAGTATACCCTCTGAAAATAGTAACACTTATAACTTTATTCAAATTATTAGTACAAAAAACATTGTCTCGTGGGATTTTGTCCGGGGGAACATTGGAAGGAGGGGGGGGGTGGGGGGATTTTGTACAGGGGGATATTGTCCGGGGGATATTGTCCTTGGGGATATTGTCCTGATACCATCTTTTACAACTACTAATTGGCCATGAACTAATCGGAGGGATATCATGTGTCCATTTCTGAGAGGCTTAGAGAGAGAGAGAGAGAGAGAGAGAGAGAGAGAGAGAGAGAGAGAGAGAGAGAGAGAGATGATCGTATCTGGATTTACATGTTATATTCTAAAATATGCAATGAATGAACATTACTTACCTCAAGTCCACCACTGTCTGGAATGAGGAAAGTCAGTGTAGTCACATCAGTATGGGACATTAATCTCATCTGTCCATCTTCAAAGTCTACAGAGTTCAAACAAGTGTTAATATTGTAGTGTTACTAGATATTGAGTGTTGCCTTGAACAGTCTGCGTTAAGATGGTGTCCCTGGACACTCAGTGCTAGAGCATGCTGCCAATGTGCACGTCATGCTAAGACATGAATATAAATGTTAGAAATAATGGATTTCTTTAAAGAGATGTTGTAACTTATGAATATCAGTCTCTAGACTAGAAATGAATGTTGTAACAAGGCTATGTTACTAGAATGGCTCTCAAGGTAAAGGGCTAAAGGATAGGATAGGATGTTGTCTAAGGATGATTGTTGTTGTGCTAATGTTAAGCAACTTGTTGTGTAAGGCGATAGTTTAGTACACCAATATTATCACCGCTAGGTGGTCTCCTTGGCTGGCCCCTAAGAATGGATATCAAAACAAAATATTACACATGAGCGGTGTTCACTCCCCACGAACCTCGACCTTGCAACTTTGTTTTGTGGAGAACAAAGGGTTGGGCCTTTGGGCTTTCCGTGTTAAATTGGTTCCAGACGACATGGCTGTCTGCCTTAACCATACAGAGTCATTCGGCCTATACCATTTTGACCAAAATTCTCATCTCATTTTTTGGCTGAATTTGAATAACGATCCAGTCTTCGAAGCCAGTATTTTAGAATATGACAGACATGACCCCCCCCCCCCCCTAGGTGCAAGGTCATGTCACAGGTACCTTGAATTCTGACAGGACCTGAACATCAGCATTTACTATGTAAACCACGTGCTGTTAGCACTTTTGAGGCTTATGAGAACATTCAAAAATGTTTTAAAAATACTCATCGTATAAATCCTCTGTTGAGGTTGGACCTTGCACCTCACCAAAGACATGAATAATCATATGGTAGACTCTCATTTCCAAGTAAAGAGTAAGTCTTGACATTTTGCCAAAAAACGAAACATATCCAGATATGTTCTTTAAGGGTGCCACATTACCTCAAAATAGTCACTTATTGATAAGTTTACCATTATACGGCAACTATGAGATGTAACCTTTACAGTAGCATAAGTGCCGTTGTCCTCATTTAACTCAGTTTTCAGATATTCAAGTTTTACAAATGACCATTGTATCGAGTAGGGTTCTACCTTGAATGCCTCAGGCTGTAGGTCCAGAAGTCATTAGGATAGTAAGTAATAAAGGTAACTTTTGTCACAAGCGATAGAAAGGTACATTTTGTAATATGATTAAGGGCATGTGGTAAGAAGGATAACCAGGGCCACTTACATGTTAATATGAAATAGCTGATAAGATGATAATGATGTACTAGATTATCATATATAGCTGAACAAGGCTGACAAGAACTAAGTAAAGCAGGAGTTGGGTGATTATTATTGTGCATGCCTAATTGACATATATTGATATTAGACATATATGTCATCAGTGGTGGTGCCTATAATGAAGCTGGGGATGGGTGGGAAAAAAGAGACGAGGAAGATATGAGAACACAAGAGCAGCCTGGGAAGCTGGG
>OZ012689.1:43247423-43257423 GCA_963942565.1 Maea johnstoni | reverse complement strand
GAAGTTAAGTATGTAATATCTTTCCCGAATATCTTGCTATAGATTGTTACCAGCACTTTGAATTACTAATATTGTAGGGACGCAATAATAAAGCAATTAAAACTTCACCATATGTGTATTAAATGTACGCTTAAATACATTCTACCAAGACCAACGACAAGTCAGAGTATATTTTTAATCAAGGAAAGCACTACTATAACAGAAATATCTGGACCGACCAGGATGCTCTATGATGCTCCTGCCTTCAGGCCATATTTAAATATCATCGCTCGTATTGGCAATTCCGTGAACTAAATGGCCAACACTAGGCTACAAGGCCCTATGTAGTACAGATACATATGTTGTAAAGCAAACACACACACACACACACACACACACACATATATATATATATATATATATATATATATATATATATATATATATATATATATATATATATATATATATATATATATATATATATGTGCTGTTGAGTTCATAAACGTAAGAACAAGCGTTAAGAAGTTTAATTCTCTATCAGTTGATAGATGGCAGCATGAGCATTGTTAAAAGCAACAAGTTAAATTCTGAACGCATCAGGACTTACGTCCTATGAGATACGTTTCTATGTAACGTGTCCAATACAGTAGTAGTTTACTTGATATCTAGTCTTGGGGAATTGGTAGGGGAGGTTTTCTCAGACTTTCCAAATGAATCTGCATTTGAACCTTCAGTAGTTAAAATATATCAAGAAAGTATTGCTTTTCGAGAAAGTATTGACTATCAACCGGACCATTTGCATAACAACTACTTTCTAAACAATAGTTTTCTATATGATTTCGCTGGTGTAATGGTTAGTGTCTTTGCCTCCGAAACCAACAGCCCCGGTTCGAATCCTTGTACAGACGACTGGAAGATGCATTTTTCTCCTTTAGTTAGGTGCTTCATGTTAGATTTAGTGCTTCGTGGATATGTTTCATATATTTACTCACGTCATATTAATTATCTTTATTCATGCAAAGTCATCTTAGTGATCTAGTAAGATTTGTTTAGTTTGTTTTTGCAAGCAGAACACTATGATAGACAGAGCTCCTGAAAGCTGTGGTGATACACTCGGCCAGTCACGAGACAGACCTGAGCTGTCCCGAGGGATATTTCATCCAGTCGCACCCAACTGTGCTGCGTGTATATAGGTTTGCACAATTTAGGGCTGCCAGGGCTAGAAAGGAACCCTGGCTTCTTTAGGCTCAATTTGGATATGGGTCATCATATCGTCAAGCAGGGCATGTTGTGCCCTTGCTTGTTTTGTGCTGGATGCGAGTTTGACAGCTAGCAGCAGACCATATAGTCTAGTCAGAAAAGGGGGGTGGGTAGTATGCACCCTAGGAAATCGATTTCTAATTGGCGGTTTTTTACAGTAAAAAAATGCATAGAAAAAAGATTTGCTGTGTTGTATTTTGAGGGTCAAATGTTATCATGAGAACTGTCTCAACGTGGCTACATGTACAGTTTGCATGTGAATATGCAAATTAGTTCTCTGAATGCTAGATATAGACAATCATTTTGCAATTTTTCAAAACTTTTGACAAACTTTAGTTTTTTGGGGGGTCACATACATACAAAAGCACCCTGTATTATATATCTAAATTACAATCTATTTTCTGCTAAATGTGATAAAAATAAGCTCAATAGGACGCCCACGCATGATTTTATGAGACTTTATTTTCCCCTACCCCAATGTGGAAAAAACGGCCAAAAAATAAGTGAAAATATTTTGAAATATTATCGAAAATTGGAATTTTTTTTATTGAATTTTTGTCATCAGAAATAATTCGAACATGATAAAAATAACTGGTGGGCTGTCAAAAATGTTTGCCCAGTTGTCCAGGACAACCAGGTTTTGAAAAATGGCCAAAAAATAATTGAAAATGCTTGAGAATATTATCGTTTTGAAATGCGTCTCTGTTATCAGAAATGATTTGAACATGATAACAATATTTCATGGGCTGTCAAAAATTATTGGCCAGTTGTCCGCGACAGCCAAACTTTGGAAAGAAATGGCCAAAAGAAAAGTGAAAATATGTAATAAGTCTGACTGCAGGTATGGTATTTTGAACAACTCATATGATAGAGTAATTGAAGGCAGCATTAGTACTAATTGGTTTAGGCCAATTCTCTTTTGGCTAGAGCCTGGCAAAATGTCAGTTCATGTAGTTTTATCAAGAGTTATGTAATAGAACAATTTGATGTGTTATTTTAACATGGTTTTTGGATGTCCCCATCAGTTCTATTTTTGTCCAGATTTTTTTTTCTCATTTGTGGATGTTAAACCATGCGAGATAAAGGCAAACATGTAAAAAGGGTGAGGTGTTCATATTGAACACCCTACTCTTTCACTAAGTACCAATTTATGTATTTCATTCTAAAAGTACCCGATTTGGGGTGATGGAGGCCATCCTATAGCGCATTGCAAGATTATCCCGTAATTCTTGGTTACTTGTGCATAGAATGATAAATCATTGGTCTCTAAAAATGTAACATTGCATATATATAAATGAGTTTATCATCGGCTCCACTGTGATACTCGCAGCTGATTGGTCAATTGCTGTTGGGTACTGGATTGTATTTCATTGCTTCTCATTAAATGGCAATGTTAGGATCGGATAAGTGTTTTATCCCCACTCTCAAATTGAGGCCCCCACTCTCAATGTTTTATCCCACTTCGCCATGAGGTTTGACCTCAAGTTTACAGGTCACAGCCTCGTTTTGAACCCTTGACGACGAAAAAAAATGGCGACATTCCTTTTCACATCGCCGCCTGACTCGACTCTTTTGGCATTTAAAACACTATTTGCACATATTAGTCTGCCAACATGGTGTATACATGGAAACAAAAAAGATGGCAGAAAGTAATTAAGATGGATTTAGGTTGGTATGTTGCACATACATGTGAGAAATAAATGCCATTTGGTCGGCTTCAGGTCTGTCGAAAATCTCCGTTGCTATATAGCCTGTCGGACTCGACTTTGGTAACCACTTTTTTCATTTTCTTTGAGACAAATCGCTCGAATTTGCTATCCAAACTTGGAAAACCCCTTTGGAGCACTAAGTTTTGTGTAGATGAATATACTTTTGTCTCAACTCTGCATAATGTTAATTTTACCCATTAGGTCCCATTGTGAAATTGGCCCATTGCCAACAATACAACTATGTTGGGAGGGGGGGGGGGGGGGCGGGTGGGGGGGGGGGGGAGCTGATGATAAATTCGTTATCCTCCTTGTAAAAAAGGGATACAGCCTGGTATCTGCGTTCAGCCAGTCGTATCGCACTCCGCCTCCGGCCTCGTGTGATACAACTGGCTTCACGCAGATACCAGGCTTTATCATCAGCTCCACTGTGATACTCGCAGCTGATTGGTCAATTGCTGTTGGGTACTGGATTGTATTTCATTGCTTCTCATTAAATGGCAATGTTAGGATCCGGATAAGTGTTTTATCCCCACTCTCAAAGTTTTATCCCACTTCGCCATGGCAACTATGGGTTTGACCTCAAATTTACAGGTCACAGCCTCGTTTTGAACCCTTGGCGACGAAAAATAAAATGGCGGACATTCCTCTTCACTTTGCCGCCTGACGGATTCTTTTGGCGTTTAAAACACTATTTGCGCATGTTAGTCTGCCAACATGGTGTATACATGACAATAAAGATGGCAGAAAGTAAATAAGATGGATTTAGGTTGGTATGTTGCACATACATATGAGAAATAATTGCCGTATGGTCGGCGTCAGGTCTGACGAAAATCTCCGTTGCTATATAGCCTGTGGGACTCGACTTTGGCTACCGCTTTTTTCATTTTCTTTGTGACAAATCGCTCGAATTTGCCATCCAAACTTGTCAAACCCGTTTGGAGCACTAAGTTGTGTATAGATGAACGAACTTTTTGTCTCAACTCTGCATAATGTTAATTTTACCCATTAGGTCCCATTGTGAAATTTGCCCATTGTCAACAATACAAGTATGTTGAGAGGCGTGGGGGGGGGGGGAGCTGATGATAAATTCGTTATCCTCCTTGTAAAAAAGGGATACGGCCTGGTATCTGCGTTCAGCCAGTCGTATCACACTCGGCCTCCGGCCTCGTGTGATACGACTGGCTTCACGCAGATACCAGGCCGTATCCCTTTTTTACAAGGAGGATAACTAATAGTATCCTTTTTTTACAAGGAGGATAACTAATAATATACAATGTTTGATTGCTAGAAATACATTTCAAAACTTACTTTTCTTTTGGCCATTTCTTTCCAAAGTTTGGCTGTCGCGGACAACTGGCCAATCATTTTTGACAGCCCATGATTTATTGTTATCATGTTCAAATCATTTCTGATAACAGAGACGCATTTCAAAACGATAATATTCTCAAGCATTTTCAATTATTTTTTGGCCATTTTTCAAAATCTGGTTGTCCTGGACAACTGGGCAAACATTTTTGACAGCCCACCAATTATTTTTATCATGTTCGAATTATTTCTGATGACAAAAATTCCATAAAAAAAATTCCTATTTTCGATAATATTTCAAAATATTTTCACTTATTTTTTGGCCATTTTTTCCACATCGGGGTAGGGGAAAATAAAGTCTCATAAAAATCATGCTTGGGCGTCCTGTTGAGCTTATTTTTATTACATTTAGCAGAAAATAGATTGTAATTTAGATATATAATACGGGGTGCTTTTGTATGTATGTGACCCCCCAAAAAACTAAAGTTTGTCAAAAGTTTTGAAAAATTGCAAAATGATTGCTATATATCTAGCATTCAGAGAACTAATTTGCATATTCGCATGCAAACTGTACATGTAGCCACGTTGAGACAGTTCTCATGATAACATTTGACCCTCAAAATACAGCACAGCAAATCTTTTTTCTATGCATTTCTTTACTGTATAAAACCGCCAATTAGAAATTGATTTCCTAGGGTGCATACTACCCACCCCCCTTTTCTGACTAGACTATATGGTCTGCTGCAAGCTGTCAAACTCGCATCCAGCACAAAACAAGCAAGGGCACAACATGCCCTGCTTGACGATATGATGACCCATATCCAAATTGAGCCTAAAGAAGCCAGGGTTCCTTTCTAGCCCTGGCAGCCCTAAATTGTGCAAACCTATATACACGCAGCACAGTTGGGTGCGACTGGATGAAATATCCCTCGGGACAGCTCAGGTCTGTCTCGTGACTGGCCGAGTGTATCATCACAGTTTTCATGTGCTCTGTCTATCATAGTGTTCTGCTTGCAAAAACAAACTAAACAAATCTTACTAGATCACTAAGATGACTTTGCATGAATAAAGATAATTAATATGACGTGAGTAAATATATGAAACATATCCACGAAGCACTAAATCTAACATGAAGCACTTAACTAAAAGAAAAAAAATGCAACTACCAGTCGTCTGTACTAGGATTCGAACTTGTGCTGCTGGATTCTGAAGCAAAGACACTAACCATTACACCAGCGAAATCTTATAGAAAACTAGTGTTTAGAAAGTAGTTGTTATACAAATGGTCCGGTTGATAGTCAATACTTTCTCGAAAAGCAATACTTTCTTGATATATTTTAACTACTGAAGGTTCAAATGCAGATTCATTTGAAAAGTCTGAGAAAACCTCCCCTACCAATTCCCCAAGACTAGATATTAAGTAAACTACTACTGTATTGGACACATTACATAGAAACGTATCTCATAGAACGTAAGTCCTGATGCGTTCAGAATTTAACTTGTTGCTTTTAACAATGCTTATGCTGCCATCTATCAACTGATAGAGAATTAAACTTCTTAACGCTTGTTCATACGTTTATGAACTCAACAGCACATGTATATATATATATATATATATATATATATATATATATATATATATATATATATATATATATATATATATATATACATATATATATATATATATTTATATATATATATACATATATATATATATATATATATATATATACATATATATATATATATATATATATATATATATATACATATATATATATATATATATATATATATATATATATATATATATATATATATATATATATATATATATATATATATATATATATATAATATATATTATATATTATATATATATATATATATATATAAATACATATATATATATAAATATATATATATATATATATATATATATATATATATATATATATATATATATATATATATATATATATATATGTGTGTAAGTATGTATGTATGTATGTATGTATGTGTGTGTGTATGTGCATGTGTGTATATATGGATAATAGGGGTTTTATTCCACTGATGGAAACTTCTGAGTACATATTTGCAGAACACAAATGTATACCTAAAGAGCAAAAAAACAAAACTTACCACTGCAATATATATATTGGGCCATAGTCTGATAGGTTTTTCAAAGCTGTTGCAAGCAACGAATTCAGCTGACATGTACATGCAATTTCAAAATGTACAAGTCAGACAAACATTTACGCGTATTTATATATATTTGAACATTGTTTTGTTACTATTTGTCTTTGTAATTTTGATTGTGATGGTAATTACTCACCAGCTCTTGTGGAATTCCATGGTTTCGTAAGTACATGATGCCATATTTCCGGAGAGCATCAGCACATTCTAGTGAGATTGCTTGAAGGTTTTCTGCAGGCTGTGAAGATACATCCTTGGTGATGATGCCAAATCATCTAAATCAACCAGAGGAATAATTGTGTTGGCCATTTTGCGGATGTTTTTCGAACTCAACTCTGTTTCCCTGCTTCCATCACAAATAAGTTAAGATTTACAGATGCCTTTTATATATCTTTATAGTTAGGAGAAGCCCTTTGCACGTCACTTGACCCAAGTCACAATTATTTGATAGATGGGAGAAATAAAGACACAACTTTGAGATGACTGCTTGATAACCTTTTGAAGAATTGATGTCAATTGAACTTTTACCTGCCAGGATGTGGGAAAACATTACATATGTATAAGGTTCCACAGGCATATAGAGAATAGAAGGATATCCAGGATAAGCTGCACGGCTGAAGATTACCTAAATGATGGACTCAGCAGAATAACCGCAAAGTACAACCTGTTTTAAGGATATGTATTTTCGCACTATGTATTTATGCAGTTTCCAAACGGCAGGTTAAACATATTTTTAGGAATCTTGTTCCTTTAAGTTATTTCATTGATGACGTGTTATCTGTGCGGTGGACTACTAAGTGCACTAAGACTCTACTAAGTTCATTACATGTAACTACAACATATGTGGTCGTTTAATACAAGAGTTTAACATGAAACAAACCGGTATGTAACAATATTAAACTCCCAAACGGAAAATCACGCACAGGAGTCCCATGCTCACGGTACAAAGGTTATATATATCGGAAAATTATAAGAAAGCATTTACACAAAAATGCACTTAGTAGAGTCATATATGGCGATAGCAAATATCACGATCCCCAGTAGTTCAAAGTACAATATAAATATGGTATGTCAATCATTTATCACACTACACCATCATAAGGTGAAAAGTAAAATTGACGTCAATTCTTCAACAGATTATCAAGGAGTCATCTCAAAGTTTGTCTTTTTATTTCTCCCATCTATCAACTAATTGCGTTTTAGATCTAGTGATATGCAAAATTCATCTCGTAGATATAGCATGTATTAAATATAAGAGTAAATCTTACAATACATGGATGCAGTCAGGGAAACAGAATTGAGTTCGAACATCATCCCCATTAATGGCTGACATAGTTATTCCTCTAGTGGATTTAAATGATTTGGCATCATCATCAGAAGATGGCTCTTCTCAGTCTCCAGAGAAACTTAAAGCAATCTCACTAGAATGTGCTCAGGCTCTCCAAAGATATGGCATCATGTACGTGAGAAACCATGGAATTCCCCAAGAACTGGTGAGTTGTAACAATCACAATCAAAATTGCTAAAACAATATCACAAAAACAACGTAAGAATGTATACAAATACATGGAGATGTCTGCAAAGGTTTTATCAAAGATGTTCACCTGCTTCTTATGAAGAATTTAGTCTGGTTTAAAGATATGGGAAATTTGAATATAACAAATAAGTGTTTAGAATAAGGAATTTAAAGATATATTAGACTCAACCAGTTGAAATAACCCATTTAAATGATATGTATAATATTCAAATGTTATTTCTCGGAATATGAAAAATATTTTTTTTCTATAAACATACTCGGCGAGTTAAATAACTTGTCAATAGAGTGATGACCATTCGGATTCTCTTTGACATGATTCATCCACATGTCTATATTGTAACAGAGACGAAACTGTTGTTCATTCTTTTCTTGAGTGCAAAAGAGTTACTATATTGTGGAGGAGAATTGAATGTTGGATAAGAGAGTGATTGATGGACACTAACTACTTTCAGTTGTAGACAAGATATTTGGTACCCTGCCTAAAATCATAAGTGTAGATACTGTGATTTTATCCGCCAAAATTATCAATAATAATTATCATATGCAGGCACATAGGTGAGACCCTTGCTGTAGCGCAAGTCAGAAGCAAGCTTTATAATCAGATTATTAAAGAATATTTCATAGCCTAATTTCATCAGACAAACAAAGTTTCCATAAAAAATGGGGCTCTATTGCAGTTATAGATGCAAACCGATTAAAATGTGGCTGTATGATTCTCTACAAGTTGTGTCTTGTATTTATGGTTGTACAGTGTGTTTAATAAATGTTTATTTGCCGCTTGGTGTCAGTTGTCTTTGCTCATGACGGATTATTGATGTACAAATTGTGATCGTCCTTGTTTGATATTCCATGCGATCTATCCATTTCTCTGTTGTTTATAAATGCATCACTCTCAATATTACAAGATAATGCCTGAATGAATAGAAACAATAACAGCGAATTAAAAAAACTACTCTAAAAAGTTCTTATCGTTTGATTCCAGCTTTGCAAAAGCTTTCACAACATACAAAGAATTTTTCAATCTCCCTAAAAGCACAAAGGCTCCTTACAGTCCTGCAACTATCGAAGAGCAACGCAATAAAGGAGGATACTATACGTTCGAAGGAAAACGGTTAGTTTGTTAATTACAAATTTAAAGTTGACATCCTAGCGATGTAAATGAAAAAACGTTTGGGGATTAACGCTGTGGTACTTCAAACGGAAAATATAATCAAACGATTTGAGCATTTCAATGATATTTACAGTGAATATGAAATGCATCAAATGGTAGAGTGCAAAGCAAAAAGTTATTTAAATTAGCTCCGGCATTGTTTGGACTCCATAACCACGCCGCCTAGGATAGAGAAATTTGCAAAGAGTCTTAAAAAGGCTATACATATTTGCTCACTTGATATATTGTAATCTCTTTAATACAGCGGCTATTTATCGCAAGAATTTTCAGTCATTCTCTAAGCTGTTCTTATTTTAGACCATCAGGACTTTCCTTTAAAAACACATTGCATCACCCAAGTAAACATCTATAAAAAAACTCATGAGTACCTGCGTAAATACAACTTCTTTACGTGCTATCCTGTGGGAACTGCAAAATTGTTTATACTAAGCGAATATAAGGAAGGGTTAGTCTAAGTTAAAATGTATTTCCCCTAAAATAAGATATGGTGCGAATTGGTTTTGATTAGAACCATTTGGGAAATAAAATTTCATTTATAAATTCAGCTATAATTAGGTAAGATTAGTAAAGCCAGCCATTGTATCACCATGAAATTGTATATGCCTTCAAGCATTCTCATTCGTTTACATTTTAGAACCATCAATCGTCCCCAAATTTAATGGAGAATTTTTGGATTTGTGACACAGAAAAAATGGTTAGTATCATGTGTTGATTTCTTGTATAAATATAACTACTTTTTTCTAATTTCAATCGCTATCAATCAATTTCTCTACAAGTACAATCCTTTCAATACATTCATTTGATAATATATTCTGTACTTGTTATAATGAAACAATG
>OZ012689.1:43243194-43247223 GCA_963942565.1 Maea johnstoni | reverse complement strand
ATATATATATATATATATATATATATATATATATATATATATATATATATATATATATATATATATATATCTGTAACCATATAATCCGAAGTATCAAGAACAGGTACATGTACATGTATGTTGAACAGACTCACTTGAAAAACAAACCAATTTGGTTTAGTTATCTCTGTTTAAACCTCAAAGTATGTGATTTATTTTCTTACTCAGAAACACCCAGTTGAAAAGAAAATGGCAGCATATTTGTTGAACGAGCTTCAGGTCATAACATCTCTTTTAACATGTTTTCTTTTTGCACTCGGGAGCACCTACAGCACCCGGATAGTTCAAGAATAGGAGAGATCATTTCCAATTAGCACTGCCATCTTTAAAGTCTATATATACATCTGTTTGTACTGCGGATTACCACACTGTAATCGTTTTCATAACAGCTACACTGGACAGTTCTTGCTTGAGGCAGGTCATACATGCTGAACTCCTAAAGATGTTCCGCAAATAACAGAACTACTGTTTTTTATATGATTGCAAGTACATGTAACTTCGTCAAAACCTGTGGAAGGAAGGACAAGAATAAGGAGCATGACCGATTGTTGTTTTGCCACACTTAGATATAACAGGGCGTGCTGGCCGGATCCAGACAATGAGATAGATGTTAGTTATATATGTGTGACCCATACATACATGTAGTGTGTTTACCTTGCCCTGTCTCATTGTACGTGTAGTAGCTGTTTATGAGTGACTACTTGCTTTTAATTTATTAATGAATGTGGTACAGATACATACAGTGTTTATGTTTTGTTATTACCTAAGATGTATCCGTGTAGAGTTACTTTCCACCTCATTTCTTCAGTACTCTAGTCTGCAGACAATATAGATACATGTATAATTTTGCACATAATGCTAACCCTAGGAAAACCTTGCATATAATTTAGTTCGTTTCCTGAGGGAAATGAATGGAACAAAGTATGCGTATGTGATCGAATGCATTACGGTGACGTCCCGCGCACCAATATAAAAGTCATTTGGTACTAAACAGTTCCAATTTTCAATCAGTGGTTTGTACATATGTGGAAGTATTGTTACCCATACCGATTGGATTTAACCATGATGTCTTGAATAGTTCTTGGATTGTCCACTTAAGAAGTTTAAGATGAATGCCAGTTGGGTTAAATTCAATAAGTATGTATGAGAATGAATGTAAGTATGTACATGTATGTATCTGTATTTACCACATCGTTTGACATGTGTTTATGCATTACAGACATTTAATTCCTGCACCAGTTGGGCGGACTAACAGCGCCTGTTTGCACACAAACCTATAGATTAAAAAAGGTCTATATTCAGCAATGAACTACGTGGCTTGCGAATCAATGCTACTTTCAGTTGTTAGGACATAAATACCCTGAGCCAACTGGGTGGCAATTGGTCGTGTGTTCCTGTTGTACCCGGGCATACACACACACACACACACACACACACACACACACACACACACATATATATATATATATATATATATATATATATATATATATATATATATATATATATATATATATATATATATATATATATAATATTATATATATATATATATATATATATATATATATATATATATATATATATATATATATATATATATATATATATATATATATATATATATATATATATATATAATATATATATATATATATATATATATATATATATATATATATATATATATATATATATATATATATTCATATATGTATATATATATATATATATATATATATATATATATATATATATATATATATATTCATATATGTATATATATATATATATATATATATATATATATATATATATATACATATATATATATATATATATATATATATATATATATATATATATATATATATATAATATACCCTCTTATGTGGACTCCTCTAACAATATACTTCCTCTGCAGATTTCAATCTTCTGGTTTTCAAAATGCTTTCCAACTATAAACCAAAGATGTTTGCAGCACAGTTGCTTTGCTATTAGCTATTATTGTGTCATCCGCTATATTTAAGTCAATGAACAAAGCTGCCTAAGGGCAGCCATGCACGTGTGAATAAGATAGTTTTAGATCGATTCCAGTACTAAAAGAGGTGTGACCCATGTACCCATACTCATATCACCCATAGGAGCAATGTATAATCGTTCTAGAACCCACCTAATTGGCAAAAGCCATTGGCGTAGCATCTGTTCAAACATCTCCCTAAAGTATCCAATTGCATTTGGTAATGTTTCTCAAGCTGTGTCTTTATACTTCCTTTAGCTCTCTAGAAAACTCTTGGAGAGTATTCTTAACGAAATACTTGTGTTTTTCCCTCGGCGTCTATCGGAGCTACATCTGCTGAATACCACCTTTGATAGTAGGCAGTGGGGGAATGGCCAGTAGAGTGCTTTAGATGGAGAGCCTGGTGCTAAATTGCATCCTTTATTTAATTGTGGAGCAAAAGTGTTCCAGGTAATGAGATACTTTCCTGGCTGCCTAAAGTGCTAGAGGTAGAATACTCATGAAATTACCCAGGTGTGATCCGAAAGTCAGACATTATGAGAACGGATCTGCATTAGAGGCACGGAATATATCAAATGGCTTACAATGTAACCTGATTGCCAGTCTCAATAGTCTCAGAGTTTGTCTCGCCAGCGGAACTAGTTACAACTAGTTAAAGATGCATATTCATTTATGTGTGTGTGTGTGTGTGTGTGTGTGTGTGTGCAGCCAGTATTTAGCTAGAGATAGTATAGAAATATCCCACCTCACGTGTGCAAAAGCTAAATCTGTATATCTATTAAACAATCCAGTTGATTCGTAGTTGGATAGTTCAAAAAGTGCATGACCTCGAGCAAGTACAAGTAACATATGTTGCTCTCAGCACTACTGTAATCCTGCACAATGGCGTTCCATAAATTCTCATGCGATAAACAAAGTTGCAATAAGCAGTAGTACCCAATACACCTTTCGGATGTTAGCAAATGTTAGTCACAAAGAAGATAGAACACTATCAGGAAGATAGAACTGAAATTTATAATGAAACTTTTCGACAATGCCCAAATGCTGAAGAATACTTTAAAGAAGGTGGAAAGAACACTGTATTTTATCTATTAGGGCGGAGGATACCATCTTGCAATGAGGATGAAATGCTATGGATTTGGTGTATAGCTGGTCAAGCAATATCCAGGATGTACACCAAAGCCATAGCAGGTAGGACTGGCGTGGGGTAGTTGTATACGTATTTTCCATCCAATGTTCACACATAGTATGTTTTAATGATTGATATACCGTAATTTACTCACATATGGGCATTCAAAGTGCTTCGCCAACATGTTCGTCTAGTGCGTTCTTTATGTATTTTTTGTTGTTTTTCGCTTATTTTGTAATGTATGTATATTTTATATCATTGATAAAGTCAATAAATACTTACTTACTTACTTACTTAAAGACGGATCAAAGTACATACAATGATAATTATTGTTGAAAAATATACACATAGAATAGGTAGGTATGATCATAAGGGCCCAGCTTTAGTAAAGAGATATATTTCATATTAGTTTATTTTCCAAATGGGTAGAAATGTCAGGAAAATATTAATATATCAGCGGATAAAAGCGAACACTTGATATATGATAAGACATGATACTATAATTATCTCATTCCATCAGCTATTCTGGGCACTCTCTTTATCATCCGCACATCCTATCTACCCCCTTGATAAGTCGTCCTGACAATAGGATAATTATCTTAAGGTGTTTTCGTATACATTGCTAGCACAGGGTGGTCTACTTTCATTGATGGTTTGCAAACGTATTAATATCAAATACAAACCAATTCATTCAGAACACATATCTTCATTTTTACATTCTCTGAGTTTCTGGCATCCGATCAAGTAGAGTTTAACCGTGATTTACACATGTGGTTAAATTATTATGAAATGAATAATTGCCAAGGCTAAAATAATGAGCCACGTAAATCAAATTTCTTAA
>OZ012689.1:43218194-43238194 GCA_963942565.1 Maea johnstoni | reverse complement strand
AGTCGTTTATTTCATTTATTGGTGCGTTGACAATGCTCACCACCTGAGCAGGGATTAGAAGGAGTGTCATTTTTGCACTAAATAGGTAAAGACCATCTGCTGCCGTCTCATCTACAGACTTGCATTGTCAAAACTTCTCCTAAACACTGTAATATCAAAACTCTTTTCGAACAATGGTTCCATTTATGTAGCTACTACCCTTTTGCATAACGTTAGAGTGAACCCATTGATATGCCTGCAGTGTCAAAGAAGACCGATTATACTTATGAAATCACTTAAGGAGATCACTTTAAGAAATAATATGCTAATCAGAACATAGCCTTTAGGACATCATTCGAGGGAATATCAATCGGAATCCAGCACTATAACTGATTTGTGGTGTTGCGCTTTATTTCTAATCAGTTTCAAAAGAATCACTTTCCAGATGAAATTTTATTCTTGGACCGTACTAAGCATTACTAGATTAAAAGTTATGATTTAGAAACATAATGTAATTGAGACGATATAATTAATGTACGTTTCAACACATATGATCGATTTTTATGTCTGGTTCTGATTAATAATATTGCAAATAGCTTTAGAAAAGGATTTGACTGGGATAATCATTGTGTTTCCGTAAAATATCTTTGTCTATAGTCTGTATGACTCGAGTTTGGCAATTGCTGTTTCCACTACTTTTTGTGACTAAACGTTTGAGTTTGCCATCCAAACTTGGCAAACCTTTTTGGAGCACTAATACGTGTATGTATAATCATAATTTTTGTCTCAACTCGGTAAAATGTTGATTTTGCTCATTAGTTCCCATTGTAAAATTCACCCATTGCCAACAATTGCCAACAATGCAAACGCGCGGCGAGATCGTATTGTTGTCAATTGGCAAATTTTACATTGGATCCCAATGAGCAAAATCAACATTCTGCGGAGTTAAGAGAAAAAGTATGTTTGTACATACACGTAGTAGTGCTCATAAGAGGTTTGCCAAGTTGGGATGGCAAACTCGAACATTTTTTCACAAAAAAGTGGGAAAAGCAGTTGCCAAACTTGAGTAAGACAGACTATATAACGTAGCGTATTGACATTACTATTTCTAATGTTGCTGTATTTCGGAGAGAGGAGTCAAAATCGATACAAATGGGCATCATACATCATTACTTTGACACAAAATATGCGAGCTTCTTTTCTTCCAAATGGCAATAAATAACCAGCATAAATTGACTAGGCAATTGACTCTCGGAACCTCATCAACAACTGACTTAGCACTCTGGCGTGATAACTGTACCCGATGGAAAAGGCCTTCCATTTTCTATATTTGTTAAGTTATAAAGCCATAAAACCATCCAGGCTGAAAGGAAAAACTAGTGCTAGGTGACCTGACATCGATCAGGGTTCTGGTAGTGTGGGCTAGTGAAAGGCAGTGTTGAGTAAACAGTTTGCTTGGGTTGACATTGCGAAGTACCTAGTACATTACACATCATTTGCATCCACTAGCGTCCTGGGCAACCGCTATATTTCATACTGGATTTATCCTTTCCTTTCTAGAAAGGCCAGAGGGAAAACAACTCGAGTGTAGATTTCAATCAATCATAATTATGCCTGATAGAGCCGAGAACATGGTTCAAATAGGTCAAAACAATTCCCATTGCAACGCTGATGACAGCAAGATCAATGAGACGTTGAATGATGACACAGTTGTGTGAACTACAGGTCAGCCACACTGCTTCACATTACAAACTGTAAGGCATCAATGTAAGAACAACGGGATAAACGTAGGTATAGTAAATACAAAATGCAAAGAATATTCATTCAAACAACCTCAAATATTATCAGGCCTAGAAAAAAATAGTTTGTTCCCTGTAACGGACCGAACAAAAATAGGGTAAGTCGGTAAAAAGATTTTTTTTAATAATTTTTTTCTTGGCAAAAATGTGTGTTTTATGCATGTTTTACGTTGATTGCGAGTTGGGAGGGCGGATTTCTTTGAATAAAAAAACTTATTAGGGTAGGGTTACAGGAATCAAACAACTTTTGTTTAGGCCTAATAAAGTGCTCAGTGTTAAACCCCTGTGAGTCCAGATTGTCATTTTCCCCACAAATGTCCGATGCCAAATTGTAAGCGGGATTTTCGGCCGAAATCCAGTACCAGGCTGTTTATGTTTGACGATATAATGAAGCTTGGCCCATCGTATTCATTAGAGATATCAAAATGAACATGGAATCGAGCACACCACTCTGAGAGCCAATTTCCAACTTAACGAGTTATGTAGGGGTAATTCCGGATTGGCGAGGGATGCTCCTCTTTTACTGAATTTCATTATTTCGATTATTTCTCTGGGCATGCTACGAGTTAGAAAGTACAGCATGAGTAACTGCCTGCTCAAACCTCTTCGGGCTATTTCATTTTGAAATATATTGGTCATTCATAATATCTTTTTGAACAACAACATTATGACAAGCGAAGAAATTCCATTCGCTCAAATGCTGTCGTTGTTGACGAGGCAATATTGTCCCGAGGAGCAAGCAACAACACACGCTATTCGCTGTAGCGCTGAGGACATGCAATAAGTATTATTGCTTTATATGTACCCTCCAATGAAAAGGATCTATCATACCACGTGCTTAAAAGTGCTTTTCTTCTAAAGGTTTAGCGTTGGCCCTCGGTCCTCTAAGTCACAGTAACACTGTAGTGCACGCCTTCATATTCCACAGCGTGGTATAGACGCTACAGGCAAATCTCCTCACCAGATCACTTTGATCTGTCTCTGTTCATTTCCATAATGCTTTTGAAGCGTATTGACTACTTACCCTGGAGCTATACGTATATGGCGCATGGATGAATGGCCTGCCCTGAAAGCCCAGAGGTCTGGCATTCATTGGCGAATCCAGACCGGGCCATGGGAGAAAGTTGCCAGTGACCTGAGGTTAGACGGTGGTTTTCGCATGGTACTCCTGGTTTCCTTAACCACTTTAAGTTGGTTATTAACAACTTGGACGTTATATGGCGGAAAATGTGACGATACGAAATTCTAAACAGCTTTGGAGTATGCGTGTCTGACATGAGACCCTTATTTGCAAAAGGTCTAAGGCTTGAATTACAAATTACTTTATTAAGCCAAAGGAGTATGTCTCAGGTTCACCTGACAAAGACAGTTTGCACTAAAAAAAGCGTCACTCGTGGTGCCATTTACTGTACAGAAATTTAACGGTACTAATAGTCGGTGACAATCAGTGCTATTTGGCAAACCAGTTGATTTCGATTTCGTCCATCCAAAACAACGTATGCATCATATATAGTTGCTATTCAGGATGGACCCTATTTGTTGTTTTGTAAATACTTGCCATTTTGTCTTGAAACGCCTATTTCGCCCCTATCGAGGCTAATCGTAGTGGTTGATCAAGCATGTATTTATTGCAAGGACAGGCGAGTTTAAGTGGCAATAAAGGTGATTAGGGGTCTACTAGAGCCGGACGTGATCTGTTTTCCCAAGTGTTATAGTACAGAATCTCTAGGCAATGGCCACTGATGGTACCTTTCGTAAGAGTGTGTATGTATCATTGGTCGTTTAAGTGGTGTTGGACACTTTTTTCAAGGCTAACCTACTTAGTAAGTTGTTTCTAATCATACAAGCATAGACTTTTAGGTATGGTGACTTTGAGATATTAATCAGATATATTTGGATATGTCACTTTATAACAAAATTGGAATCTAGGAATAAGAATGCCCAGCCAGTGTGTTTGTAAGTTTGACGTGACAGCATGTACATGTACATAATCAGATATATTATATCCATTTGGATATATCTCCAACCTTTGCACAAACTATACAAGAATAAATCCCTGCTGTGTGTTTATAGGACTCTTGTAAAAAAATCCTAAACTAAAATTTGATGCAACGCCCAAAGACATCCAGTATTGTAATGGAATTTATATTAGAAGTGTACATGGCGAATTCCTTCTCTAATTTACGTTGGATCGGATTTTGCAAACTAAGGGTACATTTCAAATGGTAGACAATCTAACACAACTTCCGTGTTTTCCTATTCTGTGGCAATTTAACAATGGGTGACATACCTTTACAGAATTATATTTGTCTGATTCAATTGTTACACATTGTTCCGTACGTTTTGGACATTTTAGTGAATACCAACGAAGTGTGTTAAAACTAATAATGTAATAAACTACCGATAATGTAATACTCAACTGATAATGTAATAACATTTACTGATAATGTAATACTTAACTGATAACGTAATAAACTTTACCAATAATGTAATAAACTTGGCCAACTGATAACGTAATAAGGCATGAACGTATAATGTAATAACATGACTTAACTGATAATGTAATACACTCTTACTGATAATGTAATAACTTTTCCAAACCTTTTCAAAGTTTCACGCAAATTCATTTTAGAGTAGTTTGAAACATTCATGCATCTAACATATCAAGTTCTGCACTTAGAAAAATAAAAAGGGGTGGGGTTCTGATGTCGGGAGAGGGGCGGATGGGTTGGTGTTGACTAGGCAGGGGTGCCAGATATTCTGATTAAGTATCATCTTTTGTATGTGTTTAAATGTGTATTCTTTTGTGTTATGCCTGCATATCAACACATTTCAAGTGTACAAAAAGCTTTTTGAATGAGATTTTTGGCCAATATATTACTTGTTGCAATGTATGGCAGTTTCATTTAAAGGGAGAGGCAATTCAAAATTAAAAGATTGAAAGTTTCATTTCCTAGCATATTCACTTTTGCGAATTGTACAATTTTGTAATACATAACAGTACAATAAACCCTTTGCTGATAATGTAATAATTCAACTGATAATGTAATAATCCCTTACTGATAATGTAATAGTTCAACTGATAGTGTAATAATACTCCGAATGATTATGAAATGAATCAACTAATAATGCAATACCTCCACTTATGATGTGATAAACTCTGACTGATAATGTAACATCTCAACCGATAATGTAATAAACCTGACTGATAATGTTATATCTCAACCAATAACGTAATAAATCTGAGAACTCTGCCTGATAATGTCATGGCTTAACCGATAACGTAATAAACCTGAGAACTCTAACTCAACCAATAACGTAATAAATCTGTATAATGTTATAACTCAACCAAAAGCGTAATAAACCTGAGAACTCTAACTCAACCAATAACGTAATAAACCTGAGAACTGTAACTCAACCAATAACGTAATAAACCTGAGAACTCTGACTCAACCAATAACGTAATAAACCTGAGAACTCTGACTCAACCGATAATGTAATAAACCTGAGAACTCTAACTCAACCGATAACGTAATAAACCTGAGAACTCTAACTCAACCAATAACGTAATAAACTTGAGATCTCTAACTCAACCAATAACGTAATAAATCTGTATAATGTTATAACTCAACCGATAACGTAATAAACCTGAGAACTCTAACTCAACCAATAACGTAATAAATCTGAGAACTCTGACTCAACCGATAACGTAATAAACCTGAGAACTCTAGTCAACCAATAACGTAATAAACCTGAGAACTCAAACTCAACCAATAACGTAATAAATCTGTATAATGTTATAACTCAACCAATAACGTAATAAATCTGTATAATGTTATAACTCAACCGATAACGTAATAAACCTGAGAACTCTAACTCAACCAATAACGTAATAAATCTGTATAATGTTATAACTCAACCAATAACGTAATAAATCTGTAGAATGTTATAACTCAACCGATAACGTAATAAACCTGAGAACTCTGACTCAACCAATAACGTAATAAACCTGAGAACTCTGACTCAACCAATAACGTAATAAACTTGAGATCTCTAACTCAACCAATAACGTAATAAACCTGAGAACTCTAACTCAACCAATAACGTAATAAACCTGAGAACTCTGACTCAACCAATAACGTAATAAACCTGAGAACTCTGACTCAACCAATAACGTAATAAACCTGAGAACTCTGACTCAACCGATAATGTAATAAACCTGAGAACTCTAACTCAACCAATAACGTAATAAACCTGAGAACTCTAACTCAACCGATAACGTAATAAACCTGAGAACTCTAACTCAACCAATAACGTAATAAACTTGAGATCTCTAACTCAACCAATAACGTAATAAATCTGTATAATGTTATAACTCAACCGATAACGTAATAAACCTGAGAACTCTAACTCAACCAATAACGTAATAAATCTGAGAACTCTGACTCAACCAATAACGTAATAAACCTGAGAACTCTAGTCAACCAATAACGTAATAAACCTGAGAACTCAAACTCAACCAATAACGTAATAAATCTGTATAATGTTATAACTCAACCAATAACGTAATAAATCTGTATAATGTTATAACTCAACCGATAACGTAATAAACCTGAGAACTCTAACTCAACCAATAATGTAATAAACCTGAGAACTCTAACTCAACCAATAACGTAATAAACCTGAGAACTCTGACTCAACCAATAACGTAATAAACCTGAGGACTCTGACTCAACCAATAACGTAATAAACCTGAGAACTCTGACTCAACCGATAATGTAATAAACCTGAGAACTCTAACTCAACCAATAACGTAATAAACCTGAGAACTCTAACTCAACCGATAACGTAATAAACCTGAGAACTCTAACTCAACCAATAACGTAATAAACTTGAGATCTATAACTCAACCAATAACGTAATAAATCTGTATAATGTTATAACTCAACCGATAACGTAATAAACCTGAGAACTCTAACTCAACCAATAACGTAATAAATCTGAGAACTCTGACTCAACCGATAACGTAATAAACCTGAGAACTCTAGTCAACCAATAACGTAATAAACCTGAGAACTCAAACTCAACCAATAACGTAATAAATCTGTATAATGTTATAACTCAACCAATAACGTAATAAATCTGTATAATGTTATAACTCAACCAATAACGTAATAAACCTGAGAACTCTAACTCAACCAATAACGTAATAAACCTGAGAACTCTAACTCAACCAATAACGTAATAAACCTGAGAACTCTGACTCAACCGATAACGTAATAAACCTGGGAACTCTAACTCAACCAATAACGTAATAAACCTGAGAACTCTGACTCAACCAATAACGTAATAAATCTGTATAATGTTATAACTCAACCAATAATGTAATAAACCTGAGAACTCTGACTCAACCAATAACTTAATAAACCTGAGAACTCTAACTCAACCAATAACGTAATAAACCTGAGAACTCTGACTCAACCGATAACGTAATAAACCTGAGAACTCTAACTCAACCAATAATGTAATAAACCTGAGAACTCTGACTCAACCGATAACGTAATAAACCTGAGAACTCTAACTCAACCAATAATGTAATAAACCTGAGAACTCTGACTCAACCGATAACGTAATAAATCTGAGAACTCTGACCGATAATATTATATCTCAACCGATAACGTAATAAACCTGAGAACTCTGACTGATAGTGCAATATATTTTATTACATTAATGGTTGAGATATTAAATTATCAATCAGAGTTTATTACATTATAAGTTTATTCATTACATCATCAGTCAAGGTTCAATACATCATCAGTCTAGTTGAGTTTTTATGTTATCAGTCAGAGTTTATTACATTATAAGTTGAGGTATTACATTATAAGTTGAATACTCATATTATCACCCAAGGTTCATTATATTATCAGTCAGGATTTCTTACAGCTTGAATAGGAATACTTCATATAAGGAAGACCCCCTACTGGGGTGAGGCAAGCGGCTGGCCGTGGTGTGTCAGATCCCATATCACTAGCATAACATAGCAGTAGAAAGCAGCCTTATTTTTATAATGTAAGGCATAGATCTTAAAATTAAAATTGATAATAGAAAGGAAAGCATATGCTATGTGTTCTTTACAACATATACCACGTTACTATCCAATGAAAATTACTAAAACTCATTGTCTGTAGGACCTTTTGGCTGTTTCAACTTGGATAACTCAGATGGTTCACACTGTTCCCCTATCTGGCCTTGGAGACTTCTAAAGATCAACCTGTCATGCTTTGATACAAAGAAAATCATAAGCTAAATAATTTTCAGACTGCACACCCAAATGTTGTTCAATACAACTTTTTAACTCATGGTATGTGTTATTTTTGTCTATTTGTAGTGTTCATCTAGGATTACTCTGACAGTTCTCCATGTATCCCCTTCTCATGGTTTCCTCTTTCTGGCCTTCAAAAATCATCTTTTCTAGCATTGTCACATTCATCAGATATCATGAAATAATCATATATACTAGTATATATATATGTATATATATACACATATATATATATATATATATATATATATATATATATATATATATATATATATATATATATATATATATATATATATATGTATGTATGTATGTATGTATGTATATATTTATATATATATATATATATATATATATATATATATATATATATATATATGTGTGTGTGTGTGTATGTATGCGTATATATATATATATATTTATATATATATATATATATATATATATATATATATATATATATATATATATATATATATATATATATTTATATATATATTTATATATATATATATATATATATATTTATATATATATATATATATATATATATATATATATATATATATATATATATATATATATATATATATATATATATCCAATGCTTTTGTAAGTGGAAAGATGCTGAGGTGGGACGGTGGGATTAGTAAGACATTCTCCATCATCTGTCCAATTTTCCTGAAATAATTTCCAAATAATCCTCAAGAAGTCCAACTCAATTTATTTATGTATCATTTGAAAGGATAATCTGGCACAGTGCTATCCAGCTGGCTTTTTTTTAATCCAGTGGTAATAATCCACAAAATCTTAGAATTGCTGTAGGGAGGTCTAATTTTCATCACTCCAGCAGTAATGATCATGATGGGAAAGGGTCGACATCTATTTCAATTTTATGGAAAGAAGTACAAGCAGGAACTAACAAAATACTTCAGGACTTAAGGTGTGCGTTGCATTTAGGCATGATAGGATGATTATTAGATGTCTTTAAGGCCAGACATGGAAAACAGTGGGATGAGGATACGTGGGAACTATCTTAGTATTCCCAGTTGAGTCCTTTAGATAGACAAAAAAGTCCTGCAGACATTATCGGTTGAGTTATTACATTATAAGTTGGAGTTTATTACATTATCATCCAGGTCTATTACATTCTAGGTTGAGATATTACATTATCAGTCCGAGTTTATTACATTATCGGTTGAGATGTAACATTATCGGTCAGGTTTATTAGGTTATCGGTTGAGATATAACATTATTCACGTTTATTACGTTACCGGTTGATATATAACATTATCAGTTAGAGTCCTCAGATTTACTACGTTATTGGTCGAGACAGAGTTCTCAGGTTTCTAACATTATCAGTCAAGTCAGAATTCTCAGGTTTATAACGTTATCGGTTGAGTCAGAATTCTCAGGTTTATTACGTTATCGGTTGAGATATAAAATTATTCAGGTTTATTACATTATCGGTTGAGTTATAACATTATACAGATTTATTACGTTATTGGTTTAGTTATAACATTATACAGATTTATTACGTTATTGGTTGACTACAGTTCTCAGGTTTATTACGTTATCGGTTGAGTCAAAGTTCTCAGGTTTATTACGTTATCGGTTGAGTCAGTCCTCAGGTTTATTGCGTTATTGGTTGAGTTAGAATTCTCAGGTTTATTACGTTATTGGTTGAGTTATAACATTAAACAGATTTATTACGTTATTGGTTGAGTTAGAGTTCTCAGGTTTATTACATTATCGGTTAAGCCATGACATTATCAGTCAGAGTTCTCAGATTTATTACGTTATTGGTTGAGTTATAACATTATACAGATTTATTACGTTATTGGTTGAGTTATAACATTATACAGATTTATTACGTTATTGGTTGAGTTTGAGTTCTCAAGTTTATTACGTTATTGGTTGAGTTAGAGTTCCCAGATTTATTACATTATCGGTTGAGTCAGAGTTCTCAGGTTTATTATGTTATTGGTTGAGTCAGAGTTCTCAGGTTTATTACGTTATTGGTTGAGTCAGAGTTCTCAGGTTTATTACGTTATTGGTTGAGTTAGAGTTCTCAGGTTTATTACGTTATTGGTTGAGTTAGAGTTCTCAGGTTTATTACGTTATCGGTTGAGTTATAACATTATACAGATTTATTACGTTATTGGTAGAGTTTGAGTTCCCAGGTTTATTACGTTATCGGTTGAGTTATAACATTATACAGATTTATTACGTTATTGGTTGAGTTATAACATTATACAGATTTATTACGTTATTGGTTGAGTTAGAGTTCTCAGGTTTATTACGTTATCGGTTGAGTTATAACATTATACAGATTTATTACGTTATTGGTTGAGTTATATCATTATACAGATTTATTACGTTATTGGTTGAGTTTGAGTTCTCAGGTTTATTACGTTATTGGTTGACTAGAGTTCTCAGGTTTATTACGTTATCGGTTGAGTCAGAATTCTCAGGTTTATTACGTTATTGGTTGAGTCAGAGTTCTCAGGTTTATTACGTTATTGGTTGAGTCAGAGTTCTCAGGTTTATTACGTTATTGGTTGAGTTAGAGTTCTCAGGTTTATTACGTTATTGGTTGAGTTAGAGTTCTCAGGTTTATTACGTTATCGGTTGAGTTATAACATTATACAGATTTATTACGTTATTGGTTGAGTTATAACATTATACAGATTTATTACATTATTGGTTGAGTTTGAGTTCCCAGGTTTATTACGTTATCGGTTGAGTTATAACATTATACAGATTTATTACGTTATTGGTTGAGTTATAACATTATACAGATTTATTACGTTATTGGTTGAGTTAGAGTTCTCAGGTTTATTACGTTATCGGTTGAGTTATAACATTATACAGATTTATTACGTTATTGATTGAGTTATAACATTATACAGATTTATTACGTTATTGGTTGAGTTTGAGTTCTCAGGTTTATTACGTTATTGGTTGACTAGAGTTCTCAGGTTTATTACGTTATCGGTTGAGTCAGAGTTCTCAGGTTTATTACGTTATTGGTTGAGTCAGAGTTCTCAGGTTTATTACGTTATTGGTTGAGTCAGAGTTCTCAGGTTTATTACGTTATTGGTTGAGTTAGAGTTCTCAGGTTTATTATGTTATTGGTTGAGTTAGAGTTCTCAGGTTTATTACGTTATCGGTTGAGTTATAACATTATACAGATTTATTACGTTATTGGTTGAGTTATAACATTATACAGATTTATTACGTTATTGGTTGAGTTTGAGTTCTCAGGTTTATTACGTTATTGGTTGACTAGAGTTCTCAGGTTTATTACGTTATCGGTTGAGTCAGAGTTCTCAGGTTTATTACGTTATCGGTTGAGTCAGTTCTCAGGTTTATTACATTATTGGTTGAGTTAGAGTTCTCAGGTTTATTACGCTTTTGGTTGAGTTATAACATTATACAGATTTATTACATTATTGGTTGAGTTATAACATTATACAGATTTATTACATTATTGGTTGAGTTTGAGTTCCCAGGTTTATTACGTTATCGGTTGAGTTATAACATTATACAGATTTATTACGTTATTGGTTGAGTTATAACATTATACAGATTTATTACATTATTGGTTGAGTTAGAGTTCTCAGGTTTATTACGTTATCGGTTGAGTTATAACATTATACAGATTTATTACGTTATTGGTTGAGTTATAACATTATACAGATTTATTACGTTATTGGTTGAGTTTGAGTTCTCAGGTTTATTACGTTATTGGTTGACTAGAGTTCTCAGGTTTATTACGTTATCGGTTGAGTCAGAGTTCTCAGGTTTATTACGTTATCGGTTGAGTCAGTTCTCAGGTTTATTACATTATTGGTTGAGTTAGAGTTCTCAGGTTTATTACGCTTTTGGTTGAGTTATAACATTATACAGATTTATTACGTTATTGGTTGAGTTAGAGTTCTCAGGTTTATTACGTTATCGGTTAAGCCATGACATTATCAGGCAGAGTTCTCAGATTTATTACGTTATTGGTTGAGATATAACATTATCAGTCAGGTTTATTACATTATCGGTTGAGATGTTACATTATCAGTCAGAGTTTATCACATCATAAGTGGAGGTATTATATTATTAGTTGATTCATTTCATAATCATTCGGAGTATTATTACACTATCAGTTGAACTATTACATTATCAGTAAGGGATTATTACATTATCAGTTGAATTATTACATTATCAGCAAAGGGCTTATTGTACTGTTATGTATTACAAAATTGTACAATTCGCAAAAGTGAATATGCTAGGAAATGAAACTTTCAATTTTTTAATTTTTAATTGCCTCTCCCTTTAAATGAAACTGCCATACATTGCAACAAGTAATATATTGGCCAAAAATCTCATTCAAAAAGCTTTTTGTACACTTGAAATGTGTTGATATGCGGGCATAACACAAAAGAATACACATTTAAACACATACAAAAGATGATACTTAATCAGAATATCTGGCACCCCTGCCTAGTCAACACCAACCCATCCGCCCCTCTCCCGACATCAGAACCCCACCCCTAGTGCAGAACTTGATATGTTAGATGCATGAATGTTTCAAACTACTCTTAAATGAATTTGCGTGAAACTTTGAAAAGGTTTGGAAAAGTTATTACATTATCAGTAAGAGTGTATTACATTATCAGTTAAGTCATGTTATTACATTATACGTTCATGCCTTATTACGTTATCAGTTGGCCAAGTTTATTACATTATTGGTAAAGTTTATTACGTTATCAGTTAAGTATTACATTATCAGTAAATGTTATTACATTATCAGTTGAGTATTACATTATCGGTAGTTGTTACATTATTAGTTGTAACAGACGTGTGTAGCCATGGCGATTTCGGGCAATCCAGCTTTAGTTGACACACCCTCACAGAATTATATTTGTCTGGTTCAATTATTACACATTGTTCCATACGTGTTGGACATTTTAGTGAATACCAACGACTTGTGAAGCCCTGGCCAGACTATCCAAGCAACACGATTTATACTGCGCACTCCCGGAAACACGCACTCATGAACAACAACTATTCTGGACCAGGTGACAAGTGGCTGTTTTTCAAAGATAAATGCTTCTTGCATCTCAAGCGGTATTAGGGATCTTAGAGTTGCCTACAGCAAATCTCCTCCCCTATTCTAGCCTCTGTGTCGCCAGTGACAGCTGTCTTCGAGAACATTTGCTTTTGGTCGATTGCAAGTAACAACATAATTCTTGTTGCAACCACAAAATGCTTGTATTCGTATCGAAGTGACTATGCATGTGTATGTTCTTCTAGCACAATATTCTTCTTATCCAGTCGTTTACAACGTTCCATCATTTTGTCATTTTAAAATGTTTAGCACGTTGTCATGCACACTATAGAAATGCTGGTTGACCTTTTATGAGGATGAAATACGAAAGTGGCAATTCAGGATATCTTACAGATCTACATTACACCCAAACTGACGCATACACCGACATATATATACACACACACATACATACACACATACATATATATATATATATATATATATATATATATATATATATATATATATATATATATATATATATATATATATATATATATATATATATATATATATATATATATATAAAGCGTCCCTAAATTAGTGCTGAGGAGCACCACTTCTCTCTCATTATCTTGAGTTGCCGTTCCTCCGTGCTCTCGCTGAGTGACATGACGTTTTACATTTAGATAGCATCACGATCCTCTTAACGCCTTCGCTCTTTCCGGCTACACGAAATTAGGCCGGACACGCTGTTGTTCTGTCACTTTGTGAAGTGGCTGTTGCTAGAATGGACCGGCATACTTTTGTCTTAAGAGAAATACGGAAATTCGAGAAAAGTGTTCTCCATAAATGTTTGCATAATTGGCGTGAGTACACTTAATCGAACCCTCCATAGTAGAAAAAACACTATAATATAATTATGGGTGGCTGCAGTGGATAAAGTAAAATACGGCACTCTAGTAGTAGTGGTAGTAGTAGTACTGTAGTAGTAGTAGTAGTAGTAGTAGTAGTAGTAGTAGTAGTAGTAGTAGTAGTAGTAGTAGTAGTAGTAGTAGTAGTAGTAGAAGTGGTAGAAGTGGTAGTAGTGTAGTATATCTAGAGGCATTATCAGTAGCAGAGGTACATGTACATGTAGTTGGAATACGTCATCCTGCAATATATATTTTTGGGGTCGAGAGAAGTGCCTACCGCACTTTATGGAGTCGATTGTGGCTATTCAATGATAAACTTTACAGCCTTTCTGAATCCTTTCAACTATACGCTAGTTAGAAAATCCGACGAAATTTACGGAGGCACACACTGCCAGCTACATTTTCGTATACGCGTGAATACGTCTAGAAACGATATGTGCAAGTGAAAACCCGTTTTTAGATTAGATCGATTTTATTTCTACATCAAGAACTTTCAGGCAAATTGTTTGTGAACACTCTAAGCACCTGTTTTCTAATACATTTTTTCCGAATTTGGTGTGAATTACAGCATTGTGCATGACCTCCGTACTGTCGCGGTCCTCTTTCACCTAAATGAAGACAAGGGATAAGGAATTTGGAATTTCGATTTTTCGTCTTATTTTCTTCCAAATTGTGGCTAACCAGTTGCAAGTATTGGAGGAAACCGGAGTACCCGGCAAAATGCACCGCCTTACCCCAAGTCACTGGTTACTTTCTTAGATGTATGAAGTAACATAGTCTGCAGATATCACTCTATGTAGGGCGACTAGGAGTCAGCGCTTTCACCAAAGGAGTCCTAATTGTAGTGCATACACACCTTTAGGTTGGATTAGCCTTGAGAAGGTAGCGTATGTCAAAAAACTACATGTACTATTCTATAGGAGTGTTTGTATCATGAGTGACGACAAAAATGCAGGAGCATCCAGGCCACAAGAGTGATGTCATATAACGAAAATCGTGTTAAAGGTAAAATTAACATGAATGACAGTCCCATGTTCAAAATTCTTAATGTGGCAGAGCGATTTAAGATATTTGATACATGTATGAATATGGCTTTAAACGGATATTTTTACCCCAAAGAAAAATGGAGTAAGATTGTCTGTGAGATACATGTAGTTTGGGCTCTGGAGGATGAAGAATATGTATCGTATAAGAATCAACTCGCAAAGGAAAAACTACTTTTCCAAATCATCGAAAAACCAAACTACCTAACGTGGTTGGTAATATCAGACAGATCACGTGAACATAGCGACCAGTGTGAGATAATGGCAAGGATTGTCTGTGATGCCAGCCTCCTGAAGACTTCAGATGTAAGACGAAAGAGGGCATGCCTGGCGAGTAGATCCTGTGACAAGTGTGACCTTGGCATCGAAGAAGATGCCATTCACATGATCATGCAATGTCCGTTCTTTGAAGACAGTAGACAACTGATGCTGAATGAATTAAGTATTATACTGGGTACATATAAGTTGACAATCTGCTCAATAAACCTAGTCAGATCATCTTGTTCTTGATATGGAAACAACCAGATGACGTCAGCCTCGAAGTGATGAATGTATTCTGGGAGATATCCTCTTGACATATATCTGAGATATACAAGAGAGCTAGTTTTGGCAGATAGATTTATACGCAGCATCGGAGGTAAAACCAGATCGAAACCTTTAACGGATGTGTATTATATGCATGTTTCTCTGTTTGACCTAGTTAAGATAAAGTTTTCATATCTAACCCCAGCGTAACATTAGAGTTGATACACACCTCGGATTGATAGCCTAAGTCCAGCATTTGAGACTTTTTGGACCAATCAGACCAGTTATGTAATGACACATACGAGTAATAACTATGTTCGTCTCTGTATAAGTTTATTTGTTTGTATCTATGTTGATTTCTTCTTTTCTTTTTTGATGAATTTTGATGTATCATGAATGATTTTGCACGCGAGTGCAGTCAATAAATCATACCATACTATACTATACAGTAGAGACATTTAATTCTTGCACCAGTCGACCGGACGTCTGCTATTGTCCGTTTGTAAAAAAACAATTGGTTACATGTGAGAAAATACACCAAGCACATCAATGGCCCGCGTAGATTGTGAATCAAACTACGTTCAGTTGTGAAGTCAGCCATGTATCCATGCACAGGAAACTCGGTGGCATTAATACATATAGGACGTTCGGTCGTTTATATGCCCTGGCTACCACGCATTCAGTGCAGGAATTAAATGTATCTACTGTACCATACTCTGAGAGTAAAGCTACTCGGTGTAGATCCAGGGCACGCGAAGAGAAGCAGTGGAAATTGGAATGTAGAATGCAGTGAGCAGCGTTAATATAGTAGAGCGTGTGTGTGGTAACTGTATGTAGCTTTCATGGTTGCATCTCCCTGATAGATGCCCCGATCAAATGAATATATGCTAAGTCAATATGCCAGGCTAGCTTATTAAAGTCAGATCATATGCGTTTGAGAAGCAGGATTATCTGCATTATTTGTGATTTATTCGAGGAAGATAATGTAAACCATCTTATTATGCAATGCTTAAATTTTCAGCAAGACCGTAATGAGATGTTTGATGAAATTAGAGATATCTCTAATGGAATTGGCACGGCTTTCCTAGATACTTCGCCGATACCTTGTCGGTCTTTCTCGCTAGATGGGATAGGGATTTCTTGGACGCTGAATTGAACAAATCTCTCTCTCTCTCTCTCTCTCTCTCTCTCTCTCTCTCTCTCTCTCTCTCTCTCTCTCTCTCTCTCTCTACTTCTATCTATCTATCTATCTATCTATCTATCTATCTATCTATCTATCTATCTATCTATATATATATATATATCTATATATATATATATATATATATATATATATATATATATATATATATAATATATATATATATATATATATACATATATACATATATATATACATACATACATACATGTACATATATGTACATATACATACATGTATATATATATATATATATATATATATATATATATATATATATATATATATATATATATATATATATATATATATATATATATATATATGTGTGTGTGTGTGTGTGTATGTGTGTGTGTGTGTGTGTGTGTGGTACCTGAGTGCGTCTAGTCGTTGTTTGCACCTGAGAAAGCCGTTGATGCACGATTAAGCTGGAAGTATAACAGAAAACCAATGTAGAAGTCAATAAGGGAAAACACAGGAGACACAATAATGACTTTGTTTGTGTTCAGCAATTTGTCCCTGGCTTGAAAAGAAGCGTGTTCTTTGAGGAGCGACACAGATGTAATTTTCGTTTCTCCTCATCCCAGACTAGCCTCAGCCAGGCGAAGACAATTACAATAGGGCATTATACCTGGACAAAACACGGCAGTGGCTAATTAAACCTGCGGATTACCTGCACACTAATTGGAATACACGGTAATTACAGAGCAGGCACACCTGATCCGCGAGTAGATCAATAATGACGGCTATCACCTAGTCTAGTCAGATGCATATGTTATTCTCCACGCGAATATATAAAGAAACATCCCATTATGAGGCGGCTAGTATGATAACGTGATATTTGCATATGTATTTCAAGTCTGATCAATATGTCTATCCGCATCCTAGCTATGGATTGCCGTCAAAGTTCGGTATTTTTATCGCTTCTATCATTTTATCTTTATCTTTATCGGATGCTCCTCTCTCTCTATCTCTCCCCCCCCTCTCTCTCTCTCTCTCTCTCTCTCTCTCTCTCTCTCTCTCTCTCTCTCTCTCTCTCTCTCGCACAAACACACACACTCGCTCTCTCTCTCTCTCTCTCTCTCTCTCTCTCTCTCTCTCTCTCTCTCTCTCTCTCTCTCTCTCTCTCTCTCTCTCTCGCACAAACACACACACTCGCTCTCTCTCTCTCTCTCTCTCTCTCTCTCTCTCTCTCTCTCTCTCTCTCTCTCTCTCTCTCTCTCTCTCTCTCTCTCTCTCTCTCGCACAAACACACACACTCGCTCTCTCTCTCTCTCTCTCTCTCTCTCTCTCTCTCTCTCTCTCTCCTCTCTCTCTCTCTCTCTCTCGCACAAACACACAGACACACTCGCACTCTTTCTCTCTCTCTGATTCTTTCTGACTCTCCTCCTCTCTATCTATCTCGCACGAACACTCTCTCGCGCACGAACGCACGCATCTTGCACGCACACACACATACAACTGAGTCATTTTCCATATGCCACATATGGAAGCAATCCACCTGTGGTACAGATACGGGCAGTATGAACTGGCTGGCTTTCCCTTTTCCAGTTTTTCAATATGAATCAACTCAACAATACTACCTGCATATTACAGGCCCTAGTGTATCAGATGTATGAGAAGATAGGAATTTGCAATGCACACACCAGAGAGAGAACATGTCAATTTCATTTTGGAAAATAGGACACTACTGTGAAAATGGCGAAAACTCAATTATACGGTATGGCAGCCGTATAAAATGCAATACAACACAGTCTACTATTGAGCATCAAATAGAATTGTGCTACTTGGAAAATTATACAATATCGCAGGCTTATAGAGTGCAATACGTATACAAGCCAGTATACGGTTAAGTAAAGTATAAAGTAAAGTAAATGTGCTATTTAGAAAATTACGTAATTTGAAAGAAACAGTTTTTTACCATATACAATAATTTCAAAATAATGAAATAATACAAATCTAACACAAACTGTTAGATTATACATTTTACGAAGACAATATGTAATCATTGAGTCGAGTATTGTTTATGCGTTCTTTAATCCCTCTCGTTAAAATACGTTTATAGGAGTTTTAATGAATGTTTACGAACAACTTTAATTCCTAATGTATCGTGCTAGTTATTCATATTATCTGATTAACAATATCACATTGTAAGTAAAAATGTGAAATATGTTAAGTCTAAAGCTAGGTAGGCTACATTTTGCAATATGATACATTTCTCGTGTCGAAAGTGGCATCTGTGCACACACCTGCTATGGTAATATACAAAACCACAATACATTTGCATTTTTTTTTCTCTTCAAATTACACACATGTGCAACATGATTTTTATTTCTCTACAGTCATGTCAATTCATGGAAAAATAAATACTGTCCATCTGGGCTAAACAACAGGTAAAAAACATATCATCAATGTTCATGCAGAATATAAACATGTTTTGTAACATTTGAATTTTGCACAGGATGGCATGTATTACACTTTTGATGTTATTACAAACTATGAATATATGATATACCAACTATTTCTAGTACTATTAACAATTCTAGGGAAATGTACTATTGACCAAGAATATTCCATTGCCAACTAAAACACAAATATTGTCATGATACCAATAACATAATAGTGCTAATAGAATTTGTAATTTTTCAAAAAGAAATGGAATAAATTATCATTACTAACATAGGACACCTTTGATACTTCATAAAACACAAAAAACGGCCAGTGTAATTAGACTCGATGGATCTGGAATTTACAAGTATCAAAACTACATATTCTTCAAAAATAAATGCACGGAGTGAATAAGGTATCATTGAAGGCATCTCTATTTATGAGGCACTTTTAGCGTCCCTATCCTAACTGGAACTTCATTTCCATATTCAGCCAGAGTGAATGATACTTTCCGTGCTGACTGTTTTCATGATATAGAATGGTTGCCTCTTTGTGTACATTTGGTATTTCATGATGTATATTCCGTATAACCAGACATGGCAGCAGCACGAAAGCATACAAACGCTGCAAATCGTTTAATGAATGCGAAAAGGTCAGGGCCACGCAAACACACATGGCTACTAACATAATTTCGAAAGCGTGAATATATATATATATATATATATATATATATATATATATATATATAATATATATATATATATATATATATATATATATAT
>OZ012689.1:43212494-43217994 GCA_963942565.1 Maea johnstoni | reverse complement strand
TGTATATATACTTATATGTTTATATATATATATATACATATTCATCTATATATGTTTATCTATCTATTTATCTATCTATCTAGATATCTATCTATCTAGATATCTATCTATCTGTCTATCTATCTAGATATCTATCTATCTAGATATCAAGCTAGATATCTATCTAGATATCAAGCTTGATATCTACCTAGATATCTATCTATATATCTAGATATCTATCTAAACATCTAGATATCTATCTAGATATCTATCTAGATATCTATCTAGATATCTATCTAGATATTTAGATATCTATCTAGATATCTACCTATCTATCTAGATATCTATCTATATAGATATATATCTACCTAGATATCTAGATATCCCTATAGATATCTAGATAGATATCTAGATAGATATCTAGATATCTGGATATATAGGTAGATAGATATCTAGATAGATATCTAAATAGAATGATATCTAGATAGATATCTAGATAGTTATCTAAATAGAAAGATATCTAGATAGATATCTAGATAGTTATCTAGATATCTAGCTAGATATCTAGCTAGATATCTAGATATCTAGATAGATATTTAGATAGATATTTAGATAGATAGATATCTAGATAGATATCTAGATAGATATCTAGATAGATATCTAGATAGATATCTAGATAGATATCTAGATAGATAGATATATAGGTAGATAGATATCTAGATAGATAGATATCTTAGATAGATAGGTAGATATATAGATAGATAGAATATTGAATTATGAATGTGTACATGATTTAAGCTCGATTTTCGTTTTTCAAGACTGCAAACGAAAATTGAAAAACGAACATCGTCTTCGATTTTCGTTTTGAAAGTGCAAAACGAAAATCGAAAAACGAACATCGTCTTCGATTTTCGTTTTTCAAACGGAAAACGAAAATTGAAAAACAAACATCGTCTTCGATTTTCGTTTTTCAAAATGGAAAATGAAAATCGAAAAAACGAATTTGGGGTCGAAATTCGATTTCAATTTGTGAAACACAAAACGAAAATCGAATTATGAAGCGTACCACTGACCCAGATGGACCCTATTTGTTGTTTTGTAAATACTTGCCATTTTGTCTTGAAACGCCTATTTCGCCCCTATCGAGGCTAATCGTAGTGGTTGATCAAGCATGTATTTATTGCAAGGACAGGCGAGTTTAAGTGGCAATAAAGGTGATTAGGGGGCTCTACTAGAGCCGGACGTGATCTGTTTTCCCAAGAGTTATAGTACAGAATCTCTAGGCAATGGCCACTGATGGTACCTTTCGTAAGAGTGTGTATGTATCATTGGTCGTTTAAGTGGTGTTGGACACTTTTTTCAAGCTAACCTACTTAGTAAGTTGTTTCTAATCATACAAGCATAGATTTTTAGGTATGGTGACTTTGAGATATTAATCAGATATATTTGGATATGTCACTTTATAACAAAATTGGAATCTAGGAATAAGAATGCCCAGCCAGTGTGTTTGTAAGTTTGACGTGACAGCATGTACATGTACATAATCAGATATATTATATCCATTTGGATATATCTCCCAACCTTTGCACAAAACTATACAAGAATAAATCCCTGCTGTGTGTTTATAGGACTCTTGCAAAAAAAAAAATCCTAAACCAAAATTTGATGCAACGCCCAAAGACATCCAGTATTGTAATGGAATTTATATTAGAAGTGTACATGGCGAATTCCTTCTCTAATTTACGTTGGATCGGATTTTGCAAACTAAGGGTACATTTCAATGGTAGACAATCTAACACAACTTTCCGTGTTTTCCTATTCTGGGGGCAATTTAACAATGGGTGACATACCTTTACAGAATTATATTTGTCTGATTCAATTGTTACACATTGTTCCGTACGTTTTGGACATTTTAGTGAATACCAACGACGTGTGTAGCCATGGCGATTTCGGGGCAATCCAGCATTAGTTGGGCACACCCTCACAGAATTATATTTGTCTGGTTCAATTATTACACATCGTTCCATACGTGTTGGAGATTTTAGTGAATACCAACGACATGTGAAGCCCTGGCCAGCTATCCAAGCAACACGACTTATTACTGCGCACTCCCGGAAACACGCACTCATGAAAAACAACTATTCTGGACAAGGTGACAAGTGGCTGTTTTTCAAAGATAAACGCTTCTTGCATCTCAAGCGGTATTAGGGAACTTAGAGTTGCCTACAGCAAATCTCCCTCCCCTATTCTAGCCTCTGTGTCGCCAGTGACAGCTGTCTTCGAGAACATTTGCTTTTGGTCGATTGCAAGTAACAACATAATTCTTGGTGCAATCACAAAATGCTTTTATTCGTATCGAAGTGACTATACACGTGTATGTTCTTCCTGCGCAATATTCTTCTTATCAGTCGTTTACAACGTTCCATCATTTTGTCGTTTTAAAATGTTCAGCACGTTGTCATGCACACCTATAGAAATGCTGGTTGACCTTTTATGAGGATGAAATACGAAAGTGGCAATTCAGGATATCTTACAGATCTACATAACCCATACCGACGCAAACACCGACATATATATACACACACACACACACACACATATATATATATATATATATATATATATATATATATATATATATATATATATATATATATATATATATATATATATATATATATATATATTTATATATATATATGTGTATATATATATGTATATATATATAAAGCGTCCCTTTAGTGCTGAGGAGCACACCACTTCTCTCTCATTATCTTGAGTTGCCGTTCCTCCGTGCTCTCACTGAGTGACATGACGTTTTACATTTAGATAGCATCACGATCCTCTTAAACGCCTTCGCTCTTTCCGGCTACAAGAAATTAGGCCGGACACGCTGTTGTTCTGTCACTTTGTGAAGTGGCTGTTGCTAGAATGGACCGGCATACTTTTGTCTTAAGAGAAATACGGAAATTCGAGAAAAAGTGTTCTCCATAAATGTTTGCATAATTGGCGTGGAGTACACTTACATCGAACCCTCCATAGTAGAAAAAACACTATAATGTAAGTATGGGGTGGCTGCAGTGGATAAGTAAAATACGGCACTCTAGTAGTAGTGGTAGTAGTAGTACTGTAGTAGTAGTAGTAGTAGTAGTAGTAGTAAGTAGTAGTAGAAGTGGTAGAAGTGGTAGTAGTGTAGTATATCTAGAGGCATTATCAGTAGCAGAGGTACATGTAGTTGGAATACGTCATCTTGCAATATATATTTTTGGGGTCGAGAGAAGTGCCTACCGCACTTTATGGAGTCGATTGTGGCTATTCAATGATAAGCTTTACAGCCTTTTTGAATCCTTTCAACTATACGCTTGTTAGAAAATCCGACGAAATTTACGGAGGCACACACTGCCAGCTACATTTTCGTATACGCGTGAATACGTCTAGAACGATATGTGCAAGTGAAAAAACGTTTTTAAATTAGATCGATTTTATTTCTAGATCAAGTACTTTCAGGCAAATTGTTTGTGAACACTCTAAGCACCTGTTTTCTAATACCTTTTTTCCGAATTTGTTGTAAATTACAGCATTGTGCATGACCTCCGTACTGTCGCGGTCCTCTTTCACCTAATGAAGACAAGGGATAAGGAATTTGGAATTTCGATTTATCGTCATATTTTTCTTCCAAATTGTGGCTAACCAGTTGCAAGTATTGGAGGAAACCGGAGTACCCCGGCAAAATGCTCCGCCTTATCCCAAGGTCACCCGTTTCTTTCTTAGATGTATCACAGAGATCACTCTACGTAGGGAGACTAGGAGTCAGCGCTTTCACCAAAGGAGTCCTAATTGTAGTGCATATACACCTTTAGGTTGGGTTAGCCTTGAGAAGGTAGCGTATGTCAAAAAAATACATGTACTATTCTATAGGAGTGTTTTGTATCATGAGTGACGACAAAAATGCAGGAGAATCCAGGCCACAAGAGTGATGTCATATAGAGAAATCGTGTTAAAGGTAAAATCAACATGAATGACAGTCCATGTTCGAAATTCTTAATGTGGCAGAGCGATTTAAGATATTTGATACGTGTATGAATGTAGCTTTAAAACGGATATTTTTACCCCAAAGAAAAATGGAGTAAGATTGTCTGGGAGATAGTTTGGGCTCTGGAGGATGAAGAATATGTATCGTATAAGAATCAACTCGCAAAGGAAAAACTACTTTTCCAAATCATCGAAAAACCAAACTACCTAACGTGGTTGGTAATATCAGACAGATCACGTGAACATAGCGACCAGTGTGAGATAATGGCAAGGATTGTCTGTGATGCCAGCCTCCTGAAGACTTCAGATGTAAGACGAAGAGGGCATGCCTGGCGAGTAGATCCTGTGACAAGTGTGACCTTGGCATCGAAGAAGATGCCATTCACATGATCATGCAATGTCCGTTCTTTGAAGACAGTAGACAACTGATGCTGAATGATTAAGTATTATACTGGGTACATATAAGTTGACAATCTGCTCAATAAACTTAGTCAGATCATCTTGTTCTTGATATGGAAACAACCAGATGACGTCAGCCTCGAAGTGATGAATGTATTCTGGGAGATATCCTCTTGACATATATCTGAGATATACAAGAGAGCTAGTTTTGGCAGATAGATTTATACGCAGCATCGGAGGTAAAACCAGATCGAAACCTTTAACGGATGTGTATTATATGCATGTTTCTCTGTTTGACCTAGTTAAGATAAAGTTTTCATATCTAACCCCAGCGTAACATTAGAGTTGATACACACCTCGGATTGATAGCCTAAGTCCAGCATTTGAGACTTTTTGGACCAATCAGACCAGTTATGTAATGACACATACGAGTAATAACTATGTTCGTCTCTGTATAAGTTTACTTGTTTGTATCTATGTTGATTTCTTCTTTTCTTTTTTGATGAATTTTGATGTATCATGAATGATTTTGCACGCGAGTGCAGTCAATAAATCATACCATACTATACTATACAGTAGAGACATTTAATATTTGCACCAGTCGACCGGACGTCTGCTATTGTCCATTTGTAAAAAAACAATTGGTTACATGTGAGAAAATACACCAAGCACATCAATGGCCCGCGTAGATTGTGAATCAAAGCTACGTTCAGTTGTGAAGTCAGCCATGTATCCATGCACAGGAAACTCGGTGGCATTTATACATATAGGACGTGCGGTCGTTTATATGGCCGGGCTACCACGCATTGAGTGCAGGAATTAAATGTATCTACTGTACTATACTCCGAGAGTAAAGCAACTCGGTGTAGATCTAGGGCACGCGAAGAGAAGTAGTGGAAAATTGGAATTTAGAATGCAGTGAGCAGCGTTAATATAGTAGAGCGTGTGTGTGGTAACTGTATGTACCTTTCATGGTTGCATCTCCCTGATAGATACCCCCCGATCAATGAATATATGCTAAATCAATATGCCATGCTAGCTTATTAAAGTCAGACCATATGCGTTTGAGAAGCAGGATTATCTGCATTAT
>OZ012689.1:43184994-43209994 GCA_963942565.1 Maea johnstoni | reverse complement strand
TCTGATTAACAATATCACATTGTAAGTAAAAATGTGAAATATGTTAAGACTAAAGCTAGGGAGGCTGCATTTTGCAATATGATAAATTTCTCGTGTCGAAAGTGGCATCTGTGCACACACCTGCTATGTTAATATACAAAACCACAATACATTTGCATTATTTTTTTACTTTTCAAATTACACACATGTGCAACATGATTTTTATTTCTCTACAGTCATGTCAATTCATGGAAAATAAATACTGTCCATCTGGGCTAAATAACAAGTAAAAAACATAGTCATGCACTATTATATAACGCGATTGTATTTATGTGGAATTTCGATACAGACTTCTATATTTGTAACACTGTTATAATACCATGCTATATACAATAAAAACCCTGTTGCATATGTGTGCAATTTGAAATTTTTAAAAAAGTAAAAAAACATATCATCAATGTTCATGCAGGATATAAACATTTTTGTAACATTTGAATTTTGCACAGGATGGCATGTATTACACTAGCTATTGATGTTATTACAAAATATGAATATATGATAAACCAACTATTTCTAGTACTATTAACAATTCTAGGGAAATGCACTATTGACAAAGAATATTCCATTGTGAGTTTATGAGTCAAGATGGCGGAGAGTAAAGATCATGATGAAGCGGCGGAGAGTTTTACCACCATTACCGGCTTCATTAATGCGAGAATCGAAGTTATTTTGCGACGTTATGACTGTGTTCCTGCTAAGGATATCATAGAGGAATTGTCTGGAGGATATGAGAAGGATTTATTGATGAAAACAAGGAAAATCGTTTTCAAGTTTGCAGTTGAAAAAGTGAAATCATGCATAACAGACCTAGAGCGGGAAGCTGGGAGCATGGATAACGATAAGGACGCGGACAGAACTGATGCGGTTGAACGAACAACACCAGCACACGACCATTTAGACCAATGGGAACTCGTCCCGCGCAGAAAGAAGAAGTACTTTGCATCTGACACTCTAGATTTATTTAAATTTTACGTTGGTCAGACAAATGTATTCCCGAAATCATGCGTGCGCAAGGGGTCATCCAACAGGCCGGGAATCTGCATAAGTGAAACGGCCATTGTTGAGGCGAGAGTACCGATTCCCCTTCTTGAGCGCCAACTGGAAGAGAGTGCAACGAAAGATAGCGAGCAGATAGACTTAAACGACTCCATTCTTGATAGATTGTCATCGACACCGTTTGATGATAATATTGAGGACACGCTTGAAGAAGGAGAGATTCGGGAAGCGGACGAAACTGTGACCCTGCAAGTAGCGACAGTCGTCGTCGAGAACAGGGGTGCGACGCAAGCAGAGAGTAGAGAGGAAGACGAAGAGACAACGCCGTTGGACCTGGTGCGGGAGAAAGGTAAAACGAACCTGCTTACAGAGAGAGGCACAGATACGTGTACTCCTAAGGAAATCGAGATGTCTTTAAGGAAGATGCGAGAAGAGTCATCCCCCCTAGTGAAGCGGTATGAGTTTGAACGTTTTGTCTCATATATGAACACTGTTTTGGATGAATATAATAAGCGTATCCATGAAGTAGAGGAGAGAAGAGAGCAGCCGATTGGCAGAGGTGTTGGTAATAAGATTACCGAACTAGAGATGGGACAAGCTGGATTGATAGACGAGATGGGTAGGATGAAACTTGACATTGCGGATGTAGATGTTAGAACCGCCAGGAACACGAGAGATATTGGGATTCATCGTGACCCCCCTAAGGACGCTAGGAAACCTAACGGCGGTAGAAACGTCACATTGAGTTCCATCTGGGACATAGATCCCCCGGTCATTGCTGTAGATGATAGTGATGAAGTGAACGTCGTGAATGGAAATGCCTACGCAGGAAGGAAGAAAGAGAACGAAAAGTGGCAGCTACCCCCGAACCCTGTGGTTGCAAATGCACAGCAGAAGAACAATGCTAATAAAGGAGGGGTTTTTAAAAACCCACTCCCACAGAGGCAGAAGGGGGCGATGGATAAAGGCAAACCAAATGCAGCACATGGAGGAGCGCGTAGCAAGGTACCTGGTCAGTATACGCTACCACCTAACCCCAAGCCACAACCGACTATCATACAAACTCTGGTCAAGATGGCTAAACATCCAGACCCTAAGGACAATCAGGGTGGAAATGTAGGTGGAGGGAAGAACACTAATGATCCGAGTTCCGCTGCGGTGGTGAGTAAGAGCAATGATGGGGGTGAAACTACCACCACGCAGCAGGTGCAAACGGTCGATGACTCCTGGGCTGACGATGTAAGTGATGATGAACTGATCAACAGCCTAAATGATGCTGATACTACGATTGGAGCAGGCGATTCTACACCCGACAACCATGTAGCTGAGAAAGTGATCGTCACTTCGACTGCGGTGAAGGCGATGGCGAAACCTGGGCCGGGAGCGACAGCAGCCAAGCCGAACCGGAAGTACCCGGCCAACAACAACAACAACTTGGCCCCCAAGGGGGCGCAGCCACATCATGGTGGCGCGATAGCAAGGCAAAATGTGTTAGGTAAGAACAATGCCAATAATAGAAATAGAGGTAAAGATGGTAAGAATGCGCAGCAGTCATATGCAGATGCGGCGGCCAAACAGGTGTGGGAGACACCTAAAAAGCGCAAAAGGGTTAAGTCGATTAACAAAAAGGTTGGTTCTCTGAGTGGTGCTAATGTGTTTCCTCAATGCGATCTATACGTACAGGGTATCGCCTATAGTTGGAATGACTCTTACGAGGACGTAGAAGAACGCATGTACCTATTTGGAGAAGAAAGAGATATGAAATTCGCATATGCTAAAGCCATCCCAGTCAGGAATGACAAGACACAGATTGGGTGTAAGATTACAGTGAATGAGTCAGATGTTGACTTACTGATGGATGATGATTTCTGGCCCGAGAATATTACCGTGAGGTTCTGGCACTATGGGCAGAAAACTGAGCAGCAGAAGTCAGATGACGATGGGTATGAGCATGGTAATCAAAATAACTAATTCATGATGGAAGGCTTACAAACCAAATATTTCACTAGTAAGAGCAGGTATTTATTACTGTTGATACTCACAATGTTACCTTTATGTTATACACCTTTTTTATGGCAGTCCACCTGTGATCTGAGTGAAGATCATAGACAACACCGAGAGGAGTGGTACATAGGGACCCGGTCCCTTTATGACGAATTTGTGGTGAGACTGTCCAGATGCCTTTATTTATGTTTACTAGAAGGACAATTAACTTCTTCTTTTGTTATTACTACTAAAAAATATGACTGTTCTGAATATTACTATTTGAATGATGATTGTAAGCCGGGTATTACTACGATTAGTCGGAATGTTATTTGTTACCAAGTTATTATAAATGCTATTTTTCTACATATGTCGACTTGGTCTCTTAGTTCACACCATACTTTACTTAACCTGAACTACGGTACACCGATATATATACTTAACTATGACAGGTTTTCCTGTTATTTAGCTAAATATTATTGTCAGTATCAAATAGAATATCCAGGTCACTATAAAGGCAGCAACAGTACTGAATATATTGTTCTAGCAGCAGTAAATGATTATGACGATGGTGCAATAATATGTGTCTGCCTCTATATTTTTCAGAATGATAGTATTCCCGATGGGAAGTCGTGCAGTATAATGGATGAAGGAGCCGGATATCGCGCACGTCCTCTCACAGAATCCCATACTATGGAGTATTGCGCAAGTATATGCTTCCTGCAGATAATGATGTATGACTCTGATTTTGTGTTGAGGGCGTGCGGGTGTTCGGGGCCGATCCAGACTGCCGGTCCCAACTCACACTACTACCCTGTGTGGTGTTGTACTGAGTACAGAGTATTCGGTACCATACTTTATGTACTGTATATAAGATGTTATGTTTATTACTTTGAGTTAATTATGAATATTGTCTTGAATGTAGGGATACGGCATTATATTGGAAGTTCATATACTTATATTCTACAGTTTGTCTATGATTGTATATGGAGACACTGTAGTGCTACGGAGACAGGTGCCTGGTGTCTTACTCGCTCCATCACGGAGAACCATATACTGGAGTGGGACGGAAGTACCTACTGCAGGATAATGTTACTTTATGAAAGCCTGTGTGGGGCGTGCGGATGCCTGGTACCTGTCCTGAGCATCGTCGGTTCCGAGTCCCATAATGTTATATGTTATTACATGGAAAATAGTCTAGTCTTTGATATATTGCATTACTATGTTGCCATGTACTGGTACACTTGCAAAACCTGCATTAACGCAGTGTCGGATATCTTCCACCTTAATCAGACTCTTATATGTGCATATATCACCTACTGGTATCATATGTCCGCTATAAACTATACCTGCGCTTGTAGTGTAAATCGAATTATAGGTCATTTCTACCCTTACTTGTGGATCCGGACATACCATGTTTATGATTGTAATCTTAAAGAGATCGCACTGCATCATTGTCTATTTACTTTGAGCATACCATGTTCTATCTATGTTAACATACTGTCTATGTACTTTTCCAGATTTTTTCTGGATTCGGCATTCATGAACTTGACACCTCGCCTATCCGGGGCACCGAATACAAACACTACCACTGCTAGCGGTCACACTCAAGTGGAAAGGACCCACTTCGATAAAGTGATACGTTGGACGTCGCACACATCATCCGGCGCTCGTGGCACTACTTATGTTAGATATGGAGTTATGTTTTTCCTGTTTTGTTTTCGGTGTACCTCATTCGCTAGAGGTCAGTATACCTGCGTCGCATCGGTGTTAGGCAAATATAGTATTCAACAACAAACACTCTCAGTACTTGATTCTGAGATTAGATTGTCCACAATTGACTTTACTCAACTGATATATATTATGACATGGATGCGATGTACGGTATATTATGCTTGTTACTATGTTTTATATAAGAATGTATTATGCTCCCCCGTGAGTATTCCTAAAAGAACCTAGATGGAGAGCACACTCCGGATAGCAACTTGGAATACTAGGGGCATGACTGCCGCTATACCTTATCTTAAACACATGCTAGAAAATAACGACATTGTAATGATAAATGAGCATTGGCTCCATGCTAATAGAGTCAATAAGCTTTCAGATCTCACTGATAATTTTAATGTTTTCGCTCGTTCTAGCAGAAATGCCTCTGCAGAGGAATATGGCATTACTAGGGGTCAAGGTGGTGTTGGTATTTTTTGGCGTAAGTCACTTTTTGGTACCTCCCCAGTCACAGACATTGTACATGATAGGTTTTGTGCGATACGTCTAGAAACAAGAGATGGTTGTATAATATATTTTTTCGCTGTCTATCTACCGGACACTAGTTCCAAAGATGCTTTTAATGAGATTCTCGATGAACTTTCTAGCGCTATAGACAGCATTGAAGAAGGGGCGCTAGTTATTTTGGGAGGTGACTTTAATGGTGATACCGGTAACTATCTTAGTGATAGAAGTAAGAAACCACCTAACTTGCAGGGCACCGCAATATGTAGTTTTATAGACAGATATAATTTTATACCTACAAACGTGATGAGTTACGCCAGTGGTCCGCTTGAAACATATGTAGGTCCTGTCGGCTCTAGTACTATTGATTACATAATGGTCCCACACTCTTTACAAAAAGAGGTTGTCTATTGCAGAGTTTTAGATGACGAACCACACAATACTTCTGATCATAGGCCTATTGAACTAGGGCTGCGTTTAGAAAATCTTATGGCCAGGACTTTTGAAGTCAATACTCTAAAGAAGATTAAATGGTCTAAAACAAGTCCAGAATCTATTGCGGAACTTTATACTGATCCAGTTAATCAGAAACTTAGCGGTTTGATAGACAGGATTAACATTGGTTTCGGTTCCTGTAATGAGATAGATGAAGTCTTCGAGCACATCACCTCAGTGCTAATAAAAACTGATGAAAACATGCCCAGGAGTAAATACAAGAGTAATGTTAAACCCTACTGGGATGAGCAATTGACCCTCCTCAAGAGAGAGAAAATATTTTATTATAATAGATGGAAAGAGCAAGGTAGACCCAGAACTACGACTGACGAATCTTATGTGCAGTATAAAGAATCTAAGAAAAAATTTATGAGACACCTTCGCTATTTGAGTAAACAGTACGAACAACAAGAGATAGCAGAAGTTATCAAATCTACTGAAGTGGATTACAAATTTTTCTGGAAAGCACTTAAGAAAACACGTAACAATAAGATGGCTGCTGTCTTTTCTATTAAAAACAAAGAGGGTTTGGTCAAGCATGATATTGAGGGTGTATTACAAGTGTGGTTTGAGCATTTTAACGAACTCAGCACGCCCAAATCTAAGCCTGAGTTTGACGAGGTTCATTATGTTGCCACTAATGCGTGGGTCGAGGATAAGACCACCCTTAATGATATTGATATCTTCTTGGAAGAGGAATTTAGTTTACAAGAAGTAGAGAACGCTATATTGAAACTCAAGAAATCTAAGTCTCCGGGGTATGACAGCGTATGCGCCGAACACATACAATATGGCGGTTATAACCTCAGTTATATACTATGCTCTCTTTTTAACTCATGTATTCAAAAAGAATATGTTCCTATATGCTTACGTCGTGGTATACAAATACCACTATTTAAAGGAAAAAATGCCTGCAGTCTGGATCCCAATAATTACAGGGGTATAACCCTTTTATCTAGTTTTAACAAACTCTTTGAAATCTTATTGTGGTCCAGACTGGAAACTTGGTGGTATGATAATCATATTATTTCCGACAGTCAAGGTGCATGTAAAAAAAAGCAATCATGTATACACTCTGCCATGATCTTACAGGAGGCCGTGGCTGCATCAATGGAGGCCAACGGGAAATGTTTCGTGGCTTACTTTGATGTAGCCAAGGCCTTTGATTCTGTCTGGATCAATGGTCTTTTCAGACAATTGTATGATTTAGGCATTACTGGCAGAATATGGAGAATTTTGAGAAAAGCATATGTAGGTTTTAAGAGCAGAGTACGTATACACTCTAAATCTTCAGATTGGTATGACTTAGACTGCGGAATACATCAGGGAGGTTTTTTGTCATCTTTAAAGTATGTGGCATTCATTAATTCCCTTCTAGAAGAGTTAAAAAATTCTGCTCTATGTATTAGTATTAACGGCATTAAGTGTTCTCCTATTGGCTACGCCGATGACATGGCGGCAGCTTGTAGTACTAAAAACAGGCTTGACAACGTTATAACTTTAGTATGTAATCACGGCAATAGATGGCGCTACGAGTACAATGCTCGGAAGAGCGCTGTACTCGTATACGGAGAGGATAAGAGGATGCATGATCGTAACTCTGTTTACAGAATCTTCAATCTGGGGGGAAAGAGGATTCCGGAGAAGGAGCACTACGATCATGTTGGCATAAAAGCTTGCATATATGAAAATGACTCTACTTTAGTAAACGAAAAGGTATCTAAAGGACGCAAAACCCTTAATGCGGCCACTGGTATTGGTGTCAGACGCAACGGATTATGTATGGCTATATGCAATCTTATCTTCTGGATGGTGGTGGTTCCCATTACCACATATGGTTCAGAAATATGGGTTATGTCTCAAAAAGATATTGATAACCTCGAAACTTTCCAAAGATATGCCGGACGGCGTTTTCAAAGATTTACTACCAGCTCACCAAATATGTCTAGTTATTATGGCCTAGGCTGGATAGGCATAATCACTTTTATATGTATAAAAAAACTTATGTTTGTACAAACTATCCTTCAAATGGACGAAGACAATTACATTAGAAAGATTTTTAAAGAAAGGGCACTGACTTTTAACGATAACATTCGGAGAGGAGTGAATAATGAATTTCGGAGCCCTATCTTTGACATGCTCAAAGTTAGTATTAATTTTGGAGTATATGAGCAGATTATGAGACAACTTTTTATGCAAAATATGGTGGGTAAAATGGAGTGGAAGAAGTGTATTTGGAAAAAAGCATGGGAACTAGAAGATTCTTTCTGGGATAGACAAATTTTCCTCCAAAAGAAATGTCAATTTTTGGTCAAGACTGTACAGCACCCACGCTATTTGACCTGGTGGTATTTATCCGACTTATATCCAAACCTTATGTACCAATGCGAAGATATGGCTAAATTAGTGTGCAATGCGAGTAAGTTAAAAGCAGATGACGTTAACTTTAGGCATAGTACTTATTATATGCGTACGTGTATTGAATGTAATATGAGTGTGATAGAAAATGTCGAGCATATTGTTATGCAGTGTCCGGCTCTGGACCAATCTAGAAGAAATATGTATGATGAGATTTTGGAGTTGCCAAATGATTTAGGCACTAGGCTTTTGGAAGATCCTAGTCAAGTCATGCTATTACTTATGGGCAAAAGTGATAACAGATTTGACATAGAACATCTCATATTGTTATGGTCTATCAGTGCACGACACATAAGTAAGATGTACAGACAAGTGGTGAAGAATAGGCTTGAGATGACTGGTTAGTCATGGCATTTCCCCCCTATCACATGTCATGGTTATTCCAGTGCATGCCTCTCTTTCACAGTACTCTTGTTCTTTCGCTTTCATACTTTGCTTATATCTCAGACTAGTAAAAGAAAAAGGGAAAAGAATCTAAACCTAGTACTATTTATAGTTCTGATTTGCTGTACGCCAGTTACTGCCTTTTTTTCTAAGTGGATTTTTGGTTTTTTTACTTTCTTTTGCAGTTGGTGTTTATCGTCTTCCTAGATCAGCTGCACCAGTTTTTGACATGTAATCCTAATGTGCTTTAGGAATGGTCTCTATGGTGTAATTACTGTTCCGTGTTACAGGAGGAGGGATTTGTATTTCCTTATGAAATACACAGTGTAAAATTTTTCTTTATTCTTAAGTTCTTCAAGTTTTGCATTTATTCCTTTGTTCAATCTGTATGATAAATTTTGTATTTGGAATATACAGTCAATAAATGATACATACATACATTGCCCTAACTAAAACACAAATATTGTCATGATACCAATAACATATTAGTGATAGTAGAATTTGTAATTTTTCAAAAAGAAATGGAATAAATTATCATTACTAACATAGGACATCTTTGATACTTCATAAAACACAAAAACCGGCCAGTGTAATTAGACTCGATAGATCTGGAATTTACAAGTATCAAAACTACATATTCTTCAAAAATAAATGCACGGAGTGAGTAAGGTATCATTGAAGGCATCTCTATTTATGAGGCACTTTTAGCGTCCCTATCCTAACTGGAACCTCATTTCAAAATTCAGCCAGAGTGAATGATATTTTCCGTGCTGACTGTTTTCATGATATAGAATGGTTGCCTCTTTGTGTACATTTGGTATTTCATGATGTATATTCCGTATAACCAGACATGGCAGCAGCACGAAAGCATACAAACGCTGCAAATCGTTTAATGAATGCGAAAAGGTCAGGCCACGCAAACACACATGGCCACTAACATAATTTCGAAAGCGTGAATATATATATATATATATATATATATATATATATATATATATATATATATATATATATATATATATATATATATATATATATATATATATATATATATATATATATATATATATATATATATATATATATATATATATATATACATATATATATATATATATATATATATATATATATATATATATATATACATATATATATATATATATATATATATATACATATACATATATATATATATATATATATATATATATATATATATGTATATACATGATTGACGGCATGGCACGGCAATGGCATTGCCATGGCTTCACCTCTGTATGGATAAACTAAGCCTTGGAATAGCCAATATGTATGCCAACGTGGAACTCAGTAGTAAATGGGATTGCTGGAGGGAATTACATGAAGCGTGGTATTATCTGGTCGCTGTCACAAAGCGACATGCTATACATTTATAAAACATGTCTTAAGGATTTTGCGCTCTTTAAGCCTGGAATAGTACTACTGAATTGCACTATGGCTTGCGGTCCCATAACGGCACACTCTTAGTCATTCGTCTTTTCAGTAAAGGAACGCACATTTGTATAACACCTACGCACACTATTGCATAGGATGCATTCGTAAAAAGGCTTTTTATTGTCAATCGTTTGCTATATTGAAGGCTAATAGTGGAGACCAGAGTATCCGGTTAAAACTACCATCTAACCCCAATTTACGGTCGACAGCCTAGAGAAAGATTCGTACCCGGGTCTTCGTCAGTTACAAACATAATCAGTGAGCAGGCAATGGCAATGTCTATAATATAGTGCATGTTGCCATATGGTGTAGAATACTATAAAACTCCATCCGGAATGCACTCAGCAGTATGACATTCATATATGTTAAGCTGTTAATGAGGTCTCGTAATGTAACATCAAATTGTAAGCTATTTCCATATAAAACCATGCTTCGAACCCATACATGTAATATATATATACTAGTTCATATATATATATATATATATATATATATATATATATATATATATATATATATATATATATATATATATATATATATATAAATATATATATATATATATATATATATATATATATATATATATATAAATTTATAAATATATATATATACATATATATATATATATATATATATATATATATATATATATATATATATATATATATATATATATATATATATATATATATATGTATATATGTATATGTAAATATGTTTAACGCAAAGATAACTTATAAGCAACGAGATGTAAATTGTATCCATTTATATTCAAGTCTGCATCCAATACATACTGTTTGCCTTTTTTCAGACCCATTGGATCATGTGTGACCCGAACCTATCATATTCATCAAAGATATACATCGTATCCATTTCAACACCTACATGAAATGCATACTGGTGGCTCATTTTTAAAAAGTGAATGCCACTTCAAACTTCGAGTTGCATAAGCACATTGGCCCCGGATATGACTACTCCGCAGTAATCAACTGGCTTAAGGTACGTGCCTGCGCAAGGCAGGAAAAAGTGAGGGAGTAAAAATCAACGTTTAAATACAGCATTTTAGAGCCGACTGGAAGAAAAAGGTGGGTTAACCCTTTAGCTGCTGGTGGCCCCGGATACTAATACTCCGCCGTAAACAACTGGCTTGGTACGTGCCCGCGCAAGGCAGGAAAAAGGAAGCGAGTAGAAATCAACGTTTAAATGCAGCATTTTAGAGCCGACTGGTAGAAAGGGATGGGTTAACCCTTTAGCTGCTGGTGCCTAATTTCGTCATTACAGAGTAATGTGAAGAAAGCTAGAAACTGACTGAAACCATGGCAAATGGGTACTCATAAGGAAGTGCTCAATGAGAGCTTTCAAATGATTACCAACGTGAAATGATTTAGATGATTTTCAAAGAAAATCTAGTTTTTCGATGAAAGTAGACTACATTGAATGGGTTAAGAATGTGAATGGAAACATGTTGATAAGTTGGTCTGCCTGGTGGCGTGTTGCACAACCTCGTTATTGCTGACCTCTCAAGTCCTTCCATCTTATTGCACTATCCATCATATCCTGTCCTCCTGGCATGGATATTGATCTAGAATCATGAGCAACTCATATTCATTTCGAGAGGAGAATTCGCATAAGAGGGATCTAGACCTTTTTATAACTAAATAGCGAGATACCTTTAAAGATTAGTGTTTTAGAAATATTATATCAAATATTTTGATTCATTATATAGATATAATAATCCAGCTATTGATTATTCGAGTTTTTTTCTAAACGTGTCGGATTAGAGAATCATACACTAAAGAATATCTTAGATATAGAGACGGTATCACAGAATGTTTGAAAACTTCGTGAAATAATGTGTTGATTAATAATACCCCTTAACGGAATTTCACAAAATCATATTTATTTTACTGGTGCTTCCAATAAAGTACAAACATACAGTTATTACAGTTATGCAGGTATTAATCGGTAAAACAATTCAGCATGTCGCATCACTTAACTGGATTTGTTGTTCCTACTGTGGCAAATATAAATTTACGAGTGTTAAAGGCCCGTGGGTGGGATTTAGAACTTCTTTTTTCGTCTCCTCTTTGCCACACTAAGGCTAAATAGTTTCACGGAAACCTGCGTACAGTACAGACATTTTATTCGTGCACCAGTTGACCGGATGTCTGCAAGTGCCCAATTGTAAAAAAACAATTGGAAACATCATGTGATAAAATTAGCCAAGCACATCCATGACCCGCGTAGCTTGTGAATCAAAGCTACGTTCAGTTGTGAAGTTATCCATGTATTGATGCACAGGCTACTGGGTGGCAATCGGGCAAAAGGTCATTTATTTTGACGGGCTACCCCGCATCTAGTGCAGGAATTAGATGTCTCTACTGTACCTAGAGAAAACCACCGACAGACCCCCTAGCGCTGGTACTTCATCACATGCATCAGATCGTGGTCGAACCTTGCAATTTTGCAAGCGTAAAAGCGAGATTTCCAGTTGCAATGCCTTAGATCACTAAGCCGTTGGGGCTGCCCCTAGTTCCCGGGAAAGACTAAATAAGTCAGCCAGTGACCTTGACAAAACACACCATTTAGTATAAATGTTTACCAAGGCCTCAAGGGAAATACAAAGCTTTCGCATTTAGCATCATTTACCTGTAATTCCCAGTGGAAATCAACAAATGATTTATTTTGAGACCTATCGATTATGTGCTTGATGCACCATTAGCATTTACACATAGCGCAAGTTTTTTTTTAATCAAGCAGTCTAAAGTCGAAGTGAATGATTTCAAACTAAATGTGCAACCATCAGCACATTAAAGGTGGAATGATATTGATTCGCGAACACTATGCAAAAATACTATTGATTATAAGTAAAAGAGAATGTACAATACAGTACGTACGAAAGTAATCGTATTTGAATAATAAAATTCATGTCACTCCACACTTAAATCATAGGACAATTCAAATAGGATAAAAGATATTGTTGATTTATACCGTTTGCAATGTTCACTTTGCAATTGCTTTGAAATTGGTATGTTAATGGTTTATGATCATTGTCAATATATATAATACGGTCAGTAGCCGTTATCATGGCGATATCAACGATAATCATGCTTAATCAACTTGCTATGGTGTCTTGTGTAACACGTATAAACATTTACTGACCACTGGTAGCGGTTTCACTGATGGGCAATTTTGTTCGATCGATATGGCATGGAAACATAGGATAGATTTAGCCAGTCCTACATATACAACACAGTGCGATGATCTACATGTACCAATAACATGTACGTATTCTGCATTTACCTAGCAGGCAAGTATTAGTTCATAGAAACGACCCCAGCTGCGATATGGATTTATTAAAATTCTCTCTCTCTCTCTCTCTCTCTCTCTCTCTCTCTCTCTCTCTCTCTCTCTCTCTCTCTCTCTTCAAAGATCAAAGACATCTATACTCTGCACAATATGGCAGTAATTCCAGTATATCATTAAGAAATGTGATTCATTTTTCTATGGTGTTCTTTACTCTGAAATTCTCTCTCTCTCTCTCTCTCTCTCTCTCTCTCTCTCTCTCTCTCTCTCTCTCTCTCTCTCTCTCTCTCTTCAAAATCGTCTGTACTCTGCACAATGTGACGGTAAGTCCAGTATATCCTTAAGAAACCTGATTATTTTCCTATGATATTCTTTATTCTCTTTAACTTGTGTACTATGAGGCCAATGAAAGTGTGTTGTCCTACAATGATATAAAGCATGCCTTTCTTCAATCAGCTAGGTGGAGTTGTTTAAGCTTAATTGAAAACATGAATTTTGTGAAACAGGCACCTGTATGTTATTGATGTGTCTAAGCTAATGTGACTACCTGAATTTCGTGAAACAGGCACCTACATTTTATTGTTGTATACTAGTCAACTCGAGTCGTAAAATTACTTCAGAAGCACTTACCTACTATGCGAGCACATGGAGGTCCAGGCTCAAGGTTTCCTGGCTGCGCGCTAGCACAAGTATCCGTGCGAGGTTTCTCTGAGGCTGTGTTGTATCTCTCTGGAACACTTCAATGTGTACAGCCAGAGACTTTCCCTTGCTGCGCATGCGCACACAGCTAAGCGGCGAGGCAGCACGAGCGCGGCAGCGTGGTTGCCAATGGGGATTGAATCTGCATTATAGGCGGCATATGCCAGAAACATACAGTGCATATAGGTAAACGTTAATGTACATTTTCCTATTAAGAGACTTTCGTAATTTTTGAAATATGCGCGATTATCATCTACTATATTATAGATGTATGATATTAGCGATATGTATTATATTAGTACACATTTCCACCTGAACTCATTGTTAATGCCATAGGGTAGCATACAATGCTCAATATCAATGCGACACTTTATTTCACCAATGTATGGCCAAGAACATTGCTTGTAGGCGTTTTTGTGCACATGTTCTGTCCATTGATTAGCGTTATTCCATTGTCTGGCCTGTGTAGAACCTAAGTCCAACATCTACATGTATGTGATTTGGTCCATGGCGGCCGCCGTATTATGTTGTTAGAACATATACCTGTCAGTACTTATACTTCCTTTCTAAGAAGTCAAGGGATATTCTACCCCCTTTGAGTTGGAGTGTTATACACAAGGGGAGTATGTACTTGTTTCTGTTGGTATGTAACTATCATGATTATTTTGTCAATTATGTTGTATTGCATTTTGTATGTTTTGTATTCGTACCTTTTCGCTTCCTGGTGGGGAGGTCAATAAAGTACAATTAGAATTACAATTGAATGTCCCTACTTCATGTGAATTGTATTTCAGAATAGATGACGCCAACCACTGACCACAGACGTGTAGTGGTCATACTATGGGTTACGTCACCACAATTCTATAGGCCAATCATTAGGCACACTTGTACCACTGACAACCCTGAGTACATACGCACTGTGTAATTGATGCGATACATGCTTTGCATCTACATGTACTGTGGTGCAATTGGCAATGTCCAGTAGTTCAAAGGAGGATAATATTCGTCATGAGGTTCTCTGGAGTCCTCCCATTACATGTATACCTAGATACATGTATCATTCTGATCTGGCAGTAATTGTTCTCAACAAGGCGAAATTCAACAGATTCTTCAAATATTCATCAGTTGTAATTAGGACAGAAGTGAGTGATTAGCGTAATTATTTCATTAGAGATTCATGAGAGAGTAATACATTTGCCAAAGTTTTGCTTTGTCAAATCTGCGGATTCAAATTGGTCATAATGAACTCATTTCTATTGTTTTAGGATTCTTCTAACTATATGAAGAGTTTGTTATTCTGTCAATTGACCTTTATACAGGCCGGTCTTGTTTGAGGTTTTAGCAGAGCCTTTTTCCTTAATTTTGAAGGCCAGCCCATGTTCCTTTTCCCTAGCCTTTTCACTATGTAGATTTTGACTTTCTGCATGGACAAAATGATGTTCTCACTATTGTCCTTTGTACATTTCACCTTTTTTCTTTCAATTCCATCATGGCAGTAGTGTAGACCTTAATCAGAAAACCTGCCATTTATCGTCCAATTACAATTGAATACAAATGTCAATGAAAACTGCAACAATAAAGGAAATTAAGAATAATTGGATTTTATCGATCAATGTGAACAGAGGTGATATCTAACGCTTATTAAAAACGTATCTGTTTCGCCAACAATATTTTCATTTGTCATAACCTTGATGAAATATGGCATTTTAATTACCTCGGCGACCAATCTTCTACGATGACGTTTATCATTGACGCTGACTGCATTTTAACACCGCCACGGAGGGGATTCGTTTAATTGTTTTGTTGGTAATATAGCCGCAGAGTATTTGTTAGGCGGCTGCATCTGTCAATTAGTACGAATCTGACGATACACAAATATAGAAAGAAAACAGTTTATACACACACACACACACACACACACACACACATGTATGTATGCATATATATACATATATATATATATATATATATATATATATATATATATATATATATATATATATATATATATATATATATATATATATATATATATATATATATATATATATACATATACATATGTATATATATATATAAATATATATATATATATATATATATATATATATATATATATATATATATATATATATATATATATATATATATATATATATATATATATATATATATATATATATATATATATATATATATATATATATATATATATATGTTTATATATATATATATATATATATATATACATATATATATATATATATATATATATATATATATATATATATATATATATATATATATATATATATATATATATATATATATATATATATATATATATATATATATATATATATATATATATATATATATATATATATATATATATATATATATATATATATATATATATATATATATATATATATATATATATATATATATATATATATATATATATATATATATATATATATACATATATATATATACATATAAACAGGCCACATATGCTGTTTAAAATGACTTCATGAAAGACATTATCTGGTATATTACATGTACAATACAGTCGAAAATTGCAATACAACACACCATATTCAAATTAAACGCCATAATTTCCAGTTAAGTCATGGATGTCCTACCTCATAAAGTTGTGTAGTATCAACATGAATTAGCCAAAAAATAGCCAATTGTTGACCTTATCATTTAAAAAATATAACGACCGCCATATGTGCTGCATGTCTAACCGAAATATTTGCAAGTGATGGCTTGAAAACCCACAACGGTCCCATTATTTTTATTATTTATACGGGCCCGTTATAAAAAGGCCGTAACGGGCCCGTTATAACAAGGCCGTAACGGGCCCGTTATAACAAGGCCGTTACGGGCCCGTTATAACGGGTTTTGAGACCGTAACGGGCCCGTCAATGTAACGGGCCTGTTTGGGCCCGTCAGTTTTTACCTCTGTACACCAGAAGTCCTAGCTCGTATGATGCGAGCATTGCAAGCCTGAAAAGCTGTTCGGAACAAATGTGGCATATTTCTTGGGTCCTGTAGTGCGAACTTCCTAATCTAGTTTACCATATAGATTGCCACTCATTTTCCATTTCCACCACATGAACCAAATTTAACGTTATCATGCACTACAGAGTTGCTCATTATCACTGCCACTAGCTCTACCTCTATTCTAGGAATACCTTGTGGTAGGTAAATCATGACATATAATTCGAATATCTACCTACATGTACAATACTGATTTCCGTGAGTACTGCTGACATATTTTTTCCAAAAATGTAATATTTCAAAAGATGATGTCTGACTACGTTATAATATTGAAGTAACGTTGCCTTTCCTGATGAGTCATTGTGTAACCTATAGAATCCTTGTACTTTGTTTTAGGGAGAAACTAAATTCTTTTAAGTCATGTAATTTTAACCCGTGTTTGTAAAGGTTGTTTTAATTAATTTTTAAAACATATAGGGCTAGTGAAAGACATGTTTGAGTATAGAGATGGAATGCTCTGACTTATTAACAGTTTGTTATCCGAGTATTGACACTTTACAGGGTTGCCAAAGGTGTGTCAAAGTAGCTCAGTTGGTTAGGTGTCGGACTAATAATCATAGGGTCGCTGGTTCAATTCCCGGCCGGGGCACTTTGGTCTGTCCTTGGGCAAGACAGTTTATTCCAAACTGCCTCAGTCTACCCAGCTGCAAAATGGGTATCTAGCATTGATAAGGCAGTGCTTAGAGCTTGTGCGCTCTATGCTGCCAGCTGCTCTGGAATATCCCTAGGGGGATTAATATGGTTTCCTTGTGTACAGGCCTGCTAGGGGAGGAAGGTCGTGTGAACATTCCGGTGGATACAAGACTATTAACCGAATACCTTTACCTTTACCTTTGCCTGGTTTGAACTAATTGCTGCCTGGTATAAACTGAATGACCTGTAAACTACTTATCATGTTCAAATCAGTTCATGTATTTACAGTGAATACATTTATTCATGCACAGGTCGACCGGACGTCTGTCAGCGACTGGTTCTCTAAACGTTAACAGATAACATGTAAAACAAACAAGTCAAGTATATTAATGATTCATGAAGCTGAGGATCCAAGCTATGTTCAACTGTGATGTCAGGTGCATCCACAACAAAGGATACTTGCAACCTAATCGGGCGGGCGGTCGTAAATAATGCCCGGAATGCCCTGGCACTTAGTGCAGGAATTTGACGTTTGCACTGTAATATAACACACGCCTACTAACTGTATGCTGACTCCAACGATTACATATATTTGAATCCTACTCAAAGGAAGTGAGAATGTTGCGTTTATTTTTCGCTTTTATTTTTCACTGCTTTTAAATCATTATTGCTACATGTATCTATATCGATAGAGTTGTAAAAAGCGAGAAATGATGGAAAGAATGGAAGAGTGACGAATACAATTCTACGGAAGATGCTTGCACCTAACAACCCCAGAGGTCTGGACGTGGCCCTGAAGGAGTCATATTGACATTGGTTTATTGATTGCTATTGCCGCAACTGGAAGCGAAGTTCTTAGCTGTCCATCCTGGCCTAATATCATGGGGGCATCTTGCAGCTTAATCTTCTCCTGGATCAGTCCTTTGGTTGATAATGGTGAAAAGGGGAATCCTTTCCTGCTACTTCTCAATTGCATTCATAAGTGGCACAATTTCTTATTTCATTACATCATTGTTCTTCTTCGAAATTGAGTCCAGTGCACAGGTTTAAGATTAGCCACACAGAAAGTTCCAACCTGCTGAATTATACCATTAGATTGCAAGGTGGAACCAATATTGACACCCAGCTGCTAGGTGTAAGATGGCCGCTCCCAAACGCTACTCTTTCTTTATGCTTAGGCTGTGTGTGAAAGACTTTAACAGTTCTTTTATGATGGAGGTGGGTAGCGATAGAGGCTTGGATCCATGTAATAAAAGCATACCAACATGCACTATTTGAGCATGTATTTAATCCATGGTGTACTTCTTAAATTTATTTTTAAAAGTATTTATGTATCCTATGCAACTAATTGTTGGATTCCATCATAGTATCTATTTCTACCTAATATTGGTTTTCTTTGTTGACATCATTGCTGTATTTATGACATGTCATATTCGTCTTTTTTCAGTAATTGAAATAATTGGGAATTGGATGTGGCGTTCGTCTAGTACTTTCCTTTCAACAATGAAACTCCAGTTTTTAGTGCCTTATTGTCATAGATGTATTAAGTTGGTAGTTGGTATATAGTGCCTATTTCAGTGTCTCTGTCTCATGTTCTCAGTGAAGAAATTCTGCACTGTCATCACACACATTCTCCAAACCAGTGAGTGTTGCACCCATTTGAACTATAACCTCAACTTTAAAGTGAATCAGTAGTCAACTGATTCATAAACCATTCTAAATGCCTTGTGGCATTCTCTGTGTATTTGCTTCATCTATTCCTTTAGCCTCAACTAATTTGGTTTCTGTAGTAGTTTGCAATAAGCAGCTTTATCTAGATATTGCACGTATCGTATCAGATTATTAGGAAAAAGAATATTTTTCTCATACAGATAAGTGTTTCAATCCAAACGCAAGGCTAAAATCCAGAAAAGAGTTTGTTTCTATGTGACTATGTTTCTCATAAGCCGCATTTTGATAGAACATGAGGTTAGGTTATAAATCTGCCACTAAAGTGATATACATATTCTTATGGCGGTTTTAGAGGTAAGCCTATGCATACATGTATACTTAGTTTACTTCCCATAATGTAGTGCGATGCAACTTAAGTACTATAATATGGTCTAATGATTACCATAATAACTTAGACTAAGCACCATTCAGTGGAAGGAAGGGAAAAAGGGAGGGTTTTACGCCATTTTAACAGCTTATAAATGTCATATCGCGACGATATAGAAACCTGAAACCGGGAAAAAATATCATCCCTTCACCCAACTCCTGGATCTTTCAGTAGCAGAGGGACCATTGACAGCACTCCACAACGCCGCACATTTATAGAATGACAAGGACAACCCGCTTGAGGGGATCCAGCGGAGACTCGAACCGGCAACCCCACGCTTTGCAACCAGGCTTCGTAACAACTTGAACGATATTAACAGAGAAAAATTCTGCAATCAAAACACCAAATATTGAAAGCCTGATCAGAGTTTGGAATTCCAAACTATTGACAGCATACAGCAAACTAGTAGTGGTTGAATCCCTTTTTTCTTCAAATTCACTCATATACTCTTGTCTCTATCTAGCCCGATTGATATCACCTTAATTAAGGTGGATATAAACGATCTATTTAGACATGTATACAGAACAATATTATGACTACCTACTAGTGGCATAGTATATACACCATGTTGAAGTACCAACAGGGATGTAGCGTGTGAAATTATTCACATCAAAGTTCCAACCAGTAACCAGGTGCTTTAAATTCTATAAATAGTAAAGGAGCAGCAGAGTGGGTGATTTCTTGTGAATTAGAGGTCCTAATTTTGGCAAAATTGATGCCTTTTTTACTACTCAAAATATATCCTATCCACATATGCATGGCTGTCCTGTCCTTTCTGTGTAGCATTAAGGTCATAAGTGACCATGTACATAGTTTTTCTGTTTGATCACACTTGAAACTGAATGCTTGGACAATAAAAGTTATACACAACACTTGAATTTCTACAGCTGAGATTATCATAGTCCTAAACCAAAGATATGATCTGATTATGACTACGGTCTACTCTTTTCCGATCAGCCAGTGAGTGGTCAATCTACTGTCCACCAAATGATCCACACATTGCCTATGTAAAGCTTACTGCGATTAATATTGTGCCAATTCCGAAAACAGAGGCAGCAGACAAATGCTGAACCTCTAAGCGATCAAAAAGCACATTCAATTGATTATAATCCTGTTTTAATTGTGACTGTCCTCGGCGATCTGATTGTATCTCTAGCAACAGCTGGTGCAGACTGATGTAACAGCATTATCTTAATACCTTCACTGATGCTGCTAGCCTGCCTCCCAGGCTAGATTCATAAATTCCATTCCTTGTGGATCTGTGGCACTGCGGTATACTGATAGAGTGGTCAGTTGAGACTCTTACTGCATAAATAAACCCCCTTGCGGTGGAAATCACCTGTATCAAATAATAAGATAATAGGTCCCATATCTCGTGTTGGTTTCACTGTGGGGCCACATGGGTCCAAATTGAGAAGCATATATGGGCATATCTTTGTAAAGAATTTTCATATTCTCATTATTTTTGGCCAGATGATAGCCAATGGGGATCCAAAAAACTGAATAAACCCAACTGACCTTGATTGACCTTGGATGACCTTGAAATGGCATTAGAAAACATTTTACTCAGCATGTCCCTCTTTCAATCACATTTTCTCCCCAAAAACTGTGTGAAAATGAAAAATCTGCTCTCATACGATGTTGAGCAAGGCACTATAGAATACATTAGCAAAGAAATCGGTACAAAAAGTACAAAATTGAAAATGTTTTGTGAAGGTCGAAATTAACATATGCATTTTCTCTTCTATTACCAGACATGTACGCCCTACTAAGATGACAATCATATAACTAATTAGAACTAAAAGTGCAGATATCGTTTAAAAAAAGACCATCCCGATATCTGCTTCCGTTGCAAAGATAAAGCCAATTTTTGAAATCCAAGATGGCCGCCAAAGTAATCTAAATACACAATGGGAAAAACAAGTGATAGGGTGTATTACATAAATACTGCACAATAATATCTCTGATGTCACTATGATTTGATGTTATTTACTATTTTTTCCTTGATAATTGTGTACGTGTTTGAATCATTTCGCTTGAACACGCCTGAACTATAGAATGCTATTGTCCTATCTTTCCTTGCATTTCCTGTTGTGAATCGTATGTTTGGTCTAACCTGGTCCGTCGAAAATTGAATAAAAATCATTTTAAAATAAAATTTCTAATTTATGCTGTTTAAATTGTATTTTCATTTTATGAAAGAAATGTGAATATCTTTCTGCTGGTTGCGTAATTATAATGTCAGGAACTTTTTAATTTTTGCTGATTAAATAAGTTTATCATATGTTGCACGAATTCTGATATCGTCTGTAGAGAGAGAGAGAGAGAGAGAGAGAGAGAGAGAGAGCTCCCAGATGATGTTATATGAGGACCTTACAAGCCCTGCTCATGTACGGAGAAAAGCCTTGCCCCATTAGATAATGTCATAATGTGTTATATGGCAGAGGTGCTAGTCGCCAGGGCGAAAATCAATTCAGCTACCTAGATGATCTATAAAGGTGTAGCCAAGAGCAACATGTCCATCACACAGAGTGCGGAGATCACCCACTGTCAACCATTACCTCCATGTATACTCGGTGCCCCGGGTACCCTCTGTCCACCCACTGCAATCATCACTCTGGAAGAAAGGTTAATTGAAAGGTTAATTGATCATTCAATATGTATTAGTGTCCATCACCTGCCGCGGGGGTTCTTATGTGATTGATAGACTGGTGGCAGTTCTTTCTGATAGGGTTTATACACCCAAATGTCCGATGATGAGGGACGGATAGACTGCAATCTTAGTCTAACACTTAATATAAAGCTTAACCTGATCCGTGAAATTATTGGGGGTGGGGGTTTAATTCGTTCCAATTTATCTTTATATGCTAGGCATTTTCAAAGACCCCCAACGCAGATTCCATTATTCACGTAGTATCATCGTTCAAGGACATTAGCATATTTCCAAGGACATGAGAAAATTAAAGGTTGTATTTACGATCCTAAAGAATTATATTTCAATATGAAAACACTATAAATGTAGTTGTGCTTAACGCAAGTTCCCAATACAATTCCATACATTAGGTTAATTTGAATCTGTACTTTTCTGAAACGGTGCTCACATGTTGCTGTAACGTACTGATATGTAATTCCAATGGTACATGTAGTCGATCAGTCGCCTTCCAACGACTGTGTAGGAAGTTTCTGTGGCATGCTACGTTGCTGTGGAGATTAGTATATTATGATATTATATTGATGTATTAAGTAAATAGATTGATATGCTAATACATTTTTGATGTATTAGATACGAACTAGTATTATATGATTAGTATATTTATCATACTAATTAGTAGATTATAGGCATGCATAATCATGACCCACCTAAGGTGCCTAGGAAGGCTATTTTTAGCTGTGACGCCATGGAACTGAGGCCTACATTATGCTGGGGAGGTGATTAGATGTGCGGTGGAGTAAAATATCTGCCCGCTCAAGATATTTATCACTGAAATACAATGTCTGTATATTACATTAGCATATCATTTAACAACTCTCACTACCAAGCTATACGTAGTAGTATATCGTAAACAAACATCTAACCAATAGAAAATACCTTGCCTATTTTGCCAAGCTTTAATAGCAGGAGAAACACAGTTTCATCAGTATGTATTATGCTTAGCAGCCTGTTGATATTAGTCATATTACCAGCCCTTAGGACATTTGTTCAAGATCTGTTGGGAAGAATCTATGTAAACAGGGAAATAATTCATGTATCGTGTCTACAACCGACATAGCTAGTGTGGGACCTCTCAGTGAGATGATTGCCATTTCAGTGATTACTTTTCTAAAACGGGATAAGTAAACGTGTTTTCAACGAGAGTTCCATTGCTTAACAGTACACGTAAATAAGGTCAAATATCGCAAAATTGGAGTAACATCACTCAGACCTCATTTATTCATTTTTCTATGTTTTGCGTGTCTATCATTTTGTGGACAAAGAGGAACATTCTATACATGTTACACACTATTGATGACGAGTTCCGTTGGCCCATTTACTCTTTGGCTTCATCAACAGGCCATTGTAAGGTTACACGACACAGCTGCTCAATACAGAATACATATTCTCTACGAGTGGCCTGGTGCTTTAAGGGCAGCGTGTCTTAGGAACATTCACGTAGACTGCTTCCTTTATGGGCATTCCAGAGCTGTTATTTCATATGAACTTGCAGAACTTGCCAGCGGAGTCAGCCAATGATGATGATATTGGAAAACTGGCAAATGTCCAAGTGGCCAAATGGATACTATAACTTCACCTTAAGCAGACGACCTCTTGCCATGATGTCTGTAACGTAGACGTCGTTTCAAAGGTTCTTAAACGTGTAAGAGTTATGTTTATAGATGGTTATGTTAGAAACCGGAAGAATCGAAATCAAGGATTTAATCTAAACTGCAATTTTCTCATTTATGAAACCACGAAATGATCCACTCCGAAACTAATTCAAATGAAATTCAAATAAAAATTGTGGAACCACGTGCGCCCTATTAACTTTATTGTAATTGGTGAAAAGTATGTAGAAATTGGGAACTTCCGTTTGCGAATTATATTGTTTGTCACTTTAGGCGCCACCGATATGTACGGCATGACTGGTGACCCTCCCCCCTTTTGTATTCGAAGTATTCAAAGGGGACATGTCAATAAGGGTCTATGCAAGGGTTATTTTTTTAATGGACTTTCAATTTTAGACGTGAAAATTGCAACTTTAGTGCCTATGGCGCCACCTACATAGACGGAATGACTGATGACCCCTATCTTTCATTTTGGACTTTCAAAGGCGATCTGCCAAAGTTCAATGGATTTCTAACTAAGTGTTTTAAAAAGAATACATTCTAGCAGGTTCATACTACTTTTACCTACCTGTCATGACCCCATCGCATAGGTTTTAGAAGCCACTGTCACCTTGTCGAATACCGTCCTATGCCTTTAAGGTCACTTAAAGCAATACTGCAGTTTATACGTTGACGAAGGTCTGACATAGTTTTATAACAAAGGTATCACAGGAAAGAAGATGTCTCTTACTATTCGAAATACTGTTCACATGGACAACTTGGTCTGCGATAGTTGCAACAACCAGATACATCTTTGTTTTTCTTTTTTTGATGTCAACTTTTTAATAGGATGTCACATTGCAGTTTCAA
>OZ012689.1:43182855-43184794 GCA_963942565.1 Maea johnstoni | reverse complement strand
CTTCCTGATAGTGTTCTATCTTCTTTGTGACTAACATTTGCTAACATCCCAAAGGTGTATTGGGTACTACTGCTTATTGCAACTTTGTTTATCGCATGCGAATTTATGGAACGCCATTGTGCAGGATTACAATAGTGCTGAGAGCAACATATGTTACTTGTACTTGCTCGAGGTCATGCACTTTTTGAACTATCCAACTACGAATCAACTGGATTGTTTAATATATATACAGATTTAGCTTTTGCACACGTTTGGTGGGATATTTCTATACTATTTCTAGCTAACTACTGGCTGCACACACACACACACACACACACACACACACACACACACACACACATAAATGAATATGAATCTTTAACTAGTTGTAACTAGTTCCGCTGGCGAGACAAACTCTGAGACTATTGAGACTGGCAATCAGGTTACATTGTAAGCCATTTGATATATTCCGTGCCTCTACTGCAGATCCGTTCTCATAATGTCTGACTTTCGGATCACACCTGGGTAATTTCATGAGTATTCTACCTCTAGCACTTTAGGCAGCCAGGAAACTATCTCATTACCTGGAACACTTTTGCTCCACAATTAAATAAAGGATGCAATTTAGCATCAGGCTCTCCATCTAAAGCACTCTACTGGCCATTCCCCACTGCCTACTATCAAAGGTGGTATTCAGCAGATGTAGCTCCGATAGACGCCGAGGGAAAAACACAAGTATTTCGTTAAAAACTCTCCAAGAGTTTTCTAGAGAGCTAAAGGAAGTATAAAGACACAGCTTGAGAAAGATTACCAAATGCAATTGGATACTTTAGGGAGATGTTTGAACAGATGCTACGCCAATGGCTTTTGCCAATTAGGTGGGTTCTAGAACGATTCTACATTGCTCCTATGGGTGATATGAGTATGGGTACATTCACACCTCTTTTAGCACTGGAATCGATCTAAAACTATCTTATCCACACGTGCATGGCTGCCCTTAGGCAGCTTTGTTCATTGACTTAAATATAGCGGATGACACAATAATAGCTAATAGCAAAGCAACTGTGCTGCAAACATCTTTGGTTTATAGTTGGAAAGCATTTTGAAAACCAGAAGATTGAAATCTGCAGAGGAAGGATATTGCTAGAGGAGCCCACATGAGAGGGTATATATTTATGTCCTCACAACTGAAAGTAGCATTGATTCGCAAGCCACGTAGTTCATTGCTGAATATAGATCTTTTCTTTTAATCTATAGGGGTGTGTGCAAACAGGCACTGTTAGTCCGCCCAATTGGTGCAGGAATTAAATGTCTGTAATGCATAAACACATGTCAAACGATGTGGTAAATAAAGATACATACATGTACATACTTACATTCATTCTCATACATACTTATTGAATTCAACCCCTAACCCAACTGGCATTCATCTTAAACTTCTTAAGTGGACAATCCAAGAACTATTCAAGACATCATGGTTAAATCCAATCGGTATGGGTAACAATACTTCCACATATGTACAAACCACTGATTGAAATTTGGAACTGTTTAGTACCAAATGACTTTTATATTGGTGAGCGGGACGTCACCGTAGTGCATTCGATCACATACGCATACTTTGTTCCATTCATTTCCCTCAGGAAACGAACTAAATTATATGCAAGGTTTTCCTAGGGTTAGCATTGTGTGCAAAATTATACATGTATCTATATTGTCCGCAGACTAGAGTACTGAAGAAATGAGATGGAAAGTAACTCTACACGGATACATCTTAGGTAATAACAAAACATAAACACTATATATATCTGTACCACATTCATTAATAAATTAAAAGCAAGTAGTCACTCATAAACAGCTACTACACGTACAATAAGACAGGGCAAGGTAAACACACTACATGTATGTATGGGTCACACATATATATAATTAACATCTATCTCATTGTCTGGATCCGGCCAGC
>OZ012689.1:43022855-43180355 GCA_963942565.1 Maea johnstoni | reverse complement strand
GTAATTTTCATTTTCTCCATTAAGGACACGTTGTATAGCAGAATACTATGCAGTAGTATTAGATACGCCCTGTTTGAAAGTGCGGTCCGGCCTGATATCCCCGAAGTCATCCATGTCCCACGAGGCTGAGCCGAGTCGCATGCGGATTACTGAAGTGGGTAGAGGCTCACTTTTAAACAGGGTGTACTAATTTATGACCTGCTCTTCCATGGCCAGTTCTAGAAGATGGTTTGTTAGAAAAATAGTTGGTTATTACCCCTCAAAAGTCAATTAATCAAATTGCCGGCTACCATGTGATATCGATTATGGCGTGTTATATTGACTTTCAGACGTTCGATAGTAAATCTAAGTAGTGTGAACGGGCGCATGTCTGACACCTATTGACCAATCAGCATCAAGCATTACAGCACAGTAGATGATAAGACAGAATATCCAAGCTTTAATTACTGCTATTATGGTTGAGTTTTGTTAGCCCTTTGCCTTTAAAAGCTGTAGTTCTCTCGCGGCCAGATAATCTCACGAAACCATTATGTGATTCTAGAATTAAGGAGTTTTTATCGTTTACATACGACTCTGTCTACACACTATATGAGCCAACTATATTTTCACAGTTATCATAAATTGGTAGTAGTGGCATGTTATAAAAAATCACGTGATAGATGTAAATGTATGGACGTAAGCAAGTAAGCATGTCCTGGCGAGTTGAGTCAAAATAGAGACAGAAATGTTTCTGATGCGTTTAGCTCAGATAATCGTCTTAAGGTCCAACATTTACATCGCTAAACATTACCATTTGAAACACTTACAATTCGCCTAATGCTTTTGTCCAAAAAGGTTTTACCAGCATTGATAATATTTGATGCAATTTAGCAAATCGTATAGATCGAGATAGATGTTTGATGCAGGGTTCGTGGTGTTAATGTTATTATTTATCTATACATCTACTCCTTTGGTATTTCAAATATATGGAAGTTGCCTTAAAATCTGTTTCCATTATTCATGATCACATTTAAATCGTTGGATGAAATATACATTGATTGATCAAATACTCATATAACGATTTATATATGCTTGTTTTCATTAAGCAAAAAACATTCACATATGTGAAGGAACATGCCTGAATATCATTTGCACTAAACGTCTATTATATACCAATAACAAGCACTTCTCTTAGCCATCATATTCAGTAAGGCACTCTCAGTTAGAGAATAAAAACCTCCCAAAACCGTCACGTAGACAACGAAGTAACCATATATGCGTGGATAAAAAAATCCATAAAGATCAATTTCACACATTGTAGACAAATTGCTAATCTAATTTTCCCCCATAGTGTTCAATTGGGGCAACGTCGTAGCTTTATTTGGTGCGTGGAGAATTATCATAAACTTCAGACATAGAGTATCCTAGTAAATCGTACTTTTAAGAGTGGCACATTAAATAGCTTATACATTACAAAGTTAAAAACAATTGAATTCCAGTGAACTTTAAGAAAATACATTATGTTCATGCTAATTACGTTACTATAGATTAAGATCTGCCGCTGAGCATCGGTGTCGATTTATAGCCGAGGCGTAGGTGTTTGTTGTCAAAGCTGAGGCCGCCAAGGTCGAAGCATTGCAACAAACACCTTTGGCAAGGCTATAAATATGCACCAATGCTCAGAATCAGGTCTTAGTGGCTATTATAGCGGGTTCGAGTGATAAAAGTATCTTACAACTCTGTGAAATGACACAAAAATCATGTTTCCTAATTAGGGTTGAATTGTCCCGGCTCAGGGCAGTGAGATGGATCTGGTCCCGGCTCAGTGCTGTGAGCCGGGACCACATTAAAGCCACAGAAATAGCTTCTCACTGAACATCGTGTGTTTTCCAAGCTCGGGTATTTTCATAGCATAGTATTTTCCTTAATTGGCTCTAAGGATCTGATTAGCATTTCCATAACAATTGTATTCTACTTGTGGATAGAGAACGTGGATTGATTGACATGTTGAATACTTCATTGAATAAAGAACAGTAGTTTTTGCGAAATTAAAAAGGTTTATGCTAATTGCTCATTTTCGTAATGATTTATATTCATCTCTCATCATTTCCCTCGATGCAAAATATCTTTCTTGGTTGGATAGAGGAATGAAATGTGATGTGATTAACCATTATGCTTCGAGTGGCTAATTTGGCCAATACTAAATGATGCAAAAAAACTGATAAATGATTGAAACCCCTGGTAAATGGGTATTCATCTGAGAGTTCTCGACGAGAGCTATTCAATGAATACCAACATGACAGGGTTTAGTCGTTTTCCAAAGATCATTGAATGTTTGTGCTTTGGACAAAAAAGCCTCAGCATCGGAAGGGTTAAGCACAGACGTCTATTTAGCTGAGTGATCGCTCTTTAGCGTGAGATAATACGAATTGCTTAGTCTGCCTGGCGATGCATTTCACACATAATCACATCAAATCACTCCGCTATTTGTAGCAAAGAAATCATGAGAGATGACCATAATTCATTATGAAGCTCAGCATTAACCTGGTATATTCACAAGATGCAAGGGAAGTTGTGGTCCTTATGTGTTATACAGGCAACTCTGCTTAATTCGGACTGATGTGGACCCTAAATTTCCGTCCGGATTAGGAAAAATCTGGATCGTGCGTATATGCCAATTACTTGTATGTGTATCGGAAGGAACTGGGGACATTTCAATCTCGCCGGTTTAGACGAAAATCCGGATTACAAATGTCCGGATTAAGCAGAGTTGCCTGTAGTATGTGTACATATTTCTAGACGCTACTTATTTCACCCTCTTGGGACAATGAATGAAATCTACACGAAATGAATGAAATCTACACGCAGTATATCATACCAAGGTATTACTCTCTGGCATGCGCATATGATACTAGCGAAGAACACATTTGTTCGCCTCCACATTCATCACTGATCACATGACATAAGGTACCATGGGGGAGTTATATCACCTACACCTACACGTACCTCTAGATTTGTGTTCAGCATTATCCCTCTTTGCGTGAAGCGATTTTAGTCATGGTGCCAGACGGACATTACTGTTGAGTGAATTAGTCATGATTCACGCATGCTGAACATTATCGCCCTTTAAGGCGAGTTACAACATAACTTAGCAGAGAAATTAAAGTCGACTACCGAATCAGGTAAATGGCCGTAGGTTGAATTTGTTAGACATTTGGCGACACTTTTTGTCCATTAAGCTGCCATGATTGCCAGTTCTTTCAAGACATGGCATCACAGTTTTCCGAGTGCACATGAAATTCTGCAACATGAACTGAGGAAGATAGTTGCTTGTTGCTATTCAATTATATTTTAAGTTATGCACCAATCTTTTGAGTGGCGCTAGCTGTACGACTAACACTCATTTAAAAGGACCATAAAGATAATGGCTTGCATAAGAACAAGAAGCAGGGACTAATGTGTTATTACTTGCAGGTGAGGTATAAATATCAAGGAAATATATGTAATATCTTGACCGACCATTTCTTATATGCAAAAGAATCATCACGTTGTATTTACTTGCTCTTCGCCAGAGACGTAGTGGAGATTCTACTCCAAACCATCGCAAAGACATCATAACAAAATAGATGCATTCGAAATATAGCTCGTACATCGTTTCGTTACCTAACTAACCTCCTTTACGATTGTGCACTACAAAAACTAGGGACATTATATACGCAGTATTTTCTTGTAGCCGTATTCATTAGATGATTACCCCAAGGTGCAGAGGAAGGATATCTGGGATAGATACAGTGATGGAAACCATTAGCGCCGTCCATCAGGCACCTATTGGCGCCTACCATGTACTATGTGGTAGCATAATGAATGTCGTCTCGTCCGAACAGACAATGATCTCTGAATAGCGACCTGCTGGGTTACATTTTCTTCACAATGAGTACGGCTTCTTTAAATTTCCTGTAGAGGATAAGTCTGATTGTATGAATGGATGGAGCGACAATGGAAGAATGGTGATAGGTTGCTTTATTGCCTCGCCTACGTAGGAAAGGAATCTAATGGGTTTCACATAACTCATTCCAGTAGCTACACCCTGAATCCTGATAGAGACTTCTCTTGCATACGTGCCTCTGTGGTAAAAGTCAATATAGTGTACGTAACTAGCGAACGGTAAGACTTAATGTTATGGCAAATGAAAACTATTTCTAAGTCCAAGTGTGATATTTAAAAAGGCAAAACGTTTAGTCGTTTAAGCCAACGACTTCGGTAGAATGGATTCTGAATACTGAATATCCCAGGTGTTAGGGTGTTAGATCAGCGATTTAAGGTGGCTTGCGAAGTTAATATGTGAACTTTCTGTCAATTTTAGATTTCTATATATGTTAGAGGCTACATCCTCATCCTTTTAACCCGGTCAACAAAGAAAGAAAGACCACCACTGAGGGATACGCCGTGGCCTAGTGGTTACTTTCAGCGTATTTGCTGAATCGTATACTTGTTTGTATATGTATTGCAATCTATGTGTCTGCCATACCGCATGCGTGAGTTTTCGCCATTACACAGTAGAGTCATTTTTTCTAAAATGAAATCGACATATTCTCTCTCTGGTGTGTACATTGCAAATTACTATCTTCCTCATACATCTGATACACTAGGGCGCGTAACATAGAGGTAGTATTGTTGAGTTGATTCATACTGATAAACAGGAAAAACGAACGCCATATAGTTCATATTGTCCGTAACTTCCATGCGTGGAATACGGAACACGGCTCAATTGTGTCGTGTGTGTGTGTGAGAGAGAGAGAGAGAGAGAGAGAGAGAGAGAGAGAGAGAGTCCAATTAAATAGTGCGATAAAATAACAAACCAAAATAATATCACGCGTAGCCATGTCTTTTTTTATAATTCTATTGACCCATCAACCATGGTCAGTACAGAATACAATATATTCATAACACATATAGTACATGAATCAGTATTTTTACGGAAGTGCCATTAATACATTGTAGATAGCTGACCATTTACCTAGTGCTTTTGGTAGTGAGTTTCTGACGGTATATATGTATATCCAGATTCATATTGTGTTTCAGTATTGTCATGTTAAGGCCACCCTTGAAAATACCTAGTTCAGATAGAATATTAAAGGTTCTGTGAACCTTAGACAGAAGTTCATCCGAACCGAACACACCATCAAAATTAACAAGGCTTTTATTCCAACGTGGTCTTACCCATCGTTTTCTTAAACTCTAGCAGGCCTTAGTATAAAGGATCTATGCATGACATTTTGACACTATGTATGTAATCATCCTCACCAATTACAAAAACACCACAGCTTTTGGCATTAAACACGCAATCCCAAGAACATCCATGTCTAAACATGTACCAGATGAATTTGGAATTTCGTTTTTCATCACTTTTTCTGTCATATTGCAGATATATCGTGGCTAGCCAGTTGTAACTGGTGGAAGAAACTGTAGTATCCGACGAAAAAACCTTCTAACACAAAGTCACCGGCAGCTTGTCTATGGACGATTGCCATATATATGTCCATCTTAATATTTATGGAGGTCGAGGAGTCGAGAATTCATAAAAACTGTATACTTAAGCAACGAAAGATACCCGCCCTGGGGAATGCCAAAATAGAGGGGGTGCCACCAAGAGTTTAACCCGTCAGCCGTGACACGTAGTGTGTACAATATCATAGGATGCAGATGACACCTGTAGGCTATGCTGACAACCTCTCAGCCTGCTTTCCCTCCAGAAATAAGATAGACATGTAGTGTAGATTCACCATATATTGGGTAGAGTAAATTCTGCAAATTTACAGAAAATCGACTTTTGCCATTTGGCGGCAACATGGAGTGCCAGTTTAATATACACTTATAGTGGCAGCACTAATCATTGAGAATTTTAATTTTGCGTCCGAGGCTAAACGCTAAAAAACGCATAAATAAACTAACGCAATCTTTTCCTAATTTACAGTATATGGAGGTCGTCCATAGTCAAGTTGCCAGTGACTTGGGGTTAGAAGCAGCAGTTGTACTAGAGTCTCCAGGTCCTACCATGAGTTCCGCTATCCTATAACTGTCTGAACAAGCCATCAGTCCATACCGTGTCGAATGGCTTAGCCACATCAAAGAAGGCCACAAAGCATTTATCCTCGTCCTCCAGTGATTCGGCTTTACTCTCCTGTAAAATCAGCTCACTATGGATGCATGACTCATCCCTTTTACAGCCACCCTGTAGTTCTGAAATTACACCTGATCAACCCACCAACCCTCAACCTGTGCCCGACCAAAACCTCAAACAATTTATTAAAAGAAGAAATTAGAGCTGTACTTCTATAACTGCTTTCCCCATATACAGAATAATCTGGACCCCGACGCAAAAGCACTCAGGAACATACGAAGTCTCTCTAACTATGTTAAAACGGATACAAAAGATTCCGAACGAAATTCTATCAGCATAGGACATTTGTTCTCCAGTCACCAGAATGATGTTTCTCAATAGCGATGACAACCTCTTCATACGTTATAGGCTCCGCCAAGAGATTATCAGTGTTATCCCCTCTGACATAGAGTCTGACAGAGCCTGAAACATAGCAAAAATGAAAATCATCAAACTTTTGCGACGACTTTGAATTCCATAAGCTATCAAAATGCTCCTAGACAGAAAGTTCATATTTAAGCTTATGGGCTACAGTACCATCCACCCTATGCTCATCAATTAAATCATACCCACCAGGTTTCAGACACCTAATATGCAACTTCCAGAAGTAATCCTGATCTAACTCGGTGGCTTCAACGGCTTAAATAACCTCGGCATTCTAGTATTCTTTGGCTAACCCTTTTCAAGTTAGGGCTAAAGACTTTCCTAGTTGCATTATAAGTACAAAAAGGGGATTGTCCTGCTCGTGCGGCTGCTCAGCCTCTATAAACCAAGCTATGTACAGTACAGACTTTTAATTTTTGCACCAGTCAACCGGACGTCTGTCAATGCCTGGTTGTATAAAAAGCCATGCTAAGATGTCAAGAAAATAATCCAAACGCATCAATGACACATGTACATGTAGCTTGCGAATCACAGCTACGTTCAGTAATAAGGTCATCTATACATCCATGGCAAGGAAAATGGGTAGCAATTGGGCATACGGTAGTTTATTATGCCCGGGCTGCGCACGCATTTAGTGCAGGAATTAAATGTCGGCACTTTAGGCTTTAACGTTATTGACTTTAAGAGCTGACAGTACTTTGTTCCAAAAAAAGGCTTAAGATGTCTTTTATACTCAGCGTATGGTAGGCGGAGCAACGCGGTGTGAATAACACGAATAATTTCATCTAAGCACTTGCCAGTCAGAGCTGGTGTTGGAAGAAAAGCGATTAGCACCTCAGAAATCTCATCCAACGGGGGTCCTATAACATACTCGTAACGTAAGAGCATGTTAGCTCGGCTCAGGCTGTTCCGCTTAATACGGCCTACTTCATGGGGACAAAGTAGCTTAGTTGGTTAGGTGTCCGACTAGTAATCAGTAGGTCGCTGGTTCAATTCCCGGCCGGGTTACTTTGGTCTGTCCTTGGGCAAGACAGTTTATTCCATGTTGCCACAGTCTACCTAGCTGCAAAATGGGTAACTAGCATTAATAAGGCAGTGCTTAGAGCTTGTGCGCTATATGCTGCCAACTGTTCTGGACTATCCCTCGGGGTATTGAAATTGTTTCCATGTGTACAGGCCTGCTAGGGGAGGAAGGTCGTGTGAGCACTTCTGTGGATACAAGACTATAAACCGAACACCTTTACTTCGGGGGTACAGGAATTGAGATGGGGACTTTCACCTATCTCTACGACAACACTAACCGAGACATGGTCTGACGGCTGTGTGGTATAAGGCGCCACCACTGACTGGACGCTGTCCCTCACAACTGCCGGGGTTCGAATCGTGGCCTATGCATGTGAGAAATCTGCCAGTGACTTGGGGCTAGGCGGTGGTATTCGCCGGGTTCTCCAGTTTCCTCCACCACTTAAAACTAGCTAGTCACGAATTAGCCACAATTGGCATAAATGTGACGAAAAACGAAATTCCAAATTCCAATTTCACCTTTGAATGTAAAACGTAACTCTGATGTATTTCTTTTTGTCACTACACATTATCATATGGCGGTAATGTAAGTTTAGCACTCATTTCTTAATCTTTTCATATCTTAGGTGGCACAACATTTATTAAGAATTCATGATTTACTTTTTAGGCAATTGTACTCTACATGAAACGTTTACAAATGTTTATCTTTATGAAAGAACTATTGATGTAATGTATAGCTATTTACTCAACTATACATTATCCCTAGTACACACTCCTTGTTTCCTCTGATTCAGCACCGACATGAAACATGTACATAAAGTTCTTGGACCCACGCTGATAACAGAAACATACTATATTCCCCCTAAGCCAGGATATAGCGAGTAAACTCATATTTCTATCCATTCTGCAGGCATGATGCCCATGTGCACGTTCTCAGAAGCAAATCAATGTCTTTGTATAGCTGTTGGGGTATTCCCTTTCACCATACTGTAATCTCACAGACATTTGATCTCAGTTACTATCAGGTTCAGGACTTGCTTGCACTTTTCATCGACTGACTGGTAAATATATCTAATGGGGTTCGTCTTAGGTTTGCCAAATTATATTGCCACTTTTAACAGCTTAGACCATAGTGCAAAGAAATAAACAACCACGAACCGCCAATGGATCTGTAGTGTTAACGAATAATTCTTTGTGGTCTGTTGCCAGCTATTGACGCCATATACAGTTCCTCATAATGGTCTACGTTTGTATAGCGACCAGCACCCAACTTACATTGGTATAGGACATAGAATGCCGTGTATAATAGTCACTTCTGTGCCACATAAACTTATACCCTGACTAGCCAATTAGACAATAGTAATGAAAGAACCATGGAGAAAGCAGGTACTAAATCATATCTTTGGTACATGCTTTCGTAATCGAGTCTTAAGCACTTAGTCGCGGATTTAGGTAGCTAAAACAATGACCAATAAAGCTTTAGATGTAATATATAGTGTTATACAGTATACAAATATGACATCCCTGTGTGGCGTACAACAGGAATAACTCCCCCGAGAGAGGATTGTTGCCCTCGGGATATGCCCTCGGGCGACAATCCTCTCTCGGGGAAGTTATTCCTGTTGTACACCAGACAGGGCTATCATATTTGTTTTATTATACCGAACAACATACAAAACACAAAAGGGGAAAAATGACAAACGCCAGAATTTTTGGATAAATACTCTTTTGTAAAAAAATTACAAATTACAATAACAGGGATGTCCAACTGTTGCATTGACGCATCAGAGTGCAACAGAAGCCCCAAAACGTACAACAGGAGAAATTTTCAGTTTGACTCAGAAAGTTTTCTGAAAACATGAACAAATGAGTCTAATCGATGTTTCGCTTCCTTTTTCAAATAAAATATGTATCAGAAAACGTTTAAACTCCATTTATTGATACCACCTCTTAATCAATCTAGGTGCTTATTTATTAGCAAGACACTGAACCTTATTTGTTTGTTTGTACGTTTACTGTCTTTGTTAGTTCGAGCAACTCTAACTGTGATACCGGCCGTTGTTTAGTAGATGCTGTCTATTGGCCTCATCACAGTTAGACTCTAACTTAATGATCCGAGCATTTATAAAAAAGCATCTGCGCCAAGAAACTGGGCGCTCATATCTATAACTTGAATCCCCCCCCCAAAAAAACCAGTCACGTTCGTACCATACCTTATTTGTTTGTATAATTCTATCTTTATTTGATAAAAATCCGTTGCCTTGTACCTGTTAGGCACGATTTTAAAGTTGAGGCGGTCAGCCTTGTGGATTTCACGTAGGCGATGGCCGGCGATGGCTGACGTATAATGTACACGCATGCGCATCGAGCTTATTGACCTAGTTTCACCGGTAGCGGTGATTATTACATTAATTCACGGCTGTTGCCGTGAATTAATCGAATAATTCATGAGCTGTTAAGGACAACAGCCTGTCACCAAGGAGTGAGGAAATCATGACGATTAATCCATGGCCCTTGACCAATCAGAATCAAGAATCTTCACGTGAGGTATAATAATAAAGATTAATTTTCAGTTTCTCACTTCCCCCAAAATAAGGAATAAATACAGACCTGCTGTATGTATATTTATATTCATATGACTAATTGATATTCTTCCCATGTCTTTCAAAGCCCACCATCTTCTCTAAACGTTCCAAACAACGTGTAAACATTCTCATTGCATTATCATCTGCACATAAACTATACGGAGAGAAAAAGCCATTAAGTGATTATTGTCAAAAGCCTCCCATGGCTTTCACAGTATAGAGGGTAACGTGTGGCCTCATAACAGATAGTGTTACGTCTAATTATCGAAAGGACCCCCCATAAACACCAAGGATTGTGCACTAATAGGCCTTGTAACACAGCCAGGTGACAGATGATTGAGGGCCAGTAGATCACACCGCCAACATGACATTTACTTTAGTCCCAGAGCGTCGGGTTTTATTGCTATTTGGTGATCAATATTCTCTCAAGGCTATGCGGACATGACATCTACCATATTTACGAGTCAATGAATGAATGCTTTAAAGAACACGACCTTTTTCAATTTTGTTTAGTGATTTAGTGGGTACGATATTAGAATGGAAGCGCATATATGACATATTTAACATATTCATGCATATAGTTCCCCTGCGAATTGCCATTAGCTTATATATCTATTCTGAAAAAAAATGTATATTATATTATATGTATTCGATATCCAGTAAAACATCTGATATGTACCTTGGCACTGGGCCAAAATGTTCACATAAGAGTGTCTTTACGAGTAAAAGATATCGCACGATGGACTATATGTAATAAATACACATAACATAACGCATTTCTGCAAATTTACAAATTCACAAACTTACAAATCTACAAATAAGCACTAAAACCTTCATTTCTCTCCACCTTTTGGATTCATATTAGACACACAAGATATGATTCACTAGCGAACAAAAATAAGCACATATTGATAAATATTCAGTGACGTAAAAGCTAAACCTTTACTATTACTAATATATCTCTTCCACGAGTAACGGTTAGCCTTTGATCCTCTATTAATATCTCTAAGTTTCCACATTCACTGGGCAGTGCTCAGACATCTTAACTTAACAACTAAAGTTAAACAGTACAAGTAAACAATACAAGCTGCCACAAATAGGGTTCCCGTCACTGATACTAGTGATAACCTGGTTAGGTCAATAACAATGGAAGTAATTAGTATATACTTTAGGTAAATCCGTACATAGTGAAATTCATTTAAACTTATATATGCAGCAAGTGTTCACCGAAGGAAGTTCCCAGGACCTTTCCCCCAAAAAAAACAATGTTCACAGTTCGGGTTAGAGATTGTTCACATCTCATGAAACTAAAATGTTTTTGGAAGTAATGGGACCGTAAAAAATCATTATAGTGGTTGTTCACATCTTAGGGAAGTTCACATGGAGAGGTTTCACTCGAGGCCAGAATCACCTATTAGCAATGCCTCTAGTGACTAAAATGTATAATATAAGGACGAGATTAAAAGAATATACCATTGGTAGAGGCAGCGAAATGACAATGTCGAACCAGTAGTGCTGGTACATCAACGGTGAACGGCAAGTAGAACTATGGCTAAGGACCCATCTAGAACAAAACATTACAATTTCAGGCAAAGAAAAAGGTTTTTGGCGTCACAGAAAATAATCAATATACTTTCCTAATCAACATGTTCATTATCATCACAACATAAACAATTTACCAAAGAGTGTCTCAAGATTAACATATATGACGTAATACGATCGATCTAAAAGAAAATGCTAGCAGAGGAATATGATTGTGACGTGAACCAAAGGGTGGATACTTTTGATAAAAGATGGGGAATATGTGTAGATATTTTACGCAGCAATAAATAACATAAATCTTCTACAACACTGAGGTATTCTAAATACAAATACTTGTTTAATTGACCGAACGCATTTTTGTAAATAAGTAGGATGTCAAATGTAATATTTGTATGTGTTTTGTGTATATGTCTTGGCTATATCGTACATGTTGTTTCGTGAAAAATATGAAATAAACACGCACACTCGTAACAAATCGTTTTAGATAAGGGAATTTTCCACGCGTTCCACGACTCCATCTCATCCAGATATGATATGACCGAAATATTGGACACCGATATAAATCCCATTACACACAATTATGTTACGAATCAGAAAGTAGCACTAAATATAAACCCTTACACCTAAGACTTTTTGGCACTCAAGAACACATTTTGTCCTACAGGCTAAACATACGGCGATGTATAAATGGTAATGACAGGTCGTGCAGGGGTTTAAATCAGGCTTTCGATGCATTAGTTTAAGATGATTACGCAGAACCCACTCAGCAGAATTCGCCTACAAAATGTCATACACATATGCTCGCAGAGTCGGAGCAAAGAAAAACACGAAACCTGAACTCTACATGTAGAAGCATGTACTGATGGGTTATCAAACACATTACCTCGGGTAAACTCATTATGATTCCATTAAGGATTTATGTAGTAGTAATCTCGGGTGGCAAAAGGATGGATGGGAAATGTGTTTCGACAAATGCTTGGTAATCGCAGTAGTCTCCATGCAACATCTGGTCCATAGATAATGTTCAGTCAAGTTCTAAGAAGGAAATGCTGCCCTCCTCTTGCCAGCTTTCTACGTAAGAGATCAGAGCTGTCTTCTTTGATGTATCCAATTCGTATTCTGCTAAGGTACGGATTTTTGATGTAAGAACGTAGCTTTGAAGTGCTTACGAACAAGTTTATAATATATCTAAAAGAACCAGGTCAGCAATAGCCTTCCATGCCGGATGATGTTATAGCGAGTGAAGAGGAACATGCAATGAACGAGCACAGTAACCATCACTGATAAACATGCACCAAGATACAAAGGCATACACACTCATACGTACTGTCTCTCTCTCTCTCTCTCTCTCTCTCTCTCTCTCTCTCTCTCTCTCTCTCTCTCTCTCACACACACACACACACACACACACACACACACACATATATATATATATATATATATATATATATATATATATATATATATATATATATATGTACATATACATATATATGTATATAACTATATATATATATATATATATATAACTATATATATATATATATATATATATATATATATATATATATATATATATATATATATATGTATATGTATATATATATATACTTATATTTATATATATATATATATATATATATATATATATATATATATATATATATATATATATATATATATATATATATATATATATATATATATTTATATATATATATATATATATATATATATATATATATATATATATATATATATATATATATATATATATATATATTTATATATATATATATATATATATATACATATATATATATATATATATATATATATATATATATATATATATATATATATATATATATATATATATATTTATATATTTATATATATACTTACATACGTTCTTACATCCATCCATACATACATGCATACATACATACTTACATAATACTATACATAACTGTATTAGTATATTAACATTGTGCGTTTAGAAAGTATACAACAATGGCCCATTACAACTATTAATCATTACTAGCATTTTTATTCGGATCATATACGTACCACTCTATCATGCTTACTCCCTGTAGCAGCACACAGAATACATCTTACGCATACTAGTATATCGCTAGCATAGTATTTTTCAATGGTTTCAGAACACTATGTCTTTCCTTGGTATTTCATTTCGTTTCACGATATCGTATATCTCCCTTCAAAGCCAGTGCCGATAATACATATGCAGACACATATTCATTTCGAAATGGGCTGTATGATAACAACAGAAACATCAGGTGATACAGTCACATCTTCCGTTGATTGTGCCCGTTCATTTCCTAGAGCATCTGCGTCTCCCTAACAATATAATAGAAATCCACTACAATGGTGTGCATTGCAATTTACCCTTTACTAATGGAAAAATATCAGTGGAACTTCATTTCCGCAGACTTGACGCCCAGATTTTATATATATTGTCAGTTGATCGACATATATCCGTAGGTTAGTTGTTTTGTGTGTTTTTTAGATTTGTTATTCAAGGTGTTTTCATGCAACGTGTCTTTGGCATATGGAAGCAAATGTCTGAGCAATGCCTTCTGCCTTCTGCTGCACTTTCACATCAATGTTAATGTCTTCGTAGAGGAAAATCAATATATCCGAACAGATATAAATGCAAATATAGTAAGTAGTAAAAACGAGAAATACAGTCTATAGACCATCATCAGTGTAGACATCAACTAGTAGCGCACATGAAGAACGGCTGTAGGAAATATTCTGACGATAACGTGCTCGACTGGTAATCATGGATGTTTGTTTACATAAGAATAACGACAGTTGGAAATATTCTGAAGGTAAAATACTCGACTGATCATCGTTGATGTTAGTTTAAAAATATGAGATAGAAACAACTGAATGATCAGATGATATTGACGTACACATATCATGAATTCGACTGCATCGGCATAAGATATAAAGTATAACTTTATCTTATACATTATACACGTATTAACTCCTGTCCAGTCTCAGTTCAGGTATGAATGTCTATGGTCAGAACGGCTTCGATGGAGTATGTATGTGTTGTACCACAGTTGCTTGCCTTCCACCAATCAGCGGCCTCGAAAAGTGTAGGGTTATACACGCTTTCTGACATTCCCACTGAGCATGCTCAGAAACCAGAGGTCAGAGGTCATTCAACAATATCAGCCCACCAGCAGCAGTCTCTTACACTGTGAGAGATAAGGATATCTGTCAAAGAGGGTTTATAAAAGGAATTCTTTAGGGAATTATGACAGTCCTGCTATTAGTCCCAGTTAGATATGCACTCAGTAACCTAATACTGTCAATATCAATCATTTTCATGGATGTGAATTACAAAGAGGAAGGCCCTGGACCCTGATGGGGAAAGGATGTCTGGGGCCTATTACAACCGTGTCCAAACCTTTCATGTTCCAACATAATAAAGTGAATGATACAGGAAATAAACCATCCTTTTAACACTCATTTTAATTAAAACACTAGACTTGGGCGCAAGTCCTGATAGCGTGGTTAGATGTAGTTGTGGGGAGGGTATACTGGAAGTAAAATGCCCACTCATACAGTAACTAGTTCAGACAATGTAAGCTATTTAAGCCATTAATGCTCACAGCAGCCTGATAATTTTGATGAAGTCTTGTAGGCAAAACCATGATTAGAAAAATATTTGATAGGGTAATGTTAATTAAAACATTACCAACAACTCTCCTTCAAATATTTTGTTAAATTATTCATAATAACATAGTTATTGTCAAAAATACCATACATCCTGCCGATACTTTCTGGAGGAACTCTTAAGCATTAATGGGTTGATATCGAAAGATGGGAACAGGTGCTGAAACAAAGTCATAAGTACTATGACCAAGTACAGGGTCAACTTGCTATTACTGGCAAAGCAAGGTGTGACTTTTTTGTTAACACCAGGCATGGGTATGTCATGCAGCACTTTTACCCAGATGAAAAATACTGGGCTTCACTTGCCAGTAACCCGGAATTTATTTATCTTAACTATGTGGCTCCAGAACTGGTGACCCATGAATTGAAAGAAAAGTATGAAGTTGATTTCGCAGTGAATGAAATTATGGAGGAAATGCTGTCTTCAATTTCATTCATTGATAAAAGACCCTTGAGAAATGATAGTGAGTCCCCACCCTGTATGAATAACACCAAAGACATACCTAATAGCAGGCGAAAAAGGAAGGGGGAGGGATCAGTTCTTGTCCACCCCTCAAAAAGGAAATCCATACCCATATATATATCTGTGGAAAATGCTCCTTTATTTGCAAACATCTGGGTACTGAAATGCTCGAGAGTAGCTGTACAAGCAGGCAATATCATCAGTGGTATCATATCTTATGCATTGATAAAAATGATTCTAAGAAAACCAGCTGGATGTGCGAAAAATGCTGTAACCATTTATGAATCTCATAAAATAGTGGCTACATTATCAGCATTAACAATTAATGTCAAATTCAACCCGGTGAAAACAATTCACTCCTTTTTTTACAGTAAAAGCTTGTAAATTACCTTTCTGGAATTCGACAATGGAAAAAAATGAACAAGTAATATCTCAAAACTGTCAAGGATATATTCATTGCTAGATAAGCCCTCTCTTACTAAATCAAGTCATTTCTCAAAACTGTAAAGGATATACGTATCGCCAAATGAGCATCCTCTTAGTAAAGCAATATGGTTTTAATACTGACAACATTGAGTTTTAGAGTGGTTACATAAACTACTCTTGAAGTAACCTTTGTTTGCCTAATAAAATATATCACTTGTTACTTTTATGGTTTGTTCTTCATTTTGGTTATTCATATTTGAAATAACTTATGATATTCACTGAGCCAAGGAAGTATCAGTGTAAATACTAGAAAACTTAATGAGTATAACTTTCCTATAACAGTAAGGCTATCAGTCACACATTGAATAAGTTTGAATCTGACTGGGTTTTTCATGCTTTCCAATTTCTATTAAAATATTTGTGTATGACTGCATGGTTACTTACTATTCAATATGTTTGAAATATAAATATGACCATTAGTGAGTTAAAACATGACAAATACATTGATACTTACAGAGACCATGCACCCTCTGCCTACTGGTTACATCATGTGGGGGATCACACATGTGTCTTTTATTGTTGATTGACCTTTGACCTCGGCCATATGGCCACCCTCATTAAATAATCCAGGAAGCGTGTATAGGACATAACCCACACGTTTCAAACCGTTGTTCTCTAAGCTGCTTAAACCCAAAAGTGTTACCCAAGGGAATTGGCAAGAGTGCTCTGCCACGCTTTTCTCGGCCTGTGATTGGTGGAAGGCAGTCAACTGTGGTACAAGCCACATAGACTCTTCGGAAGCTGTGGTGTATGTGATACCATCGGGATTACTCGGCTACGCCTCGTAACACCTTGGGTATATTCCATACACCACAGTTTCCTTGGGGTCTATCCATCACGTAGACGATGAGATACGACATATGTAGGCATGAGAGCATGGTATGAGTTTATTCATATCCCTGAAGTATATTTTATTTATATCGCTGAAGATACTGTAACGTATACCCGTATTTCACTTCAGTAATCTTTTAAATGTTGTTTCGTACTTGAATAGCTTTATAGAAAAGGTTTGGATACTTTCATTTATTCGTGCTTCTGGGTGATACTCTCATTCTGTTATCACTGGCTTATGTTCTGGACCTCTGAATGCTCGACACGTATTACATAATCTTATGATAAAATCGACATATATTTTGGATGTCTGATTAAACCATTCGCAGTCACATGATAAGTGTCCTTATGGACCTAACAGACTCCCTTAATGAAATGGTGAAAGACAATCAAACTAAATGAGATTAATGTTAGAAATATAAATAGATACAACTAAAACATTTAACGCCTTTGGTAGATAATTAATTCCTCTTCATTTCACTCCACATCAAACATTCTCACATGCTATCCGCGAAATTTATTATCGCTAATTGATTATTTAGCAAAGAAGCTCTTATGAATAGATTTATACTGTTCCCTTTTGTAACAGCAAGAGAAGCACGATGAAAATGAATGTAGAACTACTGTAAAGTGTCATTGAAGGTTCGTCCTGATTTGTATATTGCAATCATCCAAATTTGGTTGTACACCGTGAGACATTTATAGATCACAACACGAACGTACGTGTGTCTATATATGTCCGTATGATTATCAACTGACCATGTGTAATTGTGACTAGATACGCATTTTGAATACAAAATAGAACAAATAATAACATATTGTAATATTAGCGAATCGTACCTACTCGTCAAAGTCGCTAATATTACATCCACATTAACATTTTGAACTTTATACAGTAATTGATTGATGGCACCTCGACTGTTTTTGATAGAGAGGAACACGCACAGTCCACCTATTGGCCAAATTGGCGTGTCTGAGTGTGTGTGTGTGCGTATGTTTATGTGTGTATATGTGTGCTGCCCTTTCAAATGGGCATCATAATGAAAGTATTGCCACGTGCAGTGGAGGTAAAGAATAATGATGCTGGTAAGATTAAATTATTTTTCGCAGAAAACTGAATTTCACCAAAAATGAGAAAAAGGGTTACGAGCGAATCGATTCTCAATATATCGACTGAGGCTTTGTTCAACTGTGAAAGTAAGTTGGGATGTGTCGTTCATTATAGCGCTGGACGTCTAGGGAATGCGCCCAGCGCGTCACAGTGCATATTGACTTTTGTATTATGTGACAGACACGGGAAACAACATGAAGGTTGAAGTAACCTTGCTTGTAAAACTAAAGCAGGAGAGGGCCTCAGTCAATAAGACGTGAAACCCGAGTTCATATGAGCAGTTGAATTATATTAATAGGTTAATTTTGAAAGCAATTCAGCATTTCATTTTACAAAAAGGATATCCGAAAGACATTTTTCGGATAGCTCTAATAGTAATGCGAAAAGGCGTGCTGCATGTGAGAGAAAGTTGCACATATATGCATATATACATACATGTATACACACACATACCTACCTACCTACCTACCTACATTCATACATACACACATACATACATGTACATGCATGCATGCATGCATGCATGCATGCATACATACATACGTACATACATACATACATACATATATATATATACACACACATATATATATATATATATATATATATATATATATATATATATATGCATATATATTCACATATATACATACATATGTACAGACATGTAAATACATGTACATACACACATACATATGTACATACATACATACATACATACATACATACATACATACATACAAACACACACATACATACATACATACATAAATACATACATACATACATACATACATACAAACATACATACATACATATAGTGCCCTATCACTAAGCATGTACTGTCAGCGTAATGCTGAAAAATAACGGTCTATACTCACAGTAAACACTGGGATGCTACTCGCAAGCATGGTTCCAGTTTTAGGAGATTTGAAATGTGTTTTTTTATGATAATCGCTCAGCAACAAACTATCACTGTTGCAAACACAGAGACCATAATCCTGTTTATGGCAAAGCAGCCTGTAAAACCCCCAGTGGCAACTTGGAAAATATGTTTACATGGAGTCTTATGGAGACAAATATTGCCCTGTGGTAGACTAGGGACTACAACCAGAATACTAATTCTCCATTAGTGACTTCTAAGGAGTATAGCCTTTGGGGATATCAAGATATGTGTCTCCCTTTAACATATATTTTCCAACTATTCCATCACGTTAACTAGTTAATCGAATGTATAGACTATAGATTTGATATTTATTTTTGATAGGAGAGCTGGAACAAAGTAACTCACTAACAATGTGTCAGGTAGGGGCACGGATTCGCTTGTATCACGAAAAGATCTAAAGCTTGCAAAGTAACCGGTCGCTAATCATCCATTTGGTGGACATATTGACGTATTCGTAAAAGAGTTGTGCATGAAATTAATCCACCTTGTATACGATTCTGCCGAGTTACGTAAGCCTCGGGTCTAGTACCAGTTTGAACAAATGTCAAACACCGATATTACTAGTGGGACCTCAATCGGAGTTCAAACTACGTTTATCAAGACAATATGATAACACACAAACTGTGCAGCCCGTGAGACATTACGATAAATGCGTTGCAAAGAAGAGTTTATAATGCACCATTGATCGACATGTCTATAGATGCAACCAATAGAAGAGCTACTGGATAAAACCGTAGGAAGTTAACATCGATAATCTAGTAGACTTGGACTACTAGTGTTGGGCTGCTTGGTCAGTGGAGCATTAGAGAGCCGTTTCCTACTGCTATAAACGGCGTTAGTAATCCCTATGCAGAGAATATGCCAATATTGCCAAAATTCGAATGTGTATAGTTTCAAATTAATAATAATAATAATAATAATAATAATAATAATAATAATAATAATAATAAGGATAATAATAATAATAATAACATGATAATAATAATAATAATAATACTAATAGTAATAATAATAATAATAATAATAATAATAGTTGATATTTGATATAACGCCCTTTCCACCTATAATGTTCCAAAGCGCTTTTAACGAAAGTCAGTGGACAGTTGTTTATGGTCCATATAGTCAAATAAACTCCCTTCGAAATAGCAATGTTTTCAGCTGTTTCTTGAAGTTTTGCACACTATTAGCAGCCTTGAGGTTGTCAGGGAGCTCATTGCAAAGACGTGGTGCATAGGCACAGAATGCTCTGTCACCAAACCTTTTCAGATTAGTGTGTGGTATCTGTGATAAGTTCTTAGTGTTTGATAATAGAGTCCTTGTATTGGCTTTTTGGACTAACAGTTCCCTCAAGTATAGAGGGGCACATCATTGCATGCATTTGAAAGTCAAAAGCAGAATCTTGAACTCAATCCTTTTCCTGATGGGCACCTCAACCAGTCTCAGTGCACATTCCATAGAAGCAATAGACGTTTCAATTTTGCAGATGCTCAAGTATATTAAGGGACTGCCTCGCTGGCCGGTCGGTCTATCCCATTGCACTTACTGTGTCTCACCACTGCTCAAGGTCCAAGCGACGTTTGTAAAATAACACTAATAATTGCGAATTTTAATTTTGCGCCCGAGGCAAACGCGACAAAAGGCAAAAATTAAACTGACGCAATCTTTAACAAATTTACAGTATTCGTTATTTTTCGTTCATTCCGGCTAGTTTTCCAGGAGTATTCTGTTTGACCAAGTCCGCATCAGGCACGTCAAGTAGTTTCCTTATTGTTGGTGATACATGAGATGTCATTTAAGATTTATAGTAATGCACGTATATCCACACACATATCAATGATGCGTTAATTTATTCAAGTACATTATAGTGAATCCTGCCTTGAAAACGACCGAGTTCATCTTTGCATCAAATAATTATCTCGAAATCCATTACAGTGCACCAAAGTGAAAAGTGATTGCAAAATAAATCATCATTACATTGCTAATTATATGATACGACATTAACCATGCATGCTTTTAAGAGGTATTTATCTACAACGACTACTTAACTAATCACACTTAACGTTCCATAAGCCGTACTCCAATTTTCTTAGGTTAGAAAATATTTAATTTGGTACTATGATCATCTTTATATACTTAAATAATATAATTATCATAAAACACCTATCTTTCTATACTTGAATAATAGGATTATTATAAAAACACCAATGGTAACCGAAGAGGCGTTGTCATAATATCTTTTACGGTGATTGCGTCATAATACTGATAACAAACAAGCCTTGACATAAACCTTCGTGCCGAAGTAAAAAAAGACGGTAAAATTCAATCATATCCAAAAGCATTCAATTTGGGTTAGGAAAGTAGATGAAAGTGTTTTTCAGTTGTTTTACAATACTATTAGTATGGACGTTTTGGTCAAAGAGCCTTCACCAGTTCAAATGATGCTCATTATATTATGTGCATTGAAATATGTGAAATGACATTTATTGTTCGTAGTAGACGATGCATATCTAAAAACGACAGTTCGTACGTAGGTTTGGGCTATGTTTTAGAAGGCTAATCATTTGAAGTAGTGCTCCATTAGCTAGCGTAGTGTATTATATATTGTACTTACCTTAGTGGATGGACATCACGAAATATATAAAGTCAGGTACATACGTTAAATGACTCTCTTGTCTATTTAAGCACATTGGACTAAAACGTGGAATGGAAAAGACTATCAATTGTCTTAAATTATAAGCGAAATACATTTAGGACAAAAAGTTTTAAACAAGAAAGAATTAAACAATGAACATGACATTTACAAGGATCTAAACGTGGAGGTTTTTGCAAAACATTGGTTTCTAATTGCGATTGGCTTTGGCCCAAATTTTCTTTTTGTCGAGCCGCTTGCAATGTTTAGTATCAACTATTATTCATACGATGCTATGATGCATGTTATAAATTCATAAACCTTAAATGAATTCAGTTGCGGAATGAATTGTGTAATATCTATGAATATCTGTACTTCTCAGGGTTGAAGACCACTAAGTGTGTACCTTCAAGTATCGCCTTAGCAATATTGCATTTTTCTTGAACTATGCAAAACATTTTCTTTTGCATACAGCATAGTGTACAGGATGTAAAACCGTTTTATTGGCAACATATCAATTTAACGCATCTACTTGTCCCTTTATCCATACTCCTCCAACTTAGTGCAGGAACTGGCATTGGTTGTATGTTATGTGTACCTCAGTATATGTTTGTTGTGTGATGTTGAAAAATATAGGTTTTGCAGAAATAAAAAGAAAGATAAATGAAATAAAATAGAATAACAAAAATGTTGATAAAAATTATGATAATGATACTACTACTACTACTACTACTACTACTACTACTACTACTACTTCTACTAATAATAATAATAAAAATGATAATAATTATAGTAATAATAATAATAACGGTAATATTAACGTATTTGATAATAATAACAATATCAATAATAATAATAATAATAATTATAATAATAATAATAATAATAATAATAATAATAATAATAATAATGATAATAATAATAATAATGTTACTGATAATAGTTATGGTAATATTAGCGCTTTTACAGCGCATGTGGTTGATTTATTTCCAAGACAATTTTACATCTTGCCTGAAATATATAAAAATATATACAAAATGCACTCTCAACAATAGACAAAATGTTTTAAAATAAATATAATGAATCAGCCAGATTGTCCAAAATGTAGAAATAAAGTAGTTGGAATTAAGGTCTTTCTAGAATTCCCACATTTAGTAAATATTTTGGAACAAATAAAATTTTGATCACAAAGGTTGATAAGACATTAACGTTTCAAAGTTTGAAACAATAATCTGTTTGCGGCAAAAGAATTGTAGACATTTTATTATCGTACTTTTTACTACCATATTTAGGCTTATTTATTGTCACGTGTCATTTGCAAATGGTTGAGGAAACCGCAATGCCTTTACCACCGCCTAACCCGAATGTACATGGGTTCGGACAATATCATATAAACCATTAACTAATTTACAATATATATGTATAGACAGGCTAAAAACAAATGACTCATGCAACCTGTGCTAATATTACTGTTTGCAAATAAAAGCCTGATATACAAACTTTTTATTTGATAGACCTACTTCAACTCCGGGTTTTAACCAAAGAAAAAAAACGTTGGATAATCTATGTGCAGAGTTTTACATTCCAAGTGTAGTTTAAATGATGGATTCTGTTAACGATTATTTGTTATAAATATTTTAACCTATTCAACCTTTTTCTTGTTGATATTATCATTAGATTTATTTCAAAATATGCTTTCATAAGGATGCTGTTCCAAATCAACCAACATTACATGTAGCCAGTTCTTTTCATTGCTACGACTGGCCTGAACATGTTAGGAAGAAATGTCACAAATGGCTCTCTTTCGCGGCCTTGTCATGGCCATAAACTAGCCAACAGACCGGCAACAAAGGTGATGGGTTTAGCGAAGACGAGGGACAGTCTTGGCAGCGATCCACCTGAGATTAATTTCCTCTCTTCTTCAGGTGTGCTGGGAGAGCATTAGTCAGGACAAGAAGGATGTTCTCCGTAGGTGTTCTTATCTACGCCTTCATTATCCATCCTAATCAGGCGCTCAATCAAGACAATAGCAACAATCAAGGCGCAGGTAGGTACCTTATGGATTACCTGATGGGAAACTGGTGCTGAAATAGACTCTCATCCAATCATGGAATGTGATATACCGATAGGTAGAACACAAACATTAGGCAGTAATGCATTTTTATTATAAATTAATGTATAAGACACGAGTGCTTGTATGATCCACATCAAATTAGCGAATGCAATGTATTATTGAGATAAAGAGAATGTGTAGTCGTTATGTAATAATGCATTTTGTGCTGTGAATTAATGAATTACCTCATAGGACACAATTGCTGAAAGGGATTCTCATCCAATTACGGATTGTAATTCCATACACCCATTGAATATAAATATTGTATACCCCTAGTGTGATTTATATATGTACATGTTATGTCTGATACTACGTATATTTTCTACGAATATATGGAATTTCGTAGCACCTATAAAAAGTTCTTTACCGTATGAGAATACATTTCTGAAGGTATTTGCTCGTTTGGTTTATTATTAATATTTATTTCGCTTTTAAAGCAGTTTACAACACTACAACATAGGAACACTCAGTGGGGTACGATTTCCGCTTCAATCTAAAGCTAAACGAATAGAATGAAACGAATGATCATACTTCTTGACCAATGTAGTAAACGCTACAAAGGACAATGGCAATGAGAAGACTTAACTATTTGAGAAAATTCCAAGCAGATGCATTTCTTTCGGTTGCTTTTTGGGCTACACCTTTTAGCAATTTCTGCAATACACTGAACAAGAACCAATATAACTTAAACTTTACAAGAATGAGTCAACCATCTACCCTCTAAACCAGATAAAGAGTTTTGGTTAAAGGCAATTTAGTTATAAGACTTAAGTTTGAGTATTGTATGACCTGATACATATAATTTACACAACCACACTCACGTAATGATAGGCGATATGATAAACGAGACAGCATTTTGATTGATTTACGATATAAGTGAATCAGGGGGAAAGGATCACTCTATCGACCTGTCAACTCTGCACAGGTATCGCTAGATACCCTGGACCCCCTCTGTGGCGGCATGGAACGCTAAAAGGTCGCGTGTGCTAACCTTACCCTCCCCCATAGCCAATTATCGCGATGGATCAGATAGCTTTTATCGGTATGTCGTTCCATAAGACATGATGAATATGGCTTTCAGAGGGGTGACAAGTCGACGTGATGGATTCCGCGATTGCCGTTGGTCATAACTGATGATCAATCAAAAACTTCCGTCAACGCCCGCTCGCCAAGCGTGTGATCGGAACTAACGATATATGTAAGCGTGTCCTATGTGTGAAGCTAGGTGATGTCTTGTTCGACCGCTAGGGGTGCTGATCTGAATCCTAATGCGCAGCATGTTAACGCCGTAACACATTGTGATGAAGGTGGTATTCTCGAGAGCTGCTACATGCACATACCACTGGGATATGAAGTAGTGAATAAATATTACACGCTAGATTCGTGTAATTGGCAAGCCCAGAACATCATTATTACTTTAGTTCCGATTACCTTAAAGCAGGAAAGTTTTCAAGCAATCTTTGCACATAAAGCTCCACAAATGTCTGACCAATATTATCTTTGCGACAAAGACACATTCCATCTTAGAGTAGCATAAGTGCAAATCTTAACTTGACAAAAATATATTTTATTATTCTTCGGATGTATGCTTAATTACCGGTTTATTTTTGAATTAGAACTTAATTACCTAAATGATTTAAATAAAGAATATCAAAAACCCATCTTGGAAAGACATGACCAAATTAATGATAGAAGGCATCGTTACAAGGCAATTCATTCAAAGGGAAGTCAGAGGGAGTGAATTTTCAATACTTCTCTCGCATCAGTCTAATGTAGTGTAAGAAAAAATGATCATTGGTATATAATTTGCTTATAACTATTTCTGACTTACTGCAACCAAAATTGGCACCATATTTCCAATATAGTAGATACTATCAGGCTTTATGGGCACAAACTAACTTTTTCTATGATAGAATCAAGGCAAGGAATACACCCTCGAGTACAACTGAGTTAATATAGATATCGGTTCAATAACAATGCGTATTTTCTACTCTTGGTGAGAATTAAAGTAGCGTTCAAAATATTCAAAAACATGGTCATTTATTCCAAATGAAACAAGCATTCAAACATTCGAGAGTTTATTCCCCTTCAATGTATCACTATTACAATCAGTTTAACTTAAAACATAGACTTAACATTTTATCACACTAATATGGTCTTACATAGAATGACAAAAGTCATTCTATGAAAATAAAGGGAACCAGAGAACATATTTATATTTTATGTGAGAATGCATTGGGCATGTTGAACATGACAAAGAACCATTAAATCTTCCTTTAATCATCACTTTAAATTTCAGATTCTAAGAAGATGTTTTGTAATGTAAATAGTGATCAGATAGCTTAACTGAGTGTCAAAGAAGTCATTTGTCATAACAGAAGGAAGGGTAAGGCAATTTAGCTGAAGGATGTTAAGTGGACACTTTTCAAGCATATCAACTCTATACCTTTTTCAGATATTACAACTGAGGGTTTTGACAAGAATTTGCTTTCAGAAATCGAAAGGCTAACATCTGACACAGATCTAGAAAATATGAATAGAGGTAATGAAAACACTAGCGAAACAATTACGTTTATCGATAGAACTACGAAAACATATTAAACAGTACCCTACAATTAAAGGAATTATATGGAAATCAATATCAGGATGTCCAACCTGAAGTTACAGAATGCTCGCTAAAAGCTACTCCCAGCACAATTTTAGATATAGATAAGGAAAATCTAGAGGAACCGATATCTAAGAAAGGATCAGAGATAAAGCCCCAGGCAATATGTACAACAAGTCAACAGGCCGAGATGGTTATGACGTGGAATTCTATAAGATAGAATTGCCCTCAATCGGGGTACTTTTTTCGAAACTCAATTGATAAAAACTATGAAAGATGAGAGTCTGCCTCACAGACAGAAGCTGTGATCACCCGCCTACGAATATCCGGCAAAGAACACAACCTTTTAAAAAGCCTGTGTGCCATTTCCCTTCTCTACAACACTTATACGTTAATATCCCTGTGCATCACTAACAGCCTAAGATCCCTTTTATCATTCATCAGCCCCAAACATAATGGTGTTATAGATGGGTAGATGGATTGCAGATTGTACAAGGCTAATGCAAGGCATACTTTTTGAATGCCAACAACAGAATGAAGATGGCCTCATTCTATTGGTGGACTTTGGAAACGCATTCGACAGAGTTGATCTTGGAAATGTATTAGTATTCATAGTTATCCAAAGGATGACTATGTTCCAACATAATTCAAAAGCAATAGTTATATTGAATTGGCATCTGTCTGACCCCTTCAATCTCCATAGGGGATGTTAAAGAGAGAATCGAATAATCGTGCAGGCATGGCATGGCACTATCTACACGCATTATCACTCAGATGTAGACATAATGCACGTATTAGATATTTTCAATATAAGATCCTCCCTCGATTCTTGATTACAAACAAAAAACGAAACTATTTTTTTTTCATTTGCGATGATAACCAATGCCATTTCCATTTATCCCATCAAGCACGATAACATTCATGGAACATTCCAGGAATGTTTCGCCGTACATCCTCTCAAAGTTCAGAATGAAAATTGTATGAATGCTCAGGTGAGAATGTTCATACAATGCTCAGAGCTGAATGCTAAATGAATCATTTGGATTCTGAATGTTGTCTGAGCATTTGACGTTGTGTGTGTAGTTGAAGCACTTGGTAACAGTTTCTATATTATGCTATAGCAATTTAAATGTTTATATAATATCAAACTATTATTGTCCATGTTCTAATTGCAGATGCGACGACTTCTCGCCGCAAGCATGAACCAGTTGTTTCTGACGAGTCTCGATTGATGGAGGCGCTCTTTCACGACTACAATCCCACAGCAAGGCCTGTAGTAAACTCCTCACAAACAGTGCCGGTCAGGATTCAATTTTCTCTTATGCACATCAAATCCCTGGTGAGTATTAACTTTCTCTTGCACTTGGCCTGTGTATTCGCGAACGGGATGGGCGGAAATTTGCGCTACCAATTACATTTAGTCTGGGTGGTGGGTTACAAAAAGGAATACTATAAATTGATTCCCCTGTGCATGTATAATACATACAAATGGAATCAAAAACTCCCAAGGGTTTTCTAGGTTTTGGTTGGTTAATTCATACTTTATCGGGTCATTAGTTGTCACAAATTAGGATGTTATTTCTAGATCTTGTTAAATATAATGATCATACCGCAAAGGCGGCGAAGAAGCGGATGCCTAAGTTGTATTTCCATGATACATTTTATATAATAATAAAAACAGATGCTCACAAAATAAACGAGGACGCACGTGTCATAGTAGGGATGGCTAATCTAATCTCCTATACCATATCAGATATTGCCCTTTGAGGAATAGCCAAGGAAATATTAAAGTGAATTATGAAGATGACGGGCATGATTTCTTTCCATCTCTTTGTCAATTGTGCCTAGCGAGTTTTACACGCCACACCTTAAGGCAAAGTAAGAAAAAAAACTGTATAGTAATTTAGTAGATGACCCAATGTGTTCGTATTGTGGAAGTGAAGAACCTTTTATTCATGCCTTTGTAGAATACGAAAATGTACCAATTTATGATGAAATATACAACTGGGGCTGAGAGACGCTTTGAATATACATATCTAAATATCCGAAATTGATAAAAAGAAATATCCTTGATATAAGTAATGGTGATAAACTTGTCAATACAGTCATGTTAGCAGTTAAATGGGGTTGTTCCTGTTGAGCGTTACAACACTAGTGGACCAATAAGCATAATTACAAATTTAAAAGCGGTTACTTAGCAATATGAAATCCCTAGTGTTGGTCTTTTCTAGCAAATGAAATATATTTATTTTGTAGAAAATGGGAAAGAATTGCTAATGATCTATGAAAATTTATTCAATTTGACATACTCACAATTTTGTTTTAGGCATAACGCTTTCGTGGTAATGTGCTCCATCATAAATATGCCAATATCCTAAAAGCTTGCTTGCATACATCATGTCCCATTACCTGTACAAGACTCTAATTGTATGGATATATGATGGTACTGGGTGGACCACCGGGATAATTAAAAAATGCTTTTCAGAGAATTATGAAAAAAACTGAACAGCATCTCTAGAGGATCCGACGTGCAGTGAAAATTTACCGCACCAAATATGCGGTCCGCAGGAAGGGGTGTAAGATCCGTTGATACAATCCAAATGGAGCTCTCTATGTTTCCTGAGTTCCCACACACATACGCATCTATTCAATACGACAAGAAATACTAGAAAGTGTGCACTTATGTCCGTCACAAACATGTACGTAATTAGCGTGTAGTCTGATATCTGTGAAGTTTTATCTCAATTGAGGTTTGGCGATTTTATTTTACGTTCGTTTTTATCTCATAATGTAAACTCGTGTTGCAATTATGGAAACATTACGTTGCATATCTAACACCGCAGCATCTGAATTCATTACTCTCCATTAAAAATAACACGAGAGTAAAAGCCAACTAAATGAATCCATTGCGACATCAAATTTTCAAAAATACTGGTACTTGATCTATGGCTATTGCATTGAGAATGCACCAGAACTGTATATACATCAAAGTGTGCATCTTTGAACCAATGAGGTCTACTGAAACGTGTATGTGTGTTTGCGTATGTATGTGTGTGTTGCGGTTTAGCCTAATGTCAATTGACCTACATATATTGTTTTTTTTTTGCATATGCCATTTGACCAAATCTGATGTATGCTCTGTATTTTTGCATATCCTTTTGCATATATTTTTGTTAAAGATGCCATTCCATTCTCATATTTTTTCAATGTTCTCTCATTATGACTTTCATTCCCCAATTTGATACTGAGTATGCATTTTGTTAAAGACCATGTCTTCATTTTCCAAGGAAAATAGGGAAATAAGATAGCGAGTGCACTTTCTACCAGGTACTTTATACATGTATACATATCGTACTATACCATTCATTGTACTTACTGTTTCAGGATGTACGTAGCCAGGTCATAACTACGACTGGATTAATTATTCTGGTAAGTCGAACTAATTGATACTCTTCTTATCTTGATCGTGATGAAATCATGCAGACTAATTGTGACTGATGTTCTGCCAGGTATATATCAATCATATTTTAATTTTCAGTTATTAGCGCATGAGATTATCATGCCGCTGTTACATGAATAATTGCCTATTCGTTACCGTCTCTAAAATTACACACTTAACAATAGATGTTGTCATCCTATAATTAGATAATTTGGAAACAATTCAATTCGCAAGCAGAAGTGCCACTCTGGCGCCACCTATATAGAAGAGATGACCGGAGACCCCCCCCCCCTTTTTGGATATTTAATGGAGACCTGACAATGAACGCCTATGCAAGCTTTGATAACATTCTAACTGTGGGGTATTTTCTTAAATGGTCTTTCAATTTTAGACGCGAAATCTGCACATTCAGTGCCACTTTGGCGCCACCTGTGTGGAAGGGATGACTGGTGACCCCCTTTTATATTTTGGATATCCAAAGAGGATTTGACGATGATGGCTTTTGCGAAGTTTAATGAATTTCCAACTGTGGGGTATGTTTTAAGTGGAGTTTTAATGTCCCATTAACTCGATGGTTAGCAGGAGACATGGCTATGTAATGTACATAGATTTCAATTTAGTTTCCTCATGGCACAATTCCAGAGGTCAAACATTATGTATGGCATATGTTGAGTTGTTTTTGTAAACGTTAAGGAAGTGGGTACTTAATGCATTTCCGAGTAGGTGCATCTCACTTGCTTTTAGAATTGTTGATGTACTTCCCCACTCTGTGTGGTATATAAGGTAATAAAACTAATGGTGCTCGCTGTCAGGCTTCTGATCCTCATCCTGGCAGTCATTAAACCGGCAGTGCTAAAGCCAGTGTTTATCACGACCAGCATTTAAATGTCAGAATTATAAAAGTCTCCTTGGTCGTAACAGAGCATAAACGTATTGATTACGTCTAACTACCAGCGCTATTTGCAAATATGAAGAGAAGTTTATTGCACCTTTATTGCATTTATCTGTTACATAACTATCTTGGGACCTCTCTTATCCCAAATTATCACTATCATGGTCACTGCGGAGCCATTGCAATAGATCCTTTCCGAGAATCTCCATATGCTATAATGTATAAAAGATCCCGCCACAAATAGAGATAAGTGATCAAACAATTTGAGATATATTTACTGCACTTTTTCAAATATCTTTAACTGCATTGCTTATACTAATGCTTTAGAGTATTCAATCTACGACAATAAAAGCAATTTTTGAACTCATAAGATATCATTATTTCATGGTTATAGTAACATTTGTCGCATACATTCATTATATATACATATATATATATATATATATATATATATATATATATATATATATATATATATATATATATATATATATATATATATATATATATATATATATATATATATATATATATGTACAGGAAATCGAAACTCCCATATGACCTATCTGATGTAAAGATTTTTGCTCACACTGCGTGAATATTATGATGGGATCATAATTTTCTCTAGCAGTATGAGTGGGTAGATGTGAAATGTATATATCCAGCGCTGGTAGTTTGAGCACGTATTAAGCCCCCTGTCCATGCTACACTACTCATATTCTGGCGCCAAGAATCCTCTTTACACGGTCAGATAGTTCCACCTCGTCAACCTTCCAAGGGAAAAGTCATAAACGACGATGAAAAATAGTCCAGAGCCAGTACTTCCCCCACGTGACTAGTAATCTCCTTCCCCTGGTGAAAGTCCTAATGAGGGCCACTATTGACTGAATAGTAAACGAGTCGGGGATTTCAACGCCAGCAATTCCTACAGAAAACAGCAAAATCAATTGGAGACGTCAGATTGTGTTTGAATGCATCTCAACTTTCTGCTCTTCAAATCACGATTTTGAGTTGTTTCAGTTTTTTAACGCTAGTTTTTTACTTCAAAAATGGTTGACATTTTGCCTGATAGGAGTACTATCGATATGATACAAATTGGTCTATTGTCACATTGTGTGCTTAATCTCAACCATTAATAGGTAAGTGTCAAGGTAATCGGGTAAATTGACCCCGGCAAAGTCAACATTATTTGCAGTGTTCTTCAACCAAGAAAGCAGGATTTAATCTCTTAGATATAAGCAGCAGTGAATGGAAAATGCAATATGTTAGACCGCTTGACTATGGGGCAACCCTCTTTGTCCTTGTCTCAAGAAGGGGGGCGGATTGTTTACAATGAAATTTGAGGTTAATACAATATACCAAACAAAAGTGAATAAAATCATACCATTTTATGATCTATTGGTTATGACCATACGTTGACACCTCTGGTGTTTAGAATAAAAACAATATGCATACAATGAGGACCTGTCGTTGCGCCACGAAGGCAATGCGCAATCCTACCATTCCATGTACATGTAATCAAAGGCGTATGAGACGAAGGCGTTCAACTACTAGATGAGTCCACATGTCTGTGGCAAGGAGAATCTATGAATAGAACCCGGTTCTTGTATGCATGGGACGCTTCTGGGGGAGAACTGCAGGAGAATGCTTCATGTTACCAGCCGGTGGTTGTTAAAAGTCGTTAATGTCGTTAAAAGGCAATACAAGTACTGGTCTTTGGGCTGGAGTGTTGGCTATTTGTAACCTTAAAAGAATATGGTTGTGTATTCTGGCATTATAGCCGTTTCGGCTAAATTGAACGCCTTTGTCTTATAAGTCTTTGATTGAATACATTCTTCTAATTCTATCCTTTCAGCAATGGAATGACGAGAGGTTGAGGTGGCGTCCATCTGATTATAATAATCTTAAGGATATCGTCATAGAACCACCCAAACTCTGGCGCCCTGAATTCGCTGTTCTTATTGGGTAAGTGCTGATATGTGCTTTTATCTTTTTATTTCAAATTGTCACATGTGCAAAAGGATTTTTATTTCTCCATAGTCATGTCAGTTTGCATATTGATCCATGGTTTTATGGACATATAACAAAATCATGATAATGACATGTCCAAAAGATTGTACGTGATAATAGTATCAACTTTATTGCACGAAAAGTGTTAACAATAGTAGGGAGATTAAACCAATGGTTAAAGTACAGTACAATCTTACAACTGGTACCAGCTATTTACTTGGATACTGTCGATTGTAAGTTCAGTTATTGATGTATTCCATCTTTGGTCAGACAACACTGATATGTTCTTGGTTAAAGATTCATCTTCACTGCAAAAGGTCGTTGTGTTTGACAAAAACAATAGCAACGATAAGAAAAACTCTTCTAGCTCGGTCTTGCCATAGCTTATGGTTATGGCAAGGATTTAGCTCTGATACATTTTCCATTTAAACGATTACATAACTCAGATATTTTACAGCGGTCGACATTTGTCCGAGATATGTGATTTTCGTTTCCATTGAACATATTATTACACCATCAAATGTGATCATCATAGTATCAATAAGATACTCTGAATAACGAATCGTCATTTGCAAATGTATTGAATGAAAGACAATTTATAATATGATGTATGGACATTTTTGATAAATTCCCAGAAAAAGCCTTTGTTTTCATTCGCTCCCCATTCCAAATAATAATACTTATATGTTCGACTTCAGCACACTCACGTTTTGACGTTCTAAGGCTCTAGTTGCACAGGTTGTATTGTGTACTTATTTGTTATTGTTCAAAACTTTAATATATCAACGATGAACTTGGTGTCTCATAATAGTAACATCATCATCGTATGTTCAGATCACAGATTTGATATTTTGAATCACCATTTGATATACGTTTACCATTACAGTATGTCTCATAAAAATAGGCAGTCTGATAACATAAATAGCCCGTTGCATCAATATCCATTAACGCAGTGCTAATCATTTCCATCTTAATTAAATCTTTGTTAATTTCATGCTGTGTAGTCACAGCATAAAGTAGTTGTCAAATAACTCTTGATTAGCAGAAATGAATTTGTCCTATCTAAATCTCATTGTCTGCTATGACAGTGCTCCGGATTTATGACAGGCATATCACTCTCCGATATTTCTCTATTTCATGTTCCATAATCACTTATCACATCAGAATGTACAATTAGGAAACACGGAAGGTTCTTTTCCAACCTGAGTAAAGCATAGTAAAATATATCTACATGTATCAAACATTAACGCACAAACTGACCATTAGAAGCTCTAGGAAAAGTGCAATTTTCCATTTAATTACATATAAACATGTATACGTAGTCGCATATAAATATATATATATATATATATATATATATATATATATATATATATATATATATATATATATATATATATATATATATATATATATATATATATATATATATATATATATACATATATATATATATATATACATAAATATATATATATATATATATATATATATATACATATGTATATATATATATATATATATATATATATATATATATATATATATATATATATATATATATATATATGTATATATATATATATATACATTGTATATATATATATAAATATATATATATATATATATATATATATATATATATATATATATATATATATATATATATATATATATATATATATATGTATATATATATATATATATAAATATATATATACATAGCATACCTACTGTGTGGTGATTATGGAATGTCTTTATTAAGCGTCAAGTCAGTTAACCTTGCTTGGTTATCTTTTTTCTGTTTTTCTGTTTCCATTTGTAATGTACATTGAATAACATACACCTGCTCGTTGTAAGTGCCTCTCCACTAGCTGTTAGTAGTAAAACTCGTACGACGCCTTTCAACCATTTGAATCTTCTTTTTATGTAACATTTGATCCCTTACATTAAGTTAAAGGGTGTCGTTAAGCAGTCATAAGGAGTCTGCAATGGTCGCCACAGCCAATGCAAAAACCACTGGTGAATTTACTAAGCCGTACATTCCATGGAATGCATTGTCTGGGCTTAGGTATATTTATAAAAAAATCCCAAGGCCGCCATAAAAACACAATTGGATTGTATTCATCTAGACTTCACTCAAGAGTTAAGTGACATTTGGTAAAATGTCATTGTCAGAGCATGTCCCCAGTGACGCGTATACACGATACTCACAACTGGTCTTAATATGAAAATGATCTTGTTTTGAAGTAGGGCAGGTCGACCGATTCGCGGGTCATCGGGACTCGCTGGTTGTTATACAATGTACGGAGTATCTAGACCTACACATTTGCTAAACTGTTACAAAATATATATATATTTTTTAGATTCAACCTGACGACCTATTTTAAGACTACAATAATTCATCTTTATTATTATTATTATTATTATTATTATTATTATTATTATCATATTTATTACTATTATAATTATTATTATTATCATCATTATTATTGCAATCATTAGTATTATCATTATTTTCATTATTATTATTATTATTTATATTATTATTATTATTTTTATTATTATTATTATTTTTATTATTATTATTATTATTATTATTATTATTATTATTAACATTATTATTATTATTATTATTTATATCATTATTATTAATATTATTATTTTTCATATGTATATATTTTATTATTATTATCATTATAATCATTATTGTTATTGTTATTATTAATATAATTATATTATCATTTCTTTTTTATTATCATTATTATCATCAATGGTAGTAGAAGAAGTAGTAGTAGTAGTAGTAGTAGTAGTAGTAGTAGTAGTAGTAGTAGGAGGAGGAGTATTAGTAGATTCACCCATGTCATCATTAGGAGTCTTAATCCCGTAATCATGACCCCGTGTCCAGAAAAAAAACTTAGTACAAATAATATGTTGGCGTTAATTTCTCCCTTCAGAGCTGAGCGAATCCAAGATGATTTTATGCAGTTCCGCGCAATGATCAAACATGATGGCAGTGTGCGATGGGAGCCCGGGGGAGTCTTCAAAACCATGTGTGAGATCGACATCACCTATTACCCTTTCGACGAACAGACCTGCGAGATAATATTCGGCGCCTGGACGTACCAGACTAACAAAGTCAACCTAACAAACACGTCACCGAGAATAAACATGGATTCCTATAAGTCAAATGGCGAGTGGGAAATCTACACGACCAGGGTGACACGGGATGAATTCTTTTACACGTGTTGTCCCGATGAGAGATTTTCTAACGTTGCATTTGCTGTGCACCTGCGTCGACGTCATACCTATTACATCATCAATATCATCCTACCAACTATCATGACGTCAATACTATTGCTGGCAATATTTTTCTGCACGCCGGGTCAGAAGGTGCAGATCGGAGTCGTTGTTTTACTTTCATTTCGAATATTCCTTTTGAATGTAGCAGATAATATACCGAAAACTTCGGACCATATTCCAATTCTAGGTAAGTGTAATTCAAAAGATCCATGACCATTACTTAATTACCATCATTACCATTTTAAACGACAATGTTCCGTATAGCTTTTTAACCTTTATGCGGCTGGTGGCTAATTTTGCAAACACAAAATGATGCAAAAAACTGAAACCCTGGCATCTGGGTACTCATCTGAGAGTACTCACCGAAAACTTTCCAATGAATACCAACATGACAGCGTTCAAATGTTTTTCAAAAATATTTTGAGTCTTGGTGCTTTGGACGAAAGTAGCCTCAGCATTGGAATAAGAGTAGTCAACATTTGATATATTCTAGGATATGCGTATCCATAATAATGAGAAGAGTGTGAAAGCTTCTGAAAGTGTTGTTTGTGCATCTATCCATAGATAAAATAAAGACATGGTATAGCACAAATATATCAATCAATTTTCGTGAAAGCTGCGGCAAATAAATCATTGTCTCCTCTGCGAGTGGTCTCTTAAACCTATTAAAGTACATACATAAACTATGCGCTAATCATGTAAGTGTCAACATGGGATATGAATTAAGAGAATGTGTATATTTATCACTTAAAGTATAAGCAGGACAATGAACTATAGATGTAGCTCAATTTTGCCTGCTAGTCTGCACACGAATCCATGTATATAGTATTGACAGTGTTCGAATCCCACCCGGGGCATATGAAAAAGTTACCAGTGACTTGGGACTAGGCTGTGGTTTTCGCCGGGTACTCTGGTTTCCCCCACCAGTTACAGCTGGCTAGTCATGACTTAGCTGCAATATGACAGAAAAACTGACAAACTGACAAACGAAATTCCTAATCCAAACTACTGATAATATTAATGGTTCACGTTTTAAGCAAATATTCTAGACTTCATGAATAAAGGAAAAAGTTATCACTACGGACGGTATATAGCATTAATCGCATAAAGGTCGTTACAAAATGTTGACATTGCTATTAACAAAATCAGTGTCACAGATGAATTTCAGCTTATTGGAATACTTTGTTTTTTTCAGAGATATGTTTGAAATGAATTGCAGAGTTATGTGTACTATTTCTGCTCTTTCCTTCTATTTCAGGAGTGTATCTAACCTGTACTATGGCTATAACCACGCTATCTATGGTGCTCACCGTATTCGTGCTTAATCTACATCATAAGGAGGATACACCGGTACCTGCATGGCTAAAAACGTTTACATTGAAATACCTCGCGCGGATCGCTTTGATGTGTGATATTACAAAGACACCAAAAGCCTCATCCAAAACAGTGAACTCATCTACCAAACAGATCCATAGGAATGGCCACCTATTGGAAGACGAGAGACAAGGCTTTATAGAAATGGGCATGTGCCCGCGCAATCGCCTAGCTACCGGAAGAGGCGAACACGTGATCTGCAAAATCAATGGTACGCATGCGCAGTCGAATCTAGTTACGCCGGAAGTGACGACTGTTCGGAGCTATGCACGCGATTGGCAGAACGTTGCTAAGGTGTTTGATAGGCTGTTCTTTTGGTTGTTTCTTCTGGCAATAATAACTTCAACTGTAGCTTTATTTCACCCTATCATAAGTCGACCTCAAAGCGATTGATTATCGTTTTCATAAGACACTAAAACGTGTTATTACAAATGTGTTTACATAACATTTTAATACACTTTCGCCCAAAATAAGTCACTATTTACTAAAAAGAAAAATAGAAAACGTGATGAGGTGACTCCTTTATTGTTTGCACGACTAATACATGATTTTCTGAAATGCAATTAAAGAATAATGATTTGGTTTACGAATTTAATGTCGTTAATCCACATTTAGCAGATAGAGATAAATGAAGACACTGAGGCTGTCACAGTAGGATGTAAGACATTTCTACACCAAGTTTAAGCACCAGATGATGTACTCTAGTATTCACGGAAGAACGATAGGTTTGCATCAGTCTAATACTTTAAAAGCACCCTTAAAACCATTTACAACTTCAGCATGCACAAAGTTTGACAAAAGAATTGGCTTGTAGATTTCAGGAATGCCTAAATGTATGGGAATTTGATTTTTTAACCATTAGGGAGCGACAGTCATCAACCAAATGACTCGTTTGCATATATGAATCAAGGTATAGTATAAAAGTCAGGCCAGAATATGAATGCTTAAGATGTAAATAGTTAATTTTTTTAAATATGTGTTCCAGACAATTAACGTGCACCATACACTGATTGAGAACGTATGGTTACTGAACCATGTACAGTGAAGACATTGAATTCCTGTAAAAGTCGACCGAACACCTGGAAGCAACTGGTTGCAAAATCGTCCATGGATAACATATCAAAATAAGAATAAGCCAGACATATTGATGACCCACATAGCTGCGTATATAAGCTAATTTCAGCTATGACGTCAGTGACCTGCGATCGCATCCATACCCAGATAACTGGGCGGCAATAGAGCGTGTACTGTGTATTACGCCCGGTCTGCCGTCACATTTAGAGCAGTAATTAAAAGCCGGCACTGTACAAAATATCGTGGCAAATAACGAGCATGTGATGGAGGAACAGAAATTCCTATTGTCAGGGGCAAGAACTTTTCATTTTAAGTTTCGAAAAAATAAACTCAGCACAATTGCGACCTTTACTACTTGCATATGTATGTATGTATGTATGTATGTATGTATGTATGTAGATTTATTGTCTGTGATGAATAAAAAGGGTGACAAACGTGACAAATCTTACGCGTAAGAAGAAATATACCGAAACTAAATAAAAGGTAACAGCAAGAAAGAAAGCAAGGGACTTAAGGGTGAACAAAGGGTGAATAGACTAGTACAGGGAGATGCGTTGAAATATCAAGCCGAGCAGTACATCAACGGCCGAGAACAAAAGGACTATTCAAAACAATGTCGGTGTTTAAAATCCTAGGGAGTAAATGATGAGAAAGCGAGTAATTAACCAACTCTTTCTTTGGTCATTACTAATACACATTCCCGCAATAAGCCATATTTGAGTCATTTTACGAGACAACAATACATGTAAGAAGTCAAACTCTCTTTCCTAGGTAATTATTCTTGTTCATAGTATTTGTATTTGTGTCTGTATGTTTATTGACTGCATATTGTTAAATACACAAAATCATGCTAAATACAAATGTACTAATAAGTAAATCTAACTGAACATAACAAAACAAAAGAGAATCAACAAAATATTTTCACACATAACTTCACGTGCTACTTGTATAAGAGTTGTCCCATCAAGGATTTAGGTATTGATAGGTTACTACGTGGCGCCATCTATCGAACAAAGACCGAATCTGTATTTACCTTAATCCAACACAGGTTAAGTAGGCACGTACATTTAGGTTTACTAATCCTCTTACAGTAAACACGTATTTTCAGTAGAAGTGCTTCGTTCTGTGCGATATCTTCTCCAGTTTTTACAGTATTGTCCTTGAATTGATACGAAGCACCTGCTATAATATTTGTACAATATTTTCCTCAAAGGTATTACAGAAACACTTATTTCCTAATCAATACAAAGAAAAAAGGTATTTAACTACCTGTGTGCAAATGGGCTTATCATATCATGGTATAGGCAAAAGAAATTATCTCCGAACATGTGGCCCAATCATACCAGGGCTACTGGCTTGGGGGTGTAGGTGATTTTCGCCGGTCACTGTGGCACCACCAGTTAAACTGACTGGTTAACACGATGTCGCCTAAGACGGCAAACAAAATAACGTTGATCAATATTACGAAATATCATATGTTGTTTAGTATTCCTGTCGAATGCAATTGTGACACCAATTTGTGCATACGATAGTATATGGGATTAATTTCTGACTTAGTTTTTCCTCTACCTTAACCTCTGTAAAAATCCATGGCAATAAAACAGTTTTGGACAAATTCGTTGACGTTTGATATCAGAAATGTGTGTTTGATAAAATTCAATTAAGAGATAAAAACGTACTCGTGTGCACGGCGTTGGTAGGTTGTCTGATATTTGGTTGCTCAATGATGACCTAGACATTTACTTTTGGTCTGATTATGAGGAAAAGGGCTGTAGGTTTAAAACAAATGTAAATCTCAAAACCCTATATCATAGCCAAATTTAAGAGTTCCAAATAAAATTTAAGTCTCGATCTAAGGTGCTTATGACAATACTTTGAGTGGTTTTACAAAATATTTGAGGCAGTGCACATGTAGTTGGTAGTGTTCTGGAAGCAGTTCCTCTTTAATTTCTTTCTGCAATATTTTGCTTTCATCTGAGCCTACGACACAATGCATTGGAAAGTTGATTTTGGAAGTAAAGTATCGATCGTATGTGTTTTATAACAATAACTTGAATGGTATAAGAAATGTCTTAGTGAGTGCAGTTTGTAGTGTTCTGATGCTGAACACAAAATGCTGCCAAAAACAGTTAGCAACAAGCAAGTGACCAAACAAGTGGTCACTCGCTGTTGTTAACTGCTATTGACTAACTTTCCTATATAGGATTTCTATCAAAAATGGTGTGCTGTAAAATATACTATTTCAGGAACTTCAAATTGTCCATACAGACTAGCGTGTCGATCAGACGTGCATTGAAAGTGCAATCGAGATGTACTCCCTATTGACCAGGATAGAAAATACAAAATGTTGTCCTTTCCACATATAGTTAAAGACAACTCATAGTTGAAACACCAAGACCAGAGGGATACGTTAACACGGTTTAGAAAGAGGTTAAGAGTGCTCGACTAGGAGATGGTTTAGTTTGGGTGTGTTACCAGCATCACAGCCTTATGAGATAACCAATTGTTCACTGGTATGTGGTGCCATCTTTTGGACGTGGACGACATTATTATTACTATAATGAATAGTATACGCAGTGGGTGATGTTCATTTGATTTTCTTCCATTTATATTTTTCCGTGTTCGTTGTATTGTTTCCATCTGCGTTGCACTCGGGTTACAGATAAGTCAAGCTATGAAATTGTGCAATGGTAATGTTATTTTACTGATTCAAGTGAAGTAAATGTATTGATTGTTCTATATCATGGAATAAAACCAAATGTCGATACGGTTAATCTCTTCAAAATATATGCTTGTAATTAATCTAACTAGGAGGGAATCTTAAATAAGAAAAGTGAATACATGTTATAGTTACAACTTATATAAAAATGATGCGACTTACTCTCACGGGTATCTTATTGCTTGTCATATGTATTGATCGAACAGTGAACTACATATACAGGTATGATTATAAGTAACACAATAACAACCATCCTGATTGCCAACCTAACATACTATTGATGATTTTGTTCCATATGTTTTAACTAGTTAAGTATAAGTGTCTCATTGTATATTCTTAACTTATCACTGCCATTTAGTTACAAAGGACTCCTTAGGCCACCCCCTCCCCTTGATAGTCAGACAGTCTAAAGTTTCCTGGAAAGGTGTTATATGTTTTCGGAGTCTCACAGGTTTACCAAATATCATGATGGTGTATGCATTGTTATGAAATAGTTCTGCCACTCGTATCGTATATGTATTGACTGTATTTGTCAGATGCAAAATCACACCACTTTTCATGCATTTTGATGATTGGCAAATGGTACACAGAGTATGTCAGGAAGGACACCCTTTCTGGCACGTGAGCAGTTTCAGTAGAGCTTTTCTATGGTTGGTTGTCTGTCAGTGTGTTACCTAAATAACCATTCGAAATATTAAGTGTAAAACCTAACAACATTTCTCCAAGTGTACTTCCCCTCTGCATTACGAGTAGTGTGAAATCATTCATTTGTAATAATTCACTGTAAAGTTTTTGCTCTTCTCTATATTACACCCCGAACGTGTCGGGGTAAGTAAAAAGGTCATAATCGTCATCTGGCTATTTTATATTAATGGTACACCGGATTTTGATATAAATGTGCCATGACCAGATCCCCGAGTCTCTCAAGTTATGCCTTGGTTGCTGGGCCGTTCTTTCAAATGGAAAAAAAGTGTTTTGTTATATGGGTTAGACAACAAGGATATTCAGAGGATACACCCCATTTTTGCTTTCTAGTTTTTCTTATTCTGCTTTCCTTTTTCTCAGCTTATATTTTCGGTTGGTCTCCATTCCCAAAAGTATTTAGAGAAAGAAACAGGCAGCAATTGAAAAGAAAAACAACAGGTAATTGGAAAACGTTTAATGAATAAGGTTTCGGTAAATAGATAACAGTGCGGCAAGTGATATTGCTTGAACCCACGCTATCACAATACAATTTAAATATTTACACATTATATACGATGGATACATTAGTCACTTACATGCCAGACGATGCACTATCAATGACCATCTCTTTTGTATATATATATATAAATATATATATATATATATATATATATATATATATATATATATATATATATATATATATATATATATATATATATATATATATATATATATATATATGTATATACATGTATATATATACATGTATATATATATACATGTATATATATATACATGTATATATATATATATGTATATATATATATATATGTATATATATATATATATATATATATATATATATATATATATATATATATATATATATATATATATATATATATATATATATATATATATATATGTATATATTCTAAAACACCCGGTCCAATTTGACCAATTGGATGCCTCAATCTATAATTATTATTCAATATTCTAACAGTAGTAGTACATGTATTGAAACATTGTCATTATTATTGCTGAGGAGAGAACCATGTGATACTGTTTACAACGTGTGCAATTTAAAACGTGTGAAATGATTGAATATAAATAATTACAATAGTTGAAAAACAAGTGACAAAGTTAACGGTTATCTCTAAAACCCAATATATTGCCAAGCTGACCTACGGAGTATAAAGTCGTCAACGATGCGTTACATGACGTACTGTGTGTGCATACATAAGAATAATCATACTACATGTACATTTAAGTTTTGTACTTCGGATATAGATGGCGCCAGGTTGATATGCGCACTTTGGCAGGGATATGCCTTTATACGAACGACCCACAATACGTTTACTATGTCGTAAGATGAGACAATAGGTGTATGGTATGTGTATACATGTATGCCAAACAGCATCCAACACAAACATTGATATCATGTCAATACATAGAATATATATATATATATATATATATATATATATATATATATATATATATATATATATATATATACATATATATATATATATACATATATATACATATATATATATATATAAATATATATATATATATACATATATATATATATATATATATATATATATATATATATATATATATATATATATATATATATATATAAGCATATATATATACACATATATGTATATATGTATATATATGTATATATGTATATATATATATATATATATATATATATATATATATATATATATATATATATATATATATATATATATATATATATTTATATATATATATCATTCTACATTTTTAAAGCTATGGGTTCATCTTTGTGGTTCTCCGCTACCATGGACACTAATGCTTGCCCTTTCATATAATAGAGGAATATGATTTCAATTGAGAGAATGCATCTGTGTCAGTTGCTACTATAACAAAGCTAAATTAAGATATGTGTTGATGAAGTGAATTATATATCTTCTGACACACTGTGTCAGTTTGCCTTCATCAGGACAATTAAAGGCACACACGCTAGAAGAAGTCAATTGATTCTTAAAGCAACATACTCGTAATGCGGCACATGTTGGCAAGGTGGCGCCACCACACTGTCTGTTCTCCTTTTGATTTAATCATCCTTCAAATGTCTTTCTCAAAAACTTCTCGATGTCTTTGTTTTTTAAACCAGTGAGGCTATCCTTCTATTGTTCAGATACACTTTTATGAAGATGATATATCGCATTGTACACGTTGCAGGGTACTATGTGCCTATGTTATAAATGATTTTTCTTTCTTCTACATACTGTATTGATACAGTCAAAGCACACGCTGCAAGAATAACAATATTCCACTATTGAATTAACAAATGCTTTTCACTTTTTAAAGTGCTACTTGAATGTTCATTTATGCATGCTATGAATAAGTCTCTTATCCTCTTGAACTGATCCTTGATACCGTACAAAACCTTTTCAACATAAATCAACCTCCTATCCATGCTTAAAACTTTCTTTAAATCCATAATGCAATACCTTTTAAAGCTATTTAGGACAAGAAAATGTGATTTCTCATAGTGAGAGATGTTGTTTTGGTTCTGTTTAACCTCTTTTTCTTTAACTATTGTATAAGATTGCATCTGTAAGAAAGAAAATTGCAATAATCGCTTATTGAACAACTACATGCACGAATTGTCTGTGTTCTGAGTCAAGCCGGGAATGTGCACGTTTTTCTTTACTATAATCTTAGATTTGCGTGCGGTCCATCTGGGTTTATCAAGGGGCTGAGCGGCAAGAACAGGATCAGCGTTGAAATGACGATGGCGAGAAGGATCACCCAGAAGAAAAATCTATCCATGATCTGCGCCACCTTTTGCCAATCCTTGACGTAATCGTTCTTCTCCTCCGACGAAGGCTCACTGTTCTCTACGTGGGGGTCCACGACCACAAACTCCTGCGTACCTGACGCGCATGCGTGGTTGAACCTGCGGAGCTCTTCCGGTCTGAAGGCGAGCTCCATGGAGTCAAATTCCGTATGTCCCCTATCGCTGTGCGCGATGGTTATAGATTGCTTTTTCTTCTTCTTTCGCTTTCTAGCTGTAGTATTGACATCCTCGGGCATCTTGTCGAAGCACATGACCGCCCTGCCTATGTACCTGTAGGCCAGGGTTTGCAGCCAGGGTGGCACAGGGGTGTCAGCCTTGAAGTGGAGATTCAGGACACAGACGGTCAGCACCATAGAGAGAGTTGTAATGGCCATCGTGCTGGTCAAGTAGATACCTGAAACAATAAAAAAAGCACATAGATTAATTACCACATTTTAATTTCTGATTAGTTTATTTGTTTATATTGATGTATTGCACTAAGTAAGAAATAAGTAAGTATTTATTGACTATATCTGTGATATAAAATATACAACAATACATTACATAAACATTCTTCAAAAATAGAAATACAAAAGGATTAGATATACATTTAAATACACAAAATTTAACTTTTGAAACAACTAAACTCGAAACATAAAGAAATATTGTACATATACATTCAGTGTTTTGGCAGTGCTACTACACATACTCATTGTCTGTTGTATGGGGAAATATAGCCATGTTGCCATCACATCATTCCAGAAGAGAGATGTGTGGACTCCAAATCTGGTTAGGAGTTACTACATAGCCTACCCAATACCTGTTCTACTTGCTATAGCCTTTCTATACATGTTGCATATAGCTGTGCCAGATATACACCATAGGCGTATTAGTTCCTCTTCTTCCCACAGGGGGATTCTTCTACCTAACAGAAATTATGGAATTTCGCATCTCTGTCTATCAAAATGTACACTTAGACATGTTTTTGTAAGTTTGTCTTGGGTTCCTTGCGTGAATTGACCGTTAAGTTATACAAACGTTTGCAATCCAAGCAATGTAAATCTCGTAAATACAGGTAACTGAAAGGCTATGCACCCACAGCATCCCAATGCATGCAATCAACAAAAACAATTTTTTGGATGATAATCATGGCATGAATTGTATTGGAAACTCTCCAACATTATTCAGGGTGATTGATGTCACAATGACTTTATATTGAGAGAGTAAGGGTGTTAACGAAATCGGCCAGGTGGTAAACTGGAACCCATCGACAACCCATTATTACACGCACTGTGACGTCACATGGCTTACAGGACTATCACGTGACCACGCAATAGAAAATGGAAAAGTTGTTGATATTTCAGTTACGTTTGGTCGGTCACGTCTCCTTTTGGAATGGCCTGCATGTTCGAATCTCCCCCCAACGTGCCCTTTGATGTAGCGCATTTATGCAAAAATAAACACTTTGGAATTCTTTTCATCGCCATCCGTTTCTTCAGCAGTGTTTCAATCCTGACTTATCTGTGTTAATGGTCCACAAGAAAACCGGTTAAAACCACCGCTGATAACTTTCTCACATGCCGCGAGCCAGATTCAAATGCAAAACTACTAACAACGGAAAGCAAAAAATAATGAAGTGCACACACAGTCCAAATATGTAGTGGGCTAACTGCTTAACATATATTACAGGGCAGCCACTGTTACTTTCTTTTTGGCCAGTGTTCAGAACATGTATATTGTAAGATCTTCCGGCAAGGCTTCGTGTGTGTGGAGAAAAAAAGCAATTGCTAATGGCGTAAAGAGGGGTCATCTGTTAGGTTAGTCAGATGAGCAGCTCTGATAATCGGTCCTAATTGAAGATTTCCCCTGGAGGGAATCATGCCGTTGCATTAATCCTTCTGTTGTCGGGGCAGAATACGAATTAGTCAAATCACATCAATAATTGCCAACATTATCCAAGAGATGCAGAACTTCAAACATTGTGGGTATATTTATCAATATCTGGAAATGCTTTAACTTCAGCCAGATGCAACAATCAATTGAATCAGTCAGGCCTAAAAAAATGAATAGTTTGCTTAGTGTAACGCTCCCCCTCCCCCCCCCCCCAAAAAAAATAGGGCAGGTAGGTAGGTAAATATATACGTATATATATATATATATATATATATATATATATATATATATATATATATATATATATATATATATATATATATATATATATATATATATATATATATATATATATATATTTATTTGTCCTTGCCAGAAAAAATGCATAGTTGAAAGTGTATATGTTATTTATATCATTTATGTATTGTGTGCATGTCAAAGTATTTGAAAACCAACTAAAATTAAAGAATTATCACTAATAGTTTTCAAAATGAAACGGTGCTTGTTGGCACCGGTTCTTGACTTTCTTTAAAAACATTAAAGGGTCAGAGTGAAAAATTAAGGTAGCTAGGTTTACCCTAAACAAATTTGTAATTGTTATGCCTCATTAAGAGGCGGATGGTTGGGGGGGGGGGGGGGGGGGGGGTCACAATTCCCACCCCTTCTCACACTTTTGAATAGATAAACTTTTGGGCATTAAACCAACCATCTTAGCAAAGGTTAAGGTACACGTTATTACCTTTGTCGGGGTCACTTTTCTGGTGCGTTCACTGTTTTGGCAATGTATTACTAGGTGTTACGCCTGGAGTCGTTCACACTTTGTGTATTCAATATCGAACGGAGTAATTCAATATTACCACTTGAATCACCATTTCAATTGATATTACTAATTGGCTAGCAATCTGACCCTTAGAGGTCACCAGCCTCGTTCTGGCCCCAAAGTTATTTTAAAATTCTATGAGATGTATTTGTTCTTTTTCCTACCATGAAAGAGCAGGTGGTAAATTTGTTACGCCATCTTGGAAAGTGCAGCCCGACCTGCTATCCACCCTCAGTCATCCAGAATGTGTCTGGGACTAGATGGCTCAGTCTCGACCCCCCCTGGGATATCGTCTACGCGTGAAAGCCAACACTAGCCGCGCAGTATCCGGACGCATCACGAGTGGCTTGTGCAATACTTTCAAAACAGTGTTATGATGTTTCTTGATGATGAATCGGCAAACGGTTAATTCGAATCTGAAGTGATCATCTGCAAATCTAGTACCGAAATCACTGGATTCTCGTCCAATATATCGTCCTTTGCTGATTACATTCAACAATGACATACAGTATACGTACCACCAAATAATTACACAACTTATTAATCACGGACGTGGTTATTGGCGAACGTTTCGAACTTAATAGCGAAGAAGGTCTACCACCGTTCAACAATGGGTCTATCATTAAACAAGGACCATAACCTGTAGGGAAAGGCCCTGATATTCGAGTGGCTCGAGACATGGCCATCGACTGCAAACATTTTTAATAATGTATAGCTTCTTTTGAAACACCCCTTTGTGCGCAACTTATACTTTGAAACTATCCATTGATCTGTGAGCATTTTTTATCTATTTATTGCTTTGGTGTTGTTTTGAAAACAGCAGAGGACAATTATTTCACAAATATGTTATAGCACTAAATGGCATTAGTGTGCCGATGTCCCTTTAAGGATGTGATGCTGGTGACACACTCAGAATAAGACATCTCCTACTTCAGCGCTCTTGTCCCCTTTCTAACAATGGTTATCTAATCCCTGAGGTCTTGGTGTTTCAACTGTAAGTTAAGGTACTATCTTGCAGGAACTCCAAATTTTCCCTAGCCCTAGCCTAGTATATATAGCAGACATGCATGGTGTTTAGAAATCAAAGTGCCCTTTATTGATCAAGAAAACGTCATGTGAGGTAAATCACTGTAAAATTGAAACTGTGGGTGGATAGTCAAATGAATACTAGTATTTTGTATAATTAAAAAGGTCATTAATTGGAGAAGTGTGTGCCTTCGGATTGAAATCTATCATTGAATATATTCTTTTATTGTCAATCCGGAATCCTAATTGGCTAAATTCTATCTATAATCACGAACATTATCCACGTCATGTGAAATATCAAAATGGAAATCTGTCTTCTGCAGGCAGATATAAGAGAGGTTGCGACGTCAGATGCTCTTTGTTTATGACATCATTACGTTTCCTAAACACTTTGGACCAAAGTGAAATCCTTGATGGCATAACTTATGACGCGAGTGATATCTGAAGTGAACATGGCCAGACGCCATCAAGATGGCTGCGACGTGAATGATGCTTTCTGTGGAAGACATAAAGGCCCTTCAGGAGGGGATCTTACGTTCCTTTAATAGCCTTATATCCCACGAGAAACATCAATGTCATTTAGCTGTACCATGCTTTTGATGCATGTAGTACCTGGTAGAGCAAATCTGGCGGAGTGAAATGATATTACTGAATGCCTTGCGAGAGGCAATATACTTGAGGTAAGCTTATACCGGGTTATTGCTTTGACTGAGTGTTTCCTCTCACCTGCATTTATTCGACAGTACAGCATATACAGTATATATATATATATATATATATATATATATATATATATATATATATATATATATATATATATATATATATATATAATATATATATATATATATATATATATATATATATTTTGTGGTTAAAACTCTCAAAATGAACAGGAATAGTGTTTTCAAAGGGAGCGTTCACCCAAAATTAGAACCGCGGACCATCGACGTTCAATATGCGCAAATAACATCAATAGGAGAGAATTCACATTTCATAGACGCGTCTTAATCCCACGGCTTACGCCACGACAGTATGCTCCATTTATATTCTAAATATAGATTTCGGTGTTAAAGAATATGGTGTATATTTGAAAGATAAAATGACAGGAAGTAATCAAGATTTGGGTACGTAATTCGCGAGTTCAAGTGAGAAATCTTACTTGCGGGTCGCTCTGCTTGGTCCAATGTATATAATTATGCGCTGCTTAGGAGTTGGCAAATGGTTAGAATATTATACCTCTTTTTCATTGTATGTTCATTGAAGTTGAAAAGTGGATGTGAATAGGATTACAGTAAATGTGCGGATCGAGGCTACTAGCTGTGATGTATAAGGCAAAGGTTAAAACTCAGATCTTGGTTGTTGTAAGCCGCCTAGCGTGAGAATGCTCAAACTCATTTACTCTCACCACAAAACATAACAGAAGGTCAATTCCAATAGCGTGTGGGGGTGAAACTGCTACTTTGATTGACTCCGAGTCTGGCAGTTTTTGCCGCTGAAAACACATGCGTTTCCTTCTCTAATCTCACTTGTTGACTCTTATACCTTTACGGGTTGACTACGCAATCCAACTGCGTTGATTCTGCGAGATTGTTTTCTCTGATGGCCACTGCAAGAACCTTGAAATCTGAACCAGTTGAGTTCATCCTAATTCCAAATGGTGTGGGGGAGCTTATGATAAATTCGTTATCCACGTTGTGAAAATGGGATAGCTCATTTGTATGCGGTCAGCCAGTTGTATCACACTCTCTTTACAGCCTCCCTGCGATACAGCTGGCTTCATACATCTTGTCGTTCCCATTTTCACAACGGGGATAACTAATAGTATAAGTATATAGTGAAACCTCAGCCATGTGAACATGTTGGGTCCAGGGCAGAAGTGTTCGCATTAGGGGGTGTTCACATCCCTGATGTCTTTTCATGATGTAAAAACTACCAATGGGACCAGGGATTTGTGTTTACATTGGGAGGTGTTCACATCTCCGTGGTGTTCACAATGAGAAGTTTCACTTCTTATTTGTTTGACATGCCCAGTGTTTAGGTATTAATTCATAGCCCGTGGGTGTATTAATATATTCTTTCCTAAACTTATAAAATAATTGGCATATACACTACCAAACTGTTGATTTTATTTGCTATGCATTACTTGTCTGACTTACCTAGTATAGGAATATATTCTGAATTCTTGGGTATATTTTCCCCCAATATATTCTTCTTTTTTAAACTTATAAAATGATTGGTATATAATCCACCACACTATCAATTTTGTATTTATTACCTATTTGACTTACCTAGTATAGGAATATAGTCTGAACTCTTGGGTATGTTTTCCCCTACATTGATGAGAAAAATCCTAAAGGAGAGCAGCACCACCACGCCAATTTGCATCTTCTGGGCTGCTGTGCAGAAGAAGGATGCTTAGCAACAGTATTGAGTGAGGATGCAGGGGAGGATGACGTTCATCATGTAGTACGTATGGCGACGTTTCAACAATAGCGTGATCTTGATGTTGGCGAAGGGCTGGTTGGGACAGCAGTCGTAGGCGAACTGGTGGCGGGCCACACGTGTCTGGCTATCTCCCACTCGCCATTGATGTTGTAGGGGTCGAGGTTGATGGAGGAAGAGGAGTTGGTGAGGTTCATTTTGTGCGTGGTGTAGGCCCATGCACCAAAGACTATTTCACAGCGCTGGATGTCGAAGGGGTAGTATGTGATGTCGATATCACACATGGTTTTGAAGACTCCGCCGGGCTCCCAGCGTATATTACCGGTATGGTCCCACGATTGCACGGAACAACGAGAAGTCAGCCTGGATTTTCTCCGCTCTGAAAATAGATAAATAATTTACATTGAAACAAGTCAAATTTCCATATTCTGAATACATCTCATCTGCGTTCTTTTTACAATTTCAGATATTAAGTGCTATTTGTATTTAGCCTATTTCAGTCATCTGGTTCTTTACCGTACGACCTAAATCCCGGTGCCTACCAGAATTGTACAATTCTGGAACGTACCGGAATTGTTGTGTAACTATTCTAGTATATATCAATTAATTGTACAATTCTGGTGCGTATCTGTCTAAATATGCACTTCTGGTAAAGTACAAGATATTACCCCTATTTCGAATAACAAATATGTTTAAAAACTCAGTGACCTCGATACGCCATGTTATCTAACCAGTGCATAAGTGCAGAAAGTATACTTTTCATCAAGTTGTTAAAATGTCAGACCAAGTATTTGTGGTGGTCCTTCTCAAATTGCTATGTTTGTCTATAAAATCCTATTATAAACATTGAATAGTGTCTACAACTAGCTCCTAGTGGTACGTTATTGGACCTCAAGGGAATGATCGTGGGTTTCAAACAGATGGAATTTCTTAGGCCGTCATTATCGTATTGTCCACTGAATCGCCTTGTCTGGGAACTGTCTACATGTGCTCATTTCCCTGCAATGGGATCAAAAGGTAGTCATAATGGACGTCAGATATGATTCATCAAGTTATTCGTATAGATTTATATATAATGACATTGGATTTGGAACGCTGCCGAATGTTATTTGCACGAATGTCAGAGGTAGACCCATTGTCAATGACCTATCACATGCGTAGCGGGCATAACCAGACAGTTTATGCTTCACGTGGATTACAACCTGTATACATGCACAATAATTGGCACATAGAAGGGATAAATCTACTGCTCGTGCTTATACATACATATGCACACATGTCTATATATATATATATATATATATATATATATATATATATATATATATATATATATATATATATATATATATATATATATATATATATATATATATATATGTATATATATATATATATATATATATATATATATATATATATATATATATTTATATATATATATATATATATATATATATATATATATATATATATATATATATATATATATATATATATATATATATATATATATATATATATATATATATATATATATATATATATATATGTGTGTGTATGTATCTATGTATGTATCTACGTATGTACCTATCTATGTATCTATATAATCATGTATATACATGTATGCATGCATTCATGCATGCATGCAAGCATGCATGTATGTATGTACGTACGCATGCATGTATGTATGTATGTATGTATGCATGTATGTGTGTGGGGGGGGGGGGGGGGGTGGAGAAATTAAGTACGTAGACAGGCAGACAGGTAGGTAGCTTTGGTACGTACACACAACAAATAGTTTTTATCTTGTATACAAACCCTACAATAAGCGCCATCTCGGGTGTCCATAACTGCCAGGATTCCACGATGATCTCCTTAATACGGTTATGTTCCCTGGGCTTCCACTGCAGACGCTCGTCCCGCCATTCCTGCGATGAAATACGACAAGAGATGAAATATGATTTATGATTCAATTCATTTCCCCATCACTCAACACCCAGTATATATTTCACGAGTCACCACCAAATGCCTTGTTCTGTCAATTTCATCGTCCTGTAATCCATAAAAATAGGATAACACTCGAGAAATCGATGCTGAGGACGTTTTTGATGTTTCTGCTCTCGCACCAGGGTGTCTGTACATGTATCGTTAAATGGTATTTCACTCTCTTGCGCTCATGACATGGTCTTTTCTTAACCCTGGCTAATTTGGCCAACAGAAAATATACAAATATCCTGAAAAATGACTGAGAGTACTTAGCGATAGCTATTCAATGAATACCAGCATGATAGGGTTTGCATGTGTTTTAGACTTTGTATCCTTGTGCTATTGACGAACGTAGCCTCAGCATTAGAAGGGCTATCTATCTTGCTGTAAGAGCATTATAATAGCGGTCGTTCCATCAATGAATTGGACAATAAGACTCCATTATCTTTTTATTTTTTTCTTCGTTTCATGTGTGTTGGCCTACCCTGATGGCCGTGTTGTCTAAAGCGTTTCCATTTACTGCTAGCTGTCTCTCACCCCTATCTGGGTTCGAATCCCAACCGCGGCATGTTGGAAAGTTGCCAGTGACTTGAAATTAGGCGCCGGTTTTAGTCGCCTTACTCCGGATTTCTACATCATTCCATCTGGCTAGTCGCGCCTTAGCCAAAATATGGCATAAAAGTGACGAAACTCCAAATTCATTTTATGTGTGGATGCAAAATATGTCTACATAGGCGCTCTCATTGATCCATGTTGTATGCTCTCATATTATTGTGTGTTAAGATTTAATGCTATCAATGTTATACCTGGTATAGAATTACACATTCAGTGTGAGATATGACTAGCTGACACGCCTTACCATACACTACCTAATAACATGGACGAAACATGATAGTCCCAGGGGCTGTGTCAACCAAATCAAGTGTTTAGTTTTCTCTGAAGTAAGCAAAATAGAGGAGACAATAGCCATAGTAGCTGAATGAATCTAAGCTGAATTCTCACATTGATATTTACCAACCATATGGATAATTCATATCAGGTGTATGTATTCTTGGAATATAAACACAGGGTCTGAAAGATGTCTTAACCTAGAACTATATGAAGCACTCACTCGTGGTGCGATCTTGCATACTTAGATAATGCAGACTTAAGTGCACTTGTAACTGCATGCTCTATTCCAATGCTGTCACAAATATAACGTGGTAGTTAGGAAGAGACATTTTGTCACAGACCCAGGTATGCACAACTCTTACTATAGGACATAGCATACCTTTTAGAAATCATACCAATCAATCCCAACTAAACCGAGTCATTTGGTGTCGCTTTTTACTAGTACACTCAAGACGATTTTACCCCATCTCGTTTGCCCTGCTAGTTTGGCCGAATTATGAATACAAAAAATGAGGAACATGCTGTAGATGTCAAAACAACTATAGTCCAGTGTAATGTGGCTTGACCCAAAACAAATTGCAGTATTTATTCCTGTGTACACTGTATGTCACTTTCATGATGGAAATCATAGTCAATATATATATACATAACCGGGGTAATGTAAAACAAACTCTAACCAGATTTGTCATTTTATATAAAAGCAGCAATTCGCTAGCTTTCTTAACCCTTCGAATGCTGACGCTACTTTCATCCAAAGCACACGGATGCAAAGACCTTTGGAAAGCATCTACACCCTGTCATGTTGGTATTCATTGTAAAGTTCTTGCTTAGTACCTAGTACGAGTACCAATATGTCAGGGTGACACTCATTTTGCATCATGTTGTATTGGCCAAATTAGCCACCAGCTGCATTAGGGTAAGCGAGATCCTCTATATAGTAAGGTTCTCACGTTTCCTTGTCCAAAGCCTATTATATGAGCCCGGAGCCTTGGGGTAATAAAAGGTAATCTCATTACCTAAAAGCCTATCTTTTGCCACCTCCACCAAGCCTAGTCTAGTATTTTATGGGACCAGAGATAAAGCGTGTCTTGGCGTGAGGAACTCATAAACCGGTACAGACCTAATATCGTCTCCATTCTGAATGCAGTGCGCATGCCATAAATGATGGTACCAGCAATAGCCGTACAGTGATCAATTAACTACGGCGCTACCCTATTGAGGGATTTCAAAATTTTCTCGTCACCTTTTCTGCCATTTTGAGGATAAGTCGTGACTAGCCAGTTGAAACTGATGCAGAAATCAGGAGTTCCTGACGGAAACCATCGCCCCAAGTCAATGGCAAATTACTCACATGCTACGGCTACCGTACTGTGTATAACAATAATAATACGAGTGGTTTTGTTTTCAAATAAATATTACAATATAGTAAATTTTCAGCATTTTTCTAATTATGCTGGTAATTATGATTGCCTTTATTTACAATTTGGTAAAACAGATGCTATTTATCATGAATTCAAATTTCCTAGGCCTTTTACAAATTCTGCTAGGAATGAGTCTTTATTTGGAACAGTTGAGGGATTATTTTCTATGTTAAGCTCATCAACGATATTTGACTAGGTGCTTGGAATTCGCAAATCAGCTAGTAACACCTCTAACTGTTACCCTATAGTATCTCATCACTAGTGGGGCTGCCTGGACAGCCGGGTGGTCATAGTGACGCACTGTCATTCACCACTGCCATATGTCCGGGCTTTTAATCCGGCTAGGCCCATGTGTATGTGTGTGTGTGTGTGTGTGTGTGAGAGAGAGAGAGAGAGAGAGAGAGAGAGAGAGAGAGAGAGAGAGAGAGAGAGAGAGAGAGAGAGAGAGGAGAGAGAGAGAGAGAGAGATGCCAGTAATTTAGGGTTTGTCAGAAGTTTTTCTGGTTACTAGTATTCACTTGTCCTCCCTCAAAGTCTTGCTTATCTAACATTAAAAGGGCAGAACAAAACGTAATTTAACGCATGCATTTAAAAAAGGATTATGATATGCCCCCCTCACCCCCCACCCTAAAAAACCCCGCCACAATTCCTGTTGGTAATACAGTTATAAATTGGATTCGATTAGTTTCGATTAACTTAAAGTTCCTGAGAGGATATAATTATCGTACAAATGAAAAATTGAATTAGGTAAACAAATGTGAACTTTACTTTATAAGGTGCGTTTGTCTAATTTAGAATATAACGGTTGGTTTGAACATCACGATTAATTGCTACATGTATGTTCTTAAAAATGAAATAAAACCAAAAGTGCCTCAATATTTAGCAAAACAATTCCTATATTTCACTTTGCTGAAAAAGGGTATCTTTTCTTAACAGATATTGGAGAAATAATAACCGCGCAACCAAACACTGACATAATTCCTTAGTTAATGTCATGGAAATTTATAGCTATAACTTTTCTCATAAGATCCAGAACTTAGGATGATGATTCATTGGAGTGTTTCATATGAGCGTTCTTGAGTTAATCATATATCGCTAAAGAAGAACTAACCTTTTAGTGAAAGTCTCTACTTTGAGGTATGGGCCAATTTCGTTTGGGGAAAGGAAACCCTGTGCTAACGTATACCGTAAGTACCCTTTGATCATCCTGTTTTACGCAGTGCCTAGAATTCTTAGAGATAAATAATCTAGTGATAGACGTTTTAAACGATACCTAATTTCCTGCCTGTCCTGGCAGGATAATATATGGGCCCATTGAGAGTAGCTAGGCTGAAGGAACAATAGGGCTAGGAGGAGACTAGAAATCACTTGTTCTCTATGGGACTATTAAGATAATTGAGGCTTAACGGTTTGCCCTAACCGCCAGGGAAAAAAATCTTTTTTAAGACAGTGGAGCTGGTACTATAAGATGTAAGTGTTAATCACCATATGCTAACTCAATCAGTGCTTCCTCTTATAACGGAGCTCGGGGACTTGGTTCGTCAGTGCGCTCGCTTACAGTAGAAAGAGGTATTTCTCACTTCATCATGTTCAAAGAGATCACTAAGAGAGAATGTCAAAAGAGTCCATGATAAATAAGGCGTTTTCTATGGTTTAAACATTTATTTGCATGACTACACCATTGGAAGTCTTGAAATGGCACGCGTTTCATCATATTAATTGATATGCATTGAGAACATACTTTGATCATTCCAATTCCTTGATGACCAAGGAAAACGTTTTGCTGTAAAGATGTCATACCAGTGTAAATGGCCGGTCAAATATGGTTTCTTAGTATCATAGTATGTGTTGACTATCTATTTTAAAAACTCGTTTTAAAATAGATAGTCTTGACCTCATGCATGTTGTGTTATGTATGGGGATAGGTTGTTGATGCTAATATTAGATTACAACATAATCACAGAATTAAAATGTATTTCTTAATTTTTCATCTTTATTAACCCATATATATATATATATATATATATATATATATATATATATATATATATATATATATATATATATATATATATATATATATATATATATATATATATATATATATATATATATATATATATATATATATATATCGATAGGTGAAAGCACAGACGTCAGCGTCTTCAACAATGTCTATACCTGTGAACAATTCGAAGAAACTAGTATGTTATTTATTTCATTTCTTCTTCTAGATTTCAAATATACCATATGCATGTTCCTGGGTAGAATGTCAAGACTAGATATAGTATCGCAGTTTCCATGTCTACATCATGAGACAGATCTCATGCAGAACCCAGTAGAGTGTTTTGGGAATTATATTAAAGATAAGTTGAGTCGCTGTCAGAGACTGTACTTCTGTAGATATAATCCTAAGTCACCCAGTGCAACACAACCAAGATGATATTAATATAGACATATTCCCTAGCATAAATCCCAAGGACTTGGCTGTGTATGGTCATAAACACGAATTATAACGCCTGGCAGCTCACTGAAGAAGATCACAGTACTAGGATAATGGAATCACGTTTGCGTCGACTAGTTCCATTACTGAAGCAAGATGCTTGTGGTTTCGTCATTATAGTTGCAGTGTGGGTTTCAAATTGTAACATTTGAAGTTGCAGGAAAGCAATTGTATTTGGTCATAATTGAATTATTGAGTAGGGTCAAGGGGTTACATATGTAATGACATTTATTGATACATGGGCTTATGGTAGTTATTTCTATTTATTATACCTCACGTGAAGATTCTTGATTCTGGTTGGTCAAGGGCCATGGATTAATCGTCATGATTTCCTCACTCCTTAGTGCCAGACTGTTGTCCTTAACAGCTTATGAAATAGTTGAATAATTCACGGCAACAGCCATGAAATAGTTGAATAATTACCGCTAGCCCGAAGAATAACGACCGCTCGCCCGAACACCTAGGGAGTTTGCCGAGTGACATACCGGTGAAACTAGTTCAACAAGGCAGACGACGAGTATTTATCCAGAATCACTGGTGTTTGTAATGTTCCCCCTTTGTGTTTTGCATTGGTTCGGTATAATAAAACAGATATGATATCCCTGTGGGGTTTCCACCAGGAATAACTTCCCCTCGGGAGGATTGTCGTCCTCGGGCTACGCCCCCGAGCGACAATACTCTCTCGGGGAATTTATTCCTAGTGGAAACCCCACAGGGATGTCATATGTGTATAATATACTAAGATATATTTGATTTACTACCACAGTGCTATCTGAACTAACGATCTCTCTCTCTCTCTCTCTCTCTCTCTCTCTCTCTCTCTCTCTCTCTCTCTCAGTGAAATACTGAGGGTGATCCTGCAAGTTGATTTCTAACTAAAGCATTCATAAAGCTCGCCCTCGGAAAGGAAGTGCAGGGAAAGCCAATACACTAGCGTATATTTCAGATAAAAAGTGTTTAGTGCTAATGTATTAACAGGATTTGTTACGTTGTAATGAAATATATCAAATATATCACCGGCTCCAAAGGTTTTCTCGGAAATCTTGGGAAGGTGGATTAATCAGGTAGTGTGCTTATTAAGACTTGCTATCATGTTCTGATTTAAGAGAAATAACGAGATAAATTACAATGGCAACGTACTAAGATTATAATGGCAGTGTTGCCTGATAGAAGTGCATGCATGCTTGAATTCTTTATACTTTTCATTGTCCATCATTAATATCTAAAAACATTTCCCCTTTACCGGCTAATCAAATCAACTTTAATGCTTGTTCACGGGGGAGCGCTGATTACCTAAACCAAAGTAATTGGTATGAGCAGTGGCATTGACCTTTAACAGGGAAATGTTATATATATATATATATATATATATATATATATATATATATATATATATATATATATATATATATATATATATATATATATATATATATATATATATATATATATATATATATATATATATATATGTATATATGGTGATCCTGCAAGTTGATTTCTAACTAAAGCATTCATTGGGCTCGCCCGTGGACAGGAAGAAAGCAAATGCACTAGTCTATATTTCAGATTAAAAGGTGTTTAGTGCAAATGTATTAACAGGATTTATTACATTGTGATAAATTTGTTGATTTTGTTCTCTTTCGTCCTATGTTTCGTGTTTCTACTCTTTGAAAAGTATGTAACATTTTGTAACAAGACGTTTATATATATTTATATATATATATATATATATATATATATATATATATATATATATATATATATATATATATATATATATATATATATATATATATACGGTTATCGACAGGTTGCACAATCGCCTTTGGATATACATGTACGCTATTATCACTGTTCTTCTCCCTCGAAATCCTCAGACTGTTGTCATTGGAAATGTCAATATTACATAAGGGATTGACTTCATATCTCACTTTTGAGCCACTGTTGTTCTAAACATCATCTTGTCTCCTTTTTGTTACAGTGATGGCATCACTATCTACATTGTCTCATGGGTGCTATTCCGATATTAGGCTGTGATTTTATTACCCTCGGGCACACCTTTTATTATGTTATATAGCAACGTGCCTTCTAGGTTACATTAGGGTAATTGATGAACTAGAAGAATATATTTCTAATCATCGTGAATAAACGCATTACTTTAAAAGACTTTTTCATCAATTAGCTAAGACTTATAATACACTGATTAAGGGATAAAGGACACTCAAAATCACTTTATTGGATATTAAAAGTCTAATAGTAGCACCAACTATGTGGTATTAAGTCTTTCCTTGGACTCAAGGTGTTCATATATTTAATTATCAAGGTGAAAATCAAATTGTCCTGGAGGACTTTTCTTCTTGGGAAGCAACCGATGTACGTGTAGATACGGGAACAGTAATAGCTATGTAAGAAAATTGTTTCCCGAGAATTGTACATGTACGATGTAGGAAACTACATTTTAAAAAGCATTTCGAAAAGCTAGATATTACCTATATTATATTGCTGTTACACCCTGTATGTTATATTTTAAATTGTTATTTTTATAGTCGGCCAAGAGTCCTAGCAGCTCGTGTTTACTATGTAAAATTGTTACCGACTTGAAATACAGACTATCTATCTATCTATATCTATGCTTATCACAATATGCGTTACATACGTAACTTAAGCCAGCCTTGGTTGTACCTAGGCGTGAATAGATCCATGTACTTTTACTGAAATCGCAACGAAGACTACTTACCAATATAAGCAATGCTGTTACGGTCAGGATTTGTACTTTCACATCCTGCAAAGAAAAATAGGGAAATGAATAAAAGTAATAAACGGATAATATTGCGATAACCCAATCTGAATAGTGTAGTTGGCTAGTGAGTGTATGCTAGGATTCCCACTGTTTCACGTTTCCCTTTGATCAACAGTATACAGTTATAAAGCTCGTGGCTGCTATTTTTTGCATTGAGGAATTAATGAATGAATGATTGCTTAAGGGCATAACGGCACACAAAGGTCATTTAGTGCCATAAAATATGTGTAAAATGATCTTCCAGTGTTATTGTTAGAACAACAACAAAGTTATAAAAAAATATATTTTAAAATGCATGCAAAACAATCTAACATTTCAAAGTATACGTAGCGCATGCATGATTGGTTTAGAATACAATAAATACGTAAAAGGTTTCACAATCGACACAGCAGACTAATTTCATAAACTAAGATAAATGCTCTCTCGAAGAACTTTCTTTAAGAGTTCCTGAAGGCTATTTACTCTCCGCATTAAATCAACACAATAAGATAAAACATGTTTGACAGTCAAACGAATGACATTGAGGTTGATCTACCGGTACTGAACATCATGGCAAATAGCAGAAAGTCTCGTGTGGCTTACACAGGATATGAGTTACGTGCAGCAAGGTTTAAATTCCAAGAAACATAGATATCTAAAGGAAAGAACCTTATTAACTTCTAAAGATATCCCTGAATCGCAATGCGAACCACTTACGAATGTATAATCACTATTGATGTCGATCGGAATAGAAGCATGCTATCTTTGAGGTGCACTAAAGAACTTCCTATTTCTATAAACTGTTCCTTAAATAACGCATGGCAGCGCGACAGACGCCAAGATAAAGTGTCTGGCTCTATATTGCCCCATTCGTCTTAGCCCTTTACCACAACCACTCTGTCCGTATAAGATAACTTGAGTAATGAGCAAAGAAGCCACTGTTTAAAAGCCAGTCGACGGTCCAGACATCAAAGAAGCCTCTCGAGGATGATGCATCACTGCCCAGCATTAGATGAGCATCTTTTTGCTTAACTTAGACCTATGCTCACCTAAGGAACACCTTTTGCAATATGTGTCCATTTTAAATTTGAAAGGGGTATTCAACATAAGCAACATAGATAACATTACTGAATCAAATCCAGAACAAAAACGCATGAGATTAGAAAATTAGAATCTTGACTAGACATACATGTAGAGCACCACATCTCTCTCTCTCTCTCTCTCTCTCTCTCTCTCTCTCTCTCTCTCTCTCTCTCTCTCTCTCACTTGTGAGACGTATAAGACGTCTCAACATCCCTCACGATCCTTACAATACTTCCCATTTGGCAGAGTATTGCTCATATAAAGGATAACTACATTACATAATGGGATTATTCTGTCTTTTATTGGCCATAAAAGTAGGCCATCTGTGCACGGGGGCCATTTAGACAAAGCAATAAGTACTTTACTTACCGAAAATACGCAATAAAGATAATTGCTTTATCAGAGGTTTGTCCTAATATGCTTACATATTACCAATATAGTGCAATAACGGCTCAAATGTAAAACATCTTTTTCAATAAGAAATATTTCAGTTTACATTTTTTTTAGTATACATGCATACTTCAGGGAGCTTTTATGGGAAATATCTTTAATACAAAATATCAGAACATGCAACGTAGACTGAAACGATACATTTGATTTCCCCTCTGATGAAAAATAGTAAACACCGATGTGCCGTTAATGTCATTAATCATTAATGTTAAGACACCTGTGCCCACTTATCTCGTAAAACGTAATTGTTCTGAGACGTACGATATCATTTTTAAGAACAAAGCGACTGCCAAGAGCTTTACATAATCAACGACTGATAGGAACCCAATCGTAAATTCGCAGGTTCGAGTCCCCGTTGAATTCCCCTAGCCGGTTAGCCTGGTCACTATATACATGTGCGGCGTTGTAGAGGGCTGTCTATGGTCCTTCTGAAAGTGAAATTGGAACTTATTGTGAAGAGATGGGAATAAGTTCCCTGTTCCGAGATTCTATCTCTTCCCAATGTGACCTATAAAGCTGTTGAAAGCGACATAAAACCCCTCCCCTTTCTTCCGTCCTTCTGATAGGAACCAAAGCCCAATGTGAAAAAAAAACACTTAGAATTCGCAACAAGCTATGAAATGTGTTCGGCCTCGACCGAAATGCAATTCTTAAATAAGTTTTCAGCTTTGGCATAATAATTCTATCAAAAATTAAGAAAAAAACGTATGAATATGCCATGACAAATATAAAACCAGATACATTTCCGAATGAATTATTGGTGGGTTCAAGTTCCAAAACATAAGTGGTTTCATACGCGATTTAATCTGGAATGTTAATACATTCCAAAGTGTGCTCCTACGTAAAACTCTCTCGCATCATCTATAAGTGTAGTAATCTACTCTTGTAATACTCTACCCTGGTGAACGCGTTCACACTAGATAATAATCATCGCAATGAACCGGATGTGCAACTAGAATGTATACTTAATATCTAAATGATATGGAAGTCTTGAGAGACGAGTGGGTATCATTTGTCCAAACGCACATCAATTCTACGCCTCTTTGTTTGTATAATGCGCATGATAAGGGAAATATAGACCCCAACTAAGCCCTAGCTGACATGCAGAAAAAAAACAAAACAAAAACGAACGTTGTTTTGAGCAGTTCAGAAACTAAAGGCTCATAAAGGCGTGTTAGGTTATGTCCTGTACCCGACACAATGAGAGACTTATAAATGGTCAGGAAGGCAGACAGCCGTAAACAGATAGCTAATAAGCAAGAATATAATAACTTCTTCTTAAGATTATACTTCTTTACACTCATCTCACTACAGCTATTAATGAAATCTTCATTGATATTCCTTTCTTTACTACTATTATTGGAAATTCCCATCTGCAGTGAGTGCTATCCTTGATACATTACACCATTAAATTCTATGGAACTAAAGATAACAGTAGAGAGCACTGCACTTGGCGATGGCATGATCGAATATTCCTCAAAAAAACAAAGGAACAAACAGACTGTGCGTGACAATATAGTGTAAACCGATAAAAACACATGAGTAATTTTCAATGAAAATTATCTAAATTGGATTGTCCGTACAATATGTGAAGGACTCCTAAACGATTCAGCATAAGACGTAAAGCAAGGGGCCGTTGGGAACATCAGAGCATGAGATCATAAGAGGACCTAGCGGGTATTGTAAAACTGTGCAGTTTTCAATACTGCGTAATAAAATCTGTCTTCCCCTACATGGTTTATGGTGACATCGTAAGCTTCCAGGCAGTAAAAACATACATCAGAGACGCGGTAAAACACGTGTTAAACTTTTTAGCTAGATACATGTATCGATGCATATTTAGCACCTTCGATTTGTAACACAAGAAATCATAATATTGAACAGTGTTTTTCGCGTCGAATTCTTAAAGGTGGCCATTTGTGTGACACCAATAAACAATACCCATCCCATAATTACCTTAAGACAAGGTTATCATTTCAAACTTATATTGAACACAGTTGTTCCCAATATGCACTTAGATTAAATAGGGAAGACCTGAAATTAAAAGAATGAAGCTTTTAATAATATGCTATGTCTTAAAGAACATCTCAACTTTAATCCCGCCCTTTAGAGTTGAGAGTGACACTGAAACGCCATTTATTTCAGGAGGAGTCTGAGGAGAATACGCAGTTTATTTTATACGCGACTCATCGAATAAACTGTCCAAACATGTTTTATACCTAACTCGACTTTTATAGTTTTTGAATATTCTTTTGTTTCTTTTCCGTGGAGTCAACTATGACAATCGTATAATACATACTAGTGATAATGTATTGTATATAGATATGAGAAAGAACAAGTAATGGATATTAATAAATGCACCGACTCTTATAATAGGATACAAGAGTATAGCCTGCTTTGCCTCTTTTTGAAAGAGACATTGATTGATACGCAGGTGAATAATCAAGTAAGTTAATAGATTCATATTAGAGGTTTAGACAAATGTAAACATTTTGGCCATTTAGAGGTGGCTATTTGGGGTAGAAGTTAAGGTAGCAATTGCGCGCCATTTCTTTTCAAACAATGTGTGTTTACTTTTTAGAGAAGATTTGTATTTTTCTGAATAATAACGATGTTTAAGTTCATAGTAAAAATGCTGTATAATATTAGTTACGCCCTGTTGGAAAGTGCAATCCGGCCTGATATCCAACCGGTGTCATCCAGATCTCATGAGGCGGAGCCCAGTGGGATGTGGATGACTGAGGGCAGATAGCAGGCCGGATTGCACTTTCCAAAAGGGCGTAATAAATTTATCACCTGCTCTTTCATTCTAAGAAAAAAGAACAAATACATCTCAATGAGCCGTGAGGGGAATCTCAGTAGGGCCCCAACCAGAGAGCCAGCGCAGACTCCCTGCCGCTAATTTGGCAGTGAAGCATGGGGGAAAATCAACAAAAAACAATCCATATCCATTCTGACTAGTCTTATCTTGGCGTTTCATGCAATTCTGCCGATATTCATACTCTGTTCAGTCAACTACGACTAAAAATGATGTTGAAGCGACGAACGAGCATGTGCTTTTGGCCGTTTTTCAAACAATGCGCACCACTGTAGGTCAGAGCGAGGCAGGTGATCTCTAGGGGTCACATTTACTGTGGCCAAGTGGTAATATTAAATTCTGCCATTCGATATTGAATCTACAAAGTGTGAACGGCTCCAGGTCTAACACCTATTGACCAATCAGCATCAGGTATCACAGCAGAGCAGGTGATAAGAGGTTGTATTCCTTTTTTCATTGTCCCATATATAACCTTTTTACACTACAAAGTGATAAAGGAAAACATGTCACTGTTCTCTTAATCTCCCAAGATAATCATTTCAATGGAAATGATATGTCCTTTGTAGCCTATTTCGTCGAGCCACACATGTATTGAACTCCAGGATGTTTCAATTTTTCGACATAGAAACAGCATAATCATGTCCCATACATTATTATTTTTGGCAACATAAGCTGCACAGTGGAGAGTCTTTTATGCATTTGCATAATGTTTCGTTGGTAAAAAACTTCCTGTGCAAGGTCCTGAACTGGATGTAACGAAGGTATGTGACATCAACACACCTGTGTTGCCACAAAAAGGAATGTGATACATTGTGTGTCTCTAGGTTTACTTGAGCTTTCACTAACTACTTTTCACAGATTTCATTCAAATAACTTCCTTTGAGGTTATGAAATTTTTATATAAGTTAGATGCGCCTTTTATAAGTTAAATTTCCTGGAAGCGTATCATTGAATAAAGGATCCTTGTCAAAAGCTAATAAATACGCTGATAACTATTATTTGTTTATATGTTTTATTTTGTCATGAACGTAAATGGAAAGCAAGTAAATTTTGGAAGGAACGAATTCTGAGAGCGCATCAAAATGAATTCTAAAATCTCAATTACCTCAATTCGATAGCGCTATAAATCAATGGAAAATATAAAATCTGAAATGTAAAACATTAATATATAACACAATTCTAACCTGCGTAATCGACTCATATGATTTTTATTTAATAAGTCTAATGTTTTACAGCCCAAATAAACACTTAAACACAAAACGAAAGTGTTGATTTGTGGCCGCCATTTTGTGATCTAAAGTTCGCTAACTTTCTGGCGCAACAACACTGGTATAAACTTCACATAATAGTGAAAACCTACAAGAGAAATACAAATAAAAACATATGGCTTTTCCCTACCTTCTTATCCTCCTTATGTTGTCTTTATTTTGTGTTGTACCATCAGTTATAGCCTTTTTTGAAGGCTTCAAACATGATGGTCAACACTTTGTCAGGCATTGTTTACGGCAAATTCGATTACAAAATCCGTTTGCCGTATATATAAACTAAGCAATGCACCTACTTGCATTCAAGTCTCTCTTATATCAACCGCCCAATAAACAATTTAGAAATTAATATATTCAAATAAATATGTTTCTTGGCTATCGGAAAATATAAAATTTATTTAGAATCAACCATGGGAAGTATTTACTACGATTGTGTTAAGTGCGGCGAGTAGACCGCAAAATCTGTAAATCATATAAGACCGATCTTTCAAAATGGCGGCTCTACACAAGTGCGAAGGAAAACGCTTCGCACTTGTTTTAAAACGATCATTGAACATACAACACAATTTTATTTCGAAAAATAAATAACATATTCTGATTCCCTGACATCCATTTCATGTGAATATCAACTTTAATAAATTTAGGATGTCAGGGATGGGGTAATCGCTAACGTAAACGAAAACCGGAAGTACTCAAATAATTGCCGACCGGCTGACGCGGAGCCGGTCTTGACATCGCAAAAGATTGTTTTTAGGCATTTCTGTTCATTTAAAATGAATGATAGCAATGTCTTTCTTTGTCAATCTGACAAAGAAAGACATGTGAGAATAGGTGAGATATTTATTTCACCTATTCTCAAGTTATTTCGCCATATCAGCTGGATAACTTCCAGCTGTCTTCTTGATTGTACGCCACACTCAATGTTTGAAATGTGGAGTACAATCGAAAGTTTCAATATTAGCCCTTTGGTCGAATGAAGTCATTTGAAAATGGCTGTTTGACCTTCGCTAAGGAGAGTTTTGGTTATTCGAATCACAGATATCGCCGTTTATTTCCTGAACTTATCATATTGCAGTTCAGTCCTTAGGTATGAAAAAGAATGTTTCATAGATGATGTTGAAAGAAAATATAGTTTTTTATTGACCTTTGGTCAAACAAGCTCAATTAAAAATGGCTATTTTACCTTAGATTCAGGGCTTTTTGGTTATTTTTTTCAATTTCCAAAGGTTAATTTCTCTAAATATACAATACCTAGATCAACACTTTTTTCAGGGCTAGGCAAGTATACATTAGGGATACTGTTCAGGGGAGATGACCCTTTCTTGCCGATTTGTTAGTCAAATAGGGCCATTCATATGTACCTGTTTTACTATATGAGAGATGCGTTTTGGTTAATTTTCTCAGCTTTTGGAGATCAATATATCATAACTTATTCAACTCTCTACAACCATTTCTTTCAGGGTTATAAAGGTATATAACAAGTATTCTCTACTATGAAGTATGTTTTTTTTCTTGTCATTCTTTTTGTCAAGAATAGAATCTGAAAGCAACTCCATGGGCGAGGTCCAAAATTTTGATCAATTTGTTACATTCAATGAGGAGGCAAATAAATCTACTTCTAACTGTGGAATTGCAATATATTTGATACTGTTTCTACCCTCGCATAATGTATGGGACCTGTTTAAAAAGGCAAAGTTCTGACAGCAAACTACTTTGTATGAAAGTCCAAAAATTGAAATGGTGATAAAGTGCTTCCAAACTAAATGCTTTGTTTGCATGCTCGTTGAATGGTTCCAATTGGTCAAAAATTTGAATCCGGTCCATAGTGTTACCTTCAAATTTTATTTTTGAAAAGAAGATAGAATAAAAAGAAAAGAATCATACATCATTATACAGCATCCTTTTTGAATATAACTTTTATAGCCCTCAAAAACTTATTAATAGCAATGTTGAGTAAGTTGTAAGATATTGATCTGCAAAAACTGAGAGAATGACCACAACATACCTATTCTATGGTCAAACAGATACTTTCAAATGGCCCTATTTGACTAACAAATTGGCTAACAAATCATCTCCCCTGTACATTCTGCATACAGTATACCTGCATAGCCCTGAAAATATTGTTGATCTAGGTTAAAGTACACTGTACATTTTAAGCAATTAGCTCCTTACCTAAGATAAAAAGACCATTTTCAAATGACGTAATTTGGCCGAAGGGTCAATTATAGAATTATTTTTTTCTTTTCAAGGCATCTATGTGACACACTTATACAGACCTAAGGATTTAGCTGTTCAATCATTGTTAGTTCAGGAAATATAAGGCCCTGAACTTTTGATGTGAATAACCAAAACTCTCCTTAGCGAAGGTCAAATGGCCATTTTCAAATCTACTTATTTGACCAAAGGGTCAATATCAAAATTACATTTTCTGTTTAAAGCATGTATGCAACATACTTATTCAGACCTAAGGATTTACCTGCTACATGATTGTTAATTCAAGAAATACTAGGCCCTGAAATCTGTGAATTGTCTAGTTTGGCATAAAAAGGGACATACCCGGTACCTTTGGCGGTCAATATCTCAAAACAGCTACGAGATACAGATGTCCATCATGCAGGGACATGGAGAGGGGTTCAACGGCTTTCGAAATATAAGGGTTATATGCGGTCCCCTCAACTGGTACCAATTTGCTAAAATATTGACCCTGGCCCATGGACTAGTAGTCAATAAATAAGTGAAAATGGACCCTATTTTCAAAAGAAATCCTGTTTGAAGGAACTGGTTGACTTATATAATTAGAACAATACATAGTAAGGATAAAATATGATATTATAGGGGGTAAAAGGTGGCAGTAGATCATTTTAGAATTTTTCAAATAATTTTTGTTGATTTTATATCATTTTCAGCTATTTTCTGATCTTGGGGTAGGGGTGCAACAGGTGTCATTTTTTCTTAATTCAGTAACTCAAAGTGACTGATTCTTTGTCACAATCTCATCCAATATTATGGAGAATTTTTGATAACATAAACATGGTTCATTTCTTTGAAATTATTTTGAGAAAATACAAAAACGTGTTAGCGATTAGAAATGAGATAAGAATAATTATTAAAATTATTAAAATTATTTAAAAGGAAAAAGGTTTTTGGCTACTTTTTGGTAGAAGTATTGGGTGAATGGTATTTATTCATTGCCATATACATATACAGCATACATAGATACAATTTAAGGGCAATCATATAGCATTGTCCAATTATAAATCAAATGTTGTGTTCACTATTAGACTTTGGTCGCTGGCGTTTTTTTTCAGAGACCCTTCGAAAAGGCCAAAATTCTCCATTGGAGCTACCACTTGTGCATGTCCATCATGCATATTGTCAAAATTGGGACTCTTGGCTTTCCAAAAATATAGGTTATGTTTTGTACATATGAGTGGTACCAATTTGCCCAAATCTGGCCTGTATCTCACGGACTACATGTTGAATTTTGAATATAGACAACGTGATCAAACATTGAATGTGAGGAAACAACAGAATTGTTTTGCCATTATTATGTTCAGAGAAGTGCACTTCCAACTTTTGTTATCTAGCAGATGGCTAGGGGTGGAATTCCCAGCAGGAATCTCATCATGCCTAGGTCATGATAATCTCCAATCTGCTGGCGTCAATTCTGCCCAAGACTCATATTGACAATATTAGCAGCCGCCTGGAAAATGTCTGGCAGGGTATCACAAGTTGATGTAGAGCAATCGAAAGCATGTCAATCACACGTCCCAGAAAGTCAATAATGGCCCTTTTAACTTGATTGAGTAGCAAGGTGTCCAATTTCCACGCCGCAGAGCTTGGAAAATATTACACGTTTTATCAATCGAGGCACATTTTGGTGGCATTTCGACAGTGCGGATTGACTATGTTGAATGGCCCTTGCGGTGATAATAACACATTCTGTCCGAGAACTGCACCGGCTGCTGATTGCATAATCAAATAGTTTAATAAAGCAGATGCCACACATTGCATCATCAAAGGTAAGGGCACACTCAGGCGTATGTTATAAATTAGGCTCTCTACCGAATTAGCTGTGCATGTGGCATACTGTAGATATTGGGAAAGCATTCGATATTGAGGGGTCTGCTCTCGTAGACTAGGAGTATATCACCCACTGAGCGCATAATCTCGAAGGTCTGTTCTTTAAGAACTGCTCGGCTAAATGGTAAAGTTCCTAATAGCTTGAGGTAAAGCGGTTTTTCTCTCTAGGTACTCTGGTTTCCTCCATCAGACCTATAGATGTTGTTCAATATGTGAATGTGTAGGGTAAAACAAAATACATTACAATAAATTCCCGCAATCCATTGCATTTGTCATATTTGTTCTGTGAATACTCTCATATTCTTGTATCAGTTTCTTTTTTCTAATGATAGGCATTCAGTATACGGTAAGAAGGTGACTAATGCAACCATAATTTATGATTAATGATAGAGAAAATACTTCACTCAGAGTTATCTCTCTCAAAATCGTTCAGTCTGGTGAATGTTAGCCAATGGCGGGTTAAAGAAAGAAGTATGAAACTGCGTGCGAAATATCGACGGTTGTCTGACAGTTTAAGTAGAGATTAAAGAAAAGGTTAATGCCCGCACATAAATTAGTGTGTGCTTTACTCGCAATCCGCGTATAATTGGGAAAATAAATTCTTATTACTCAAGGGTAATTAACCTAGTGCGGTAATAATGGTACTGCGAGACGAAGCATTCACTCTGATTACTATAATAAACTACTTTGGGTTAAATCACACTGGGCCAAAAGTCAGGTAAATAATGGCTACCTTAACAGCTTAACTACTGCACTGCAGTAATGAATGAGAGAGAGAGAGAGAGAGAGAGAGAGAGAGAGAGAGAGAGAGAGAGAGAGAGAGAGAGCACTATTCTATATAATTAGGTGGTAGCTTCTGAAAGAGTTAATTAATCCAAATTCATCAAAAAAGGTCACCGTTCTTTCTGACAATTGTCAAGCGAATATGGAGGAGCCTGACCTCTTATTGATAAAATGGTATCGAATCTATTATTCAATGAAACATGAAAACTATCTTACCATTAACTCACTCAATAAGCTAAGAGATGATTATCATGTATCGATGATTGGGAAATGTTTGATAAGCTTTTTGAAACATATTAAGAGGAATATCAAAGACAGCGTAACGTTGACGTGGCAAAATTCACATAGTCTTTCGTGGAGACATTTTTAACCCATTCATGTTCGTAGCGGCCAAAATATCATGATAATGTGGTTGATTCCTTTTCAGGCAAAACCATATATATTTCATATATGTATATATATATATATATATATATATATATATATATATATATATATATATATATATATATATATATATATATATATATATATGTCGTGTACATATATATGTTTCATATATATGTCCGTACCAATCGACGATTGGTACAGCTATGCTGTACCAGAAGTCGATCGACTTCTGGTACAGCTATTACCTGTACCAAAAGTCGATCGACATTTGGTACAGCTATTACCTGTACCAAAAGTCGATCGACTTCTGGTACAGCATTAAGCTGTACCAGAAGTCGATCGACTTTTGGGATAGCCTTAAGCTGTACCAAAAGTCGATCGACTTCTGGTACAGCTTAGCTGTACCAATCGTCGATTGGGACAACCATTCATTTTTGAGGGTCATGTACCAAAACTCGATCTGTACCATAAGTCGATTGTGAAAGTGGCAGTCAATTCAGTGGACTGTATCAAACATGCATGTTTCACAAACTGATTGTTATAGTGAACACACTATTCAACATTGTTTTGTTTTTCTCTAATGGAATTAAGTTCAACGAATTTGCCTAAGGCCACCAATTCACTTTTTTTACTCAAATTCATTTTCTCCTCTTTAATTTTTTTTTCTTTTTTGGAGGGGGAAGTTTGACAGACTTTTTTATATTATACATAAGTCCAATTTTATTTTTCAAGTTACTAGATTCTATGTCTTTGATTAAAGAAAAAATGAAAGAGGTGAGATAGCATCCCTTATGAAATATATTTAATGAAATAATGATGACCATCTTCCTGTGCTAATGATATGGGTATTTCAGGTGTTCACCTTTACATTTTTGTTTAAAAGATTTAAGGCAATATGTCCAATAGCCCAGATTAACTCTTTGATTTTGATTTAATTGCATTTATTGATAGTGGAGTAAATATTTTTTTATTTAAACCTCTCCTATGAGTTATTTATCATCCCATGATTATTTGCACAATGTTCTTAATGCAATACACCAAAGGTATTTTTAGGAATTGGTGACAATGTGTATTGAGTTGTTGAAGAGAGGTATTATGACTCAAAATATTTTGCTGTTATAATTAAAAAATCAGCCCCTCCCTGTCTAAGTTTTGAATATATGGAAGTCAATACAATTATACAACCAAAAAAAGTCTGAATATAATCATTTTCATAAAATTAAAGTCAAAGTGATATTGAAAAACAATAGACGTATTATCAATACAGAGGACTCAGATCTAAAAAATAAGCCTGTACCAATCGTCGATTGGTACAGGCTTAAAGGCTGTCCCAAAAGTCGATCGACTTTTGGTACAATGACTGCTGTCCCAAAAGTCGATCGACTTCTGGTACAGCTTAATGCTGTCCCAAAAGTCGATCGACTTCTGGTACAGTTAATGCTGTACCAGAAGTCGATCGACTTTTGGTACAGGTAATAGCTGTACCAGAAGTCGATCGACTTTTGGTACAGCATTCATTGTACCAAAAGTCGATCGACTTTTGGGACAGCCTTTAAGCCTGTACCAATCGACGATTGGTACGGATCGACTTCTGGTACACGACATATATATATATATATATATATATATATATATATATATATATATATATATATATATATATATATATATGTATATGTATATGTATATATATATATATATATATATATATATATATATATACATATATATATATATATATATATATATATATATATATATATATATATATATATATATATATATATATATATGTATATATATATATATGTATATATATATATATATATATATGTATATATATATATATATATATATATATATATATATATATATATATATATATATATATATATATATATATATATATATATATATATATATATATATATATGCAAAATATTTTCGGGGGCATCAGATTACTCCGATTCCAAAGTTATTGACATGAATCCATGAGGCATGAATCCAGGCCAGGGTTTTAGAACTCTTAAGCCAGTGTGGTTTAAAGTGAGATCAAGTATTGGTGACATATAATCGACTTTGGAAGTTGCAATTTTGGTTTTTAGTCACCTTTTGCCATATTACGGCTATGTAGTTACTACTTCAGTTGTAAGTAGTGGAGGAAACGTGTATCCTGCGAAAACAACCGACTAATCCGACTAAGTTACTGGCAATTTGGCAAATGACGTCAGTCTTTTTGCTAGCACTGCGAAGCATCCATTTGACAAATCACCTTTTCTTTTAAGGTTACGTACTCCGCGGTGATCAACGGCTTTGTCACGTCATAACATATCACTGGTCGTTCAATATGTTAAATGTCATTAGAAGCTGAATGCAACTAAGGCATAGCAAAAGAAACAGTTATGCTGTGTTGTGCAAGGATTTGTGGTACTTTAAATTCACAAAAAAATGAGTAAAGTAATTTCTGCGAATTTACAGAAAATCGATTTTTCCCTTTTTTTTAATTTTGCGAATTGGCAACAAATGGAGTGCCAGCTATACACTAAAAGTGGCAGCACTAATCAATGCGAATTTCAATTTTGCGTCCGAGGCTAAACGCTAAAAAACGCAAAAATTAAACTAACGCAATCTTTTCCGAATTTACAGTATTTGACAGTTGTGCTTAGCTGGAGTTAAAGATGAATTGATCAAAATACTCACCAGTTCCTTTATATGCATCAATGAGAATTGTACGTTGACATTAACTGACTTTGAAGAATTCATAACAGGCCTTGAAGATGGGTTATAGCCTTTGAATAATGCTTTGAATAGTTTTTCCTCATCCGACATTCGTTCATTTGCGAGATCTGAAAATAGAAGAATACCGTCATCAGACATTGTTCTAAAACAAACGATGACCATAATGTAAAATAACATCAATCAATAAAAAGGTTATTATCAGTAGTATAAAAAAGTAAAGTGATAAGCATTGCTACCATAAAAAGTCTTTCACAATTTGACCACAATTTAAGCATGGCACATTGTCTAAATGTCATATCATTAATCGTTCAAATCAAATCTAGATTCGAAACTGAATCCTAGATCCATGGCACAAGAAAATCACTAAAACTAACACTGGACATTACATGAACCTTACATACCTATGTCGGAACCATTTTAATCGGTACAGCTACCGAATATATTTTTATCCAAAGAAAAAAGTGTTTGAATGCTCGTGAAGAATGTTGCAGCAGTTATATTTGAAACTGTAGTGAAGCATATGTATTGCTTTGGCAACTCGTATAGGTCATACTGATTTATTTTGGCAGCAAAAGTAACCTACGACGTGTTTCATATTTATCTTCACAGTAGGCTGTCCAGTGACCGCTGTGAGAGACACTATAGATTCGTTGTGAGGTATGACATATATGTCGAGAATGAACGTGTTGGCTTGTACACCACAGGAGTTCTAACAGATAAGATATTTTGCACAACCGCCTCACAAAATCCTCAGAACCAAGGTTAGATCAACCATTCCATCGTTGACAAATATAGGATCGAGTTATGTAATATATACGGTGACTGCGACACAGAGGGAGAATAAATAATGGAAGACCCATATTTTACAATAGGGCTACAGAGTTAGGGCATTTTCACCCGAAAATTTGGGCAACTGTTGGGATAAACTTAGCTATCCAAACATATACGCAATACTTCGAAAAATGAAATTTGTTTATTCATGTCTAATTGGTAAAGATACACTGCCTTTTGAGTTCAGGTTTATTTTATGATAAAATATAGTATTATTATGTATGTATTCGTCGGATACTTAAACTAGTAGTATATGGATGTTTGATATACTCAGAAGTGCGTTTTGCACTGTGTATTACACGGTGTGTTATATACCTATCAAAATAAAATATGTTATGTACTTATCAATCAGCTCATGATAGGTCAATACGGATAGATAATGTGATGAAAACCCTCTTTTATCACTATGGCCTCCTATGACTCAGACACAGAATGTTCGTCCTTCTTCGAGGTTTTTATTTGCATTACTAGTAAAAACGAAATGGCATAACAAGCATCCTCTTCTGCTAAAAGTATAACAGTTCTAAGGAGTTGCATGCGTTTACCTTTACCTAAGATATGAGTTTTGCCCTCTATCAACGCTTTCCAAGTAAACACATATCACAACTGTAGTAATTATAAAGTTCTCATTGGCTTTTAATTGAAATGGAAATTGAGTCGGTGTCTGTAGAGAAAAGTGATGAATCTTCTAGACGGTAGCCAGGCTTGAGAATATCTATTGGAAATAACAATAGTCACTGCAGACAGCCAGTTAAACGCTGAATGAAACGCGTTTTCTAATAACATCTTTATCATAGACGGCCAGCTGTTGCACATGGATTCTCCTTTTCAACGCCGTTAATAGATTTCACTATCATTCCAGACAATAAAGAGATAGTGGGGCCTTATGTAATAGAGTTGTGTAGAGTAAGATACTTTTTTCTTGTGGATATTGTATGCGGTTCTTATACCGCGTGGATCTCTATATGTAGCAAACATGGGAAATAGCTTTCAATAGAAAACTTGTGCATGCAAAAATAATTTCATAAAGACGTCCGTTTCAATTAATGTATGTATTTATGTATGTATGTATGTATGTATGCATCTCTCTCTCTCTCTCTTTCTCTCTCTCTCTCTCTCTCTCTCTCTCTCTCTCTCTCTCTCTCTCTCTCTCTCTCATGTGCATGTTAGTTTTAATGTTTGTATCCTAATAACTGTCAATATGATATTTTGACCGATAAGATATCTTAAAAGATATCTCGAAATCTTTAAACAAGTCGGTAAAAATGGTCGATCTTGATCAGGTCTGACAGTCTTTTCTACGTTAGTGGTTACATTGCTGTTGTCAAGTATAGAACGAACTCTCGTGCCTGGGAATCAAATGCTGATTCATATGTTGAGGACATTGTAGAGCCATGGTTAAGGCAATACTCTGGTTGCTGTATTTTACAGATTGGCTAGTGACACAGGATTAGTTTGAATATGACCTTTAACGTAACTATCGTTAAACCATTGTACATGCATACGTATCAAAGAGAACATGCACGAATCCTTTTCTGTTATATATTCAAATTGATTTAACTGTTTATATTGTTCTTTATATGTTTGATTTTGTAATTGACCATTTCAGCAATTTAAAAATACAATACAACACAGCTAGTTGTAGTAGATATCAACTCACTAATAAGACAAGTACAACTGACAAGTCACGACTTAACCGCAATATTGCAGAAAAAGTGTCAAAAATATAATTTCCAATAAAACACTTGCTTGGCCAGTAAGCGAGCATAATTTCGAATCTGTTCTTTTAAAATACACAAATGAAATATAAGAATTGCGGTTCAAGTGGCACGGTGCGAGTTTGCCAGAGTGACTTACATTTATGTATACACACGCGCTGTCTCTGTGTCGTGAGGTTTATCATCGTACCTAACTTTTATTATTTATTCATTACTGTTATTTATTTGCTCATCGTAATAACACACTTTACAGTATTCTTGATTTATTTGATTACTCAAGATATCACATGTAGCTTGTCTCAAAGAGGAAAAGGAGAACATGGTGAACTTTTCCTTTCAACATCAATAGAGATGCTTGAGAACTTTTTATTGTTTATTTCTTATTTATTTGCTCATCGTAACAACACACTTTACAGTATTCTTGATTTATTTGATTACTCAAGATATTAGCTTGTCTCAAAGAGGAGATTAAGGAGGACATGGTGAGTTTTTCCCTTCAACATCAATAGAGATGTAAGGGATGAATATGTACTTTTAGAAGCAATAATATCATCTCTTTGAGGACAAAAAATGGAGATGTTGAGACGCATTACATGCTAAAAAATAAAATACATGCTTAACAATACATGCTTGTAAAACACAATGTGATAAGCTATATTTAATTGTACAATGAGAGTTCACATTATCCTATATTTCGTTTTGTCTTACTATAAAGACTATATATTCAATCCACATGTATTAATATTTCTATTATGTTCGACTGATATTTGTTTGTATTTCCTCTACTAATTTTGTTCAAGAAAAGTAGAGGTGCATGATTTATGATGTATCAATTGCGCAAATAAACATACTACTACTACATTACTGGATGACGCTTTTGCTGCTCAGGTGTACTAGACTATACACTCTTTTTCACATTTCTTTCACACTTCACTGTAGAGTGGTCTCCAGGAGCTTTACCACATTAGCCCTGCACTCGCTATAATTGCTTTTTTCGTGGCTGTAGAAAAAGCAAGTCATTGAGAGGCATGGCAAGTGATGACGCACTTTCTATGATTTGTCGTAAAGCATAAGGCAATGGATCACAATGCTTAAAAGGGGACCATGAATAGCATAGACATCCATGCTCGGCACCTGGTCTTTACATACCCATAGAATAGATTTATTGGACACTTTTGGTATTGTTATATTTAAAAAAAAACACAATTACGGTAATCAATCACATAGCCTGGTACCCTATAGAATAAATTATGACTGCACTTATTGATGTGGTTCAGCTATGTTGGAGTTTCAATCGATCATCCGATATCGGAATCAAACATATGTGTTCATTTTCATGTATTGACATAATCATGTGGTGTGTTATCTTAAGTCTATGTTTGTGTCTATTTTAGCCTTTAAAATGCGAATTTCACAAAATTTGAATACGAATTCTCGTTTATAGCTGTATAATTAGCATGTCCATCAAATGGTGATTTAGTGCTTTCTTCTGCTCATAAATCGTCATCAAGTCCTGTGACCATTACCGTTGCAGGTGTAGCCATTTTTCATTTGATAGAACTTACTTTCTGTCCTAATAAAACACTACACATTGCATAGTGAGAACTCCGCTTTGGTTTCCAAAAGAACGAAAAAAAATCTTTGATTTTGTGAATATCTATTGATTGATAGGTATTTAGAACAGCTTTATCCATTATCCCAAGCTGAGAAAGGCAAAACTACTGAGCTGTTGCTCTAAATTAGCCATTTGGCTACGGGTCTCGATTAGAAAATCTACATCGTGTTATACTGAACATTATTTTTATTCCGTCAGAAACACCAGCTTAGCCAACCGTTTATTGATCGCTGCCAGCCCAAATAGTTTACTTAATGTTCTACGTGGGCTATTGCTACTTAGCGCGATTTATTGATCTTCCATCTTTAGTGTAACGTGCTCACAAAGGATTCTGGTAGTCAATTGACCTTGTGGGAAATTAAATGACCTTATATTACTGACAACACACAAACCAATACATGGCCTACAGGCAGAAGTATGGAAGATTGCACAAAGATGTATCTAATGCTATCGTGCTGCAGGATATTGCAAATAATGCAAATGCGGAAACGTTTCATATTCCTAGATCAACATTGTTAGCACTATATATATATATATATATATATATATATATATATATATATATATATATATATATATATATATATATATATATATATATATATAAAATATTTCTAATTCTGCATTAATCAAAATTGTCATATCATATTTGTTATGCAATTTGTTAGTCTCCTATGTAAATCTGTGGGTAGATGCTATTACGTCAATCGCGTATGGCGATCTATTCATGGTTGTGTTCCAATCTCTATGCTCTATGCTTTCTAGCGATTTCGTTATTGTTTTATTATCTTTCATAATACCGCTCGATTAAGATCATAATCCATCATCCTATCATGTGGGTCCTACTCTATAGTTAAGACAATTGGATCACATGCAGAGCATGGGGAAAACAAAATCATTCAACATGTCCACTTCAGCATTAAGTATGTAATGATTTCCGATATGTCCTATCTTGTAGCTCGTATATGGTATTGTTGTATCTCAATACATTGCCGGGTGTAGTTTTATCGCAGACATGCCAATAACACCATAATAGCGACCTTTATAGTTGATATCCGGAACTTTATGTCCCATGTGAAATCAATTCCAGGATATCTACACTCTACCTTATTGTATATTTGAATGAGAAATGTATAACATCTGTGATGGATATGGAAGGAAGTGAGAAAAAATCATTACATTCTTAATATAATAACAAACGAAAGACCACCTCGTATTGTTAAGATCTGTATTTCTGTATACCTAGAAAGCTTTTGTAATCACTCAGTAGTGTTATCCTGTAGGCAGGTGTACCACATATGCGGTTGGTTATATCAACATGGTAGAGGTCTATATGTATTCGCTAGCCTATTGAAATACGTTCGAACATGTACATAGTCGTATAAGATTTCTCTTTGATCTTAGAATCAATTGATTATACAAGTTAGCAACATTGGAAATCGAAAACGGTAACGACGACACTAATGAATGCATTACTTAGATTATCCTAGCATTTATTCTTCCTTTACGTGTATGGTGCGGTAGAATCCAAAAGTGATCCTAACAATTGTTCCCGTCAATATCCACCAGACAAATGGCAATACTATAACCCCTAGTCAAAGGGCGCATTTACCCCCATCCCAACCCAAACAATGCATGCACTATTGTGAAAAGTGTCTTCAACATGTATTCTACGGAGTGAGGTTGGTCGAAACGAAAGCATTGTCATAAGTGGATTGGATCGCTTGTTGTGAAGGAATCTTGACAGCATATGTATATATATATATATATATATATATATATATATATATATATATATATATATATATATATATATATATATATATATATATATATATATATATATATATATATATATGTATATATATGTATATATATATATGTGTATATATCAAAGCCAACTACGAATATGTTCGCCTACTTACGACTTACTATAATAGAAAACGTACAGTATCGCACATCTGATGTTGCAGTCGTACATCAATCGTACATGCTGTCGTGGGATGTCGTATACTTTCGTAGTTGAACGTGCATATCTCACGAATGAAGAAAAACAGCAATTTTGTAGGCAATTCGTGGCTTCAAGCGTACACTTGAGATCGTGTATGTTCGCACATTAAATTCGTATGTGGGAGACCACCATTATATGCTGTTTTTCTGCATTCGTGAGATATGCGAACAACCGCGATAAATCACGACAACACACGAAAAACTACGACTTTTTAATTGACACATTGTCGCACCTTAAAATTCGTATGTGGGAGGCCAGCATAAGAATGAACGTCGTGCAAATCGTTGTTAGGATCCCAATACAGGTTTATTATTGGACTCCTAACAATGAGCGTTGTGAAAAACATTGTTAGGATCGCAATACAGTCCAGTGCAAACAACACTATGACTAATAAGCACCGATATTCAGAGATAATTTAACTTATTGGGATAGGGTAATCCACATTGAGAGTTACATAGTCCTTAAGTGATGCCTTACCATATGCGATGGCTTTTTAATCTGACTGCAATATGCGTGGACAGGTAAAACCTTTCTAACAGTCAATACGAAACGTGTAGCACAAAGCCGAGTGCTATGAGGATTAATGGTGCCAATAAGATAAAGCCTGGCCCTCTTTAACCTGATTCAACATCGATGCCATGACATACGAAGCACACTCAATTAGTTCAATCGATGTTCACAGATGTTCATCTGCATGTACCAGTCTGTAGAGGCTTTTAAGGAACAAGCCTTTATTAAGCCTCTCTTTCTCTCTCTCTCTCTCTCTCTGACTCTCTCTCTCTCTCTCACGAATGATTCACATTGTTTCTTCCACGATAAAAAGGATAAATATACACGCTTTATCATGAAATTAGCTAGCTAAAATTAGTCAGCAAAAGGCCGCCTATTCACTAGTTCAACGATGGTAATACGCGTGTGTTGTGACGTGCACCATTTGTTTTCTTTAGAAACTGGCGACGCGTGTTTAAGTGCACGCGCACCATTGTTGGGTCTACTATTGGAGCAGCAGAAACGTCTGAGTATTTGCCAGGTCCGAATTTTATGCCTTAAAAAGCATCGTTCAAAACATGTTCATCATTCATTTCCAGTAGCAACAGTTAGGAAAACGACCGAATGTTACGACAGATACATTGGCAATCAGATGTTTACTCTAACTTTTACAGGTTTTAGCATGACCTACAAACTATTCTGAACAGTAAACTAAAGTGTAAAACAAATAACATCTCTTTATGGGTTATCCGCCAGAGTATAGGCCCCAGAGTGGAGGAAAATATTGTCCTTCCCTTTTGGATTAACAGCAGATGTTTGCTTCCTGTTTAGCGCAAGTAATGAAACACATTGCACGTATTTATTCACCTGCAAGTTCTTAGGTTCTATTTTCAACCATTGTATTCAGAATATCCAGGAGAGTGGGGGCGAGGAGGTCTGGTTGTCCCTCAAAGCACGGAGTTTCTCTGGCGGACAACCTAGCCATTTAATTACAAACACACACGTGGCACATATGTCTCCCAGCTGGCTACTGATTGGTATAGTTTTGAACACGATCACCTGGGACTCTTCCCCGTATTCGCAGTCTGCACGGTGCATTGACCTAAACGTCAATCCTAGCACAATCACAGAGATACACCGAGTAGTGGACTACAAACTATAAAATACGGAAATATACAGGGCGTCCCCCCCCAAAAAAAATGCAATCCTTCCCTTTTCCCATTCTCCAATCCTCTGATGCGTTTAATGGTTACTACTCATTTTACACCACTTTAATATCTTTACGTACAGGGAGTCCCCCCCCCCAAAAAAAAAGAAAATTAAAAAAAATGCAATCCTCCCCTAGTCCCAACATTCTTTGCAAAACAGCCTAAGTCACATCTAAAATGACGTTATGGTTAGATACTAGTAGAAGGATATCTTAGAGATAACCTGTTGCAGTTTCAAGTAATTCCGACAATCCATGTCAAAGCTGTTAAGTAAAGTTTGACCACTTTATCATTTCAGTCCAACACGTACAAGGTAAATTTCCAATACAAACCTGCATACTGACCAAGCTATTATTAGCATTCTGCTCTGACTCCTGGTGAGGAGATATCAAAAAAAAACAGTCTTCACCATAGGTTTTACATTGCGTTGGAATGAAATGATAAGGGGGTCAAACTTTACATCACAACTTTGACTTGGATGAACGGATTCGCTTGACACTTCAACAGGATATCCCTAAGATATCCTTCTATGTAACTGTTTAGCCATTTTTGATGTTAATTAAGCTGTTTTTTAAAATATGTTGGGACAAGGGGAGGATTGCATTTTTTTTGGGGGGGGGGGGGACGCCCTGTACGTAAAGATAAGTGGTGTAAAATAAGTAGTAACCATTAAACGCATCAGAGGATTTGACAGTGGGAAAACGTCAAAGTTACGGAATGCTGGTGCTTCTTAAGCTTGCTCAAGAAACCATTCATTTAACAATTGTTACTGATTTTAACAACTTATGTAAAGATAAGACTCTTGCTATGTGCCTAGAATCGTCCAGAACGAATGCATCATAGAAGTTCTGTTAAGCAACGTTCTCTTCATTTAGCTTTATTCAAATACGCAAGTTTAAGCTATTTCTACATGTATTCAAATTAAATGTCATATATCTATAAACATGGCACCAAAACAAATTGCAATGATAACCTCAAATTAGTGGAAAATCGTTTGGATAATTCACATGTAATGGCAATAAATGTTTGAAGTAGCCACGGAATCACGCTACATGTACATGTACGTACGTTTCAGGCCACTGCATCATATTCCTGAGGGAAATAATGCAAGCGACGGGAATGCTTTTTGCAAATTGTCTTTATTTATGTGTTGCGTCTAGATAGGGTCTAGGGTATAATTCCAGCAACAATAAAGACATGATATGCACGACAAGAACTGTCCCAGCCGTCCGCCAAAGCGAGATATGGAGTTATTTACATCGTAATCTTGGCCTAGTGAGACTATACTTCCCCTTGCACACAGCAGTAGGATTACAAACGTTCCCTATACAAACTAATATCGACGAATCAAATATACATCTACACTGCAAGCCCTATCAGAATGAGTGTATAGGAAATGATATATGTGGTCATACATTTTTGCCTGAGCGGCAGTAACATTGGAAAATCAACAAATGTACTCTGGATTCAGGCCTAACAAATTAACCCTTTCAGATTACAAAAATAGCAGTTTTCTTGCATTCATGCTATTCAGTTTTACGGATCAAATTAGCACACTCTTGCGTCAACTGCCTGCGTTTTAGACCTTAGAGTTTGAAAGGTCTTACTAGGTAGACATTTAACGTTTAGAGCAATAAAAAACTAGTTCTTCATAAGTGATTGTTAGACATTTCACGTTAAGACAATAATTAGCTACATACATGTATTCATGATTATTCTACTCCAAAACAAAAGTAAAACTCCCAAAGCCAAATTGAATATTTCAATAAGTTATGGGATAGTTGATCAGACATTCGGTTGATTTTCGGCACATGTGGTTATGGAAGTGCACCTATCAGCCGAGCGATCCACAAATATTACCAGGAACAACGGGTAACAGAGCAGAGGACTTAAATAATGATAAACAGTTCATGGTTGAAAATATGGCTACTGATATTTTCTATTTATGGTTATTTGTTAAATGTGATCTTTCATTTGTGGAGCAATAATAAATACGTTATAGGGTGCTGCTTAGGGCGATATGATATTTATGATAGACCTTCAGGCTGGCAGACTGGCCCTTTTGCCAACGCAAAGCCAGCCCGTCATCCTTCATGTCTATGACAAACACAATATTGCCCTGAGCAACTGCTTTAATATGCCTGTCTTTGTTTTATGAATTTCTGAAGGTCATTTGTTTATCATTCTGTCTATACCGACAATACAACACATAAATGTAATGGATGAATCAAGAGAGCTTCTCATCCAAACATTTATACATATTTCAATAATCTATTTTATCATCATCATAACAAATATATTCCCAAACTTCCTTAAATACGTGCACTATGAAAATATTCGCGTGTGTATCCATATTGCAAGCATACAGGAAAGTTTCTGGCACGAATGTTTACCCCTCAAGGAAAGCACTGCTTGGTGGCACTCCTCCGAGCAGAGACAGTGTAATTGGATGTCTGGTAGTAGCAGATGGGGAAGGTGACTTCTGCGCAAACATACATACATTCGGGACCCGTTACTGGTGGCATGACGCTAGCATTTAACGCCACAGTGCTGGCGATCTGAGGATTCTAAAGCACCAGAGGCGGCAGCAGTAGTAGCAGTAGCAGGAGCAGTAGTAGCAGCAGTGACAGCAGTAGTAGTTGCAGCAGTCGCAGCATGAGGTATGGCATGACCGATGGTCCCCCTGGTGTTTTAGATTGAGCGGCAGGACCTCAGATGAGCGCCACGTGTTGACCCCTGAGAGCCCACTGGGCGCCGAGGCGCTACACGGAACATGCTGACCACTTACACGCAAGAAGAGACAGCCCAGGAGATACCACTATGGCGACACGTGACATTCCTACAGTTCCAGCGTAAACAAACCTAAGCATTTTGTTTGTTGCCGCCATTTCCTGCCATACTGAGGCCAAAGTGGAACCACTCAGTTGGTAAAGTTGGAGGACACAGGACACTTTGGATTGAGTGTTAAACCTGGAACTAGATACCATGGACTACTTTGGGGGTTACAATAAACACATAGTTAATCTCATCAAAGAGAAAATACACGTCATAAGATAATTGATATACATGTATGGTGAAATAACAAACAGGTTTAAGAAAAGTACACATGGATTCAAAAATCACTGAGAAAGGGAGATATATTAGATTTTCTTTTAAATTCAATCAATTCATTGTCAATTTATGCCGATTCAGATTTTTTAAATACTTACAGGTCATATCATTCCCCTATTTCATTACAAATTTATATTGGTAAGATAGAAAGGGGCCAGGGGATATAAAGGATAAACAGTTCCTCTTTGAAGGATGAATTGTTGGTGAATAAGATTAGAGAGAAATACCTGAAATCTACCTGTCTCTACATACAGTGCCGACGTTTAATTCCTGCACCAAATTCGCGGGCAGCCCAGGCATAATACACAACCGCATACCCGATTGCCACCCATTTTCCTGGATGTGGATGCATTGATGACCTCACAACTGAACGTAGCTTTGATTCATAAACTTCGTGCGTCATTAATGTGTTTGACTTATTTTTTGACTTGTTATCCATGGATGTCTGCAATATGCCCATAGGGTACTATACCATAAATGCCAACAAATAGGCGCTGGTTCAAAAAAGGGATGAGAGTATGCACAATAAGATTTTGCTTTCATAATTTCATGACACATCATAGAGATTGTACAATGTTTTTCAAACCAAGTTTGTTTATGTACGTACAGATGCAATACACGTAAGTGTTTCTGCACCTAAAATAACCCTTGTAACATATCCGCAAAGGGTAAGGAATTCCTTCACCGGGTTCCGGGTTTATATGTGGTTGCGATATGTCCTAAGCTGTTGAAAGTGACGTAAAAACAGTTCCTTTCTTCTATTGAGAATTGATACTTGTATTTAAAAGCAGCACTAGTCACATTACATAACATTATTAAGCAATCAAAGTCACTTAAGGATGTCCAACGTCTTCCTTCCTTCCTTTAAGCCGCATTTGAATTCGTGCAATTGAAAGAGACAGCATGTCGCCAGTGGCAATACCTAAAACCAGCAGGCTACCGAGAAAGGCCACCAATAAACATATCTCACATGGCTATATCTATTCTAGATGAAGGGCACTTTGGAATGTGTGCCTTTACAAATTGGCAAATGTATGCCACTTGGCAGATTTATATCCATGCTGTTAAAGGCATCTATGATAACTGCCCTGCAGCTTTGATTTATTAAGTTGTGTTCACTTTCTTCTCAATAGCATATCATGATCAGGGGGTTGAATATAAATTCATTCAGCGATTGCTTGTGACTAAATGGTGTATCAGGTATGGACCGGTATGTATTTTCAAGAATATATATATATATATATATATATATATATATATATATATATATATATATATATATATATATATATATATATATATATATATATATATATATATATATATATATATATATATATATATACATATATATATATATATATATATATATGTGTGTGTGTGTATATATATATATATATATATATATATATATATATATATATATATATATATATATATATATATATATATATATATATATATATATATATATTATATATATATAAATATATATATATGTATATACTTATATATATATAAATATATATGTATATATATATATATATATATATATATATATATATATATATATATATATATATATATATATATATATATATATATATATATATATATATATATATATTGAGAGAGAGAGAGAGAGAGAGAGAGAGAGAGAGAGAGAGAGAGAGAGAGAGAGAGAGAGAGAGATGTAACATGATACATTTATGATACATTTGAAAGTGTTGTCGGTAGTCCTATTTATCATGTTGCTCTATAGGAAGCAGACGTGGTATAAGTTTCTGTGATGTCCTTATATGCATTGAAAAATATGATTCGTCTAGAAAATGAACAGATAAGAGCACCTTAATCCAACGCCAATTGTCTTGACGGAAATTGCTCCTCAATCTAATTTAACGAACCTCGCCACAGCTAGTTCATACTGACCATTAATTATCATGATAGGCTTCTTGCCTTGAATGTACTCGGCAATGTATTCTTCCAATGTAGTGAGCATAATGGATTATGTTTCATATAAACGCGACGAAAGTGGAAATATAATGAACAAATTATGGTTTCCGTATATCATTTCTTCATTTGATTTTTCCAATTCAATCAAATAGATATGGAACTCATATAGATGCGAGACGATTTTGCGTCATGAAATCACGTATTATTCCTCAGGCGTTTCTAGAATGCTAGATTGTGGTTGATGGTGCAAAACATAAATGCCAAATACGACAATGGACCCTTCTGTTTGTCCCCACCGATTTCTTAACCCATTAATGCTCGCAACGGTCAAAACAGCCTGACAGTTTTGATGAAATATTGGAGGCAAAAGCATACTTGGGAAAATATTTGATGGAGGCATGTTTATCAGCACATTACCAACAACTCTCCTTCAAATATTTTGTGAAGTCATTGTCAATTCTAAAGTTATTTTAAAAAATATCAGAGATCCAGACGACAATTGCTGGAGGACCGCTAAAGCATTAATGGGTTAATATAGTGTCTGACGTCCTCAGAACTTGTGCTCCATGGATGTTTATGATTCACCTAAGAATCCACATTTACTATGCAACACCAATGACCTCGGGCAGCTGATTATTAGTCTATACGCTGGTCACATTAGAGGTATTTCATGGCCACTCGACCCAAAGGAGGCCTAGCGCTGATGGCCACTGCTGGCCCACTGACCCTGGGAATACACAGGATGGCCAAATGGCATGCCACATTCTCCTCACTCTGGCTAAATGGGAGCGATAGTGCTCCATTCACAAGCTGGCAGACTATACAGAATGGGTCGTGGGATTGCGATTAGGCTTGCTACCATTGATTAATTATACTTGTTACCTGTGCATTATTAGCAACACAATGGCCAGGTAAGTACTTTATTATGGGTTATGGGGCAACTGTCAACTCAATTGCCAACAGCCTATGATGCCGGTGTTGTAGGCCTCACTGACTTAACCTCCCCGGAGCCCTTAGTTCAATGACAGTTGGAGGTAAGTGACCTAGAGATCGTGGCAGTTACAGTTGTTTATGTGTAAAATAGTTGGTATTATCATAACGACATGAAGTATGTATTTAAAGGAATGTATGTAGCCAAGTGTCCTCTAGGCGAGTGACATACGTAGAGGACAGTGGCAGTTAAGGTTGTTTAAGTGTAAAATATGTGGTATTACCATAACGACATGAAGTATGTATTTAAAGGAATGTATGAAGCCAAGTGTCCTCTAGGCGAGTGACATACGTAGAGGACAGTGGCAGTTAAGGTTGTTTAAGTGTAAAATATGTGGTATTACCATAACGACATGAAGTATGTATTTAAAGGAATGTATGAAGCCAAGTGTCCTCTAGGCGAGTGACATACGTAGAGGACAGTGGCATAAGTGTGTTTATGTGTAAAGTAGTTGGTATTATCATAACGACATGAAGTATGTATTTAAAGGAATGTATGTAGCCAAGTGTCCTCTAGGCGAGTGACATACGTAGAGGACAGTGGCATAAGTGTGTTTATGTGTAAAGTAGTTGGTATTATCATAACGACATGAAGTATGTATTTAAAGGAATGTATGTATGTGAGTGTCTTCTTGGCGAGTGGCATACCTAGAGGAAAGTGGCATAAGTGTGTTTATGTGTAAAGTAGTTGGTATTATCATAACGACATGAAGTATGTATCTAAAGGAATGTATGTAGGTGAGTGTCCTCTAGGCGAGTGACATATCTAGAGGACAGTGGCAGTTAAGGTTGTTTGTGTGTAAACTATTTGGTATTATCATAAAGGCATGAAGTATGTATTTAAAGGAATGTATGTAGGTGAGTGTCCTCTAGGCGAGTGACATACCCAACGAAAGTCCGATACAAGGGGATAGGAGTGGAAATGAAAGGAATGGAAAGTAGTATGAAGCTAGTGGCGCTGGGCGCAACACAGCGCAAAGGTTATGCAGGTATGGTAGAGGAATGGATCCGTGCGCCAAAATATGTATGCCGGCGCACGGATCCATGTTTCAAGGGGAATGGATAGAGATGTAATAGTTATGAAATATGAGGAATATGGGTAATGAGTAAAAGAAAATTAGTGATCGTGCAAATATATAAAGTTAATTCCACCTGGGAAAAGAAAAAAGGTCTGATTTGGAAAATATTTGTTACTGAAATACCATGAAGCTGAGAATATGGGGAATTCAAAATCATTAATCAGAATTTACCCCCCCCCCCCCAATATGATAGTGACCAACCCTCTGGGTCATGGACTATTATGATGTATTCAGTTCAAAAGCAATCTCTGTGTGTTTCTCATAACTGGGAATTTGTCATCATGCTGCAAGTGTGATCTGCTACATAAAATTAAAGTTATTTCATAATCATACTTGTATAGTTATCAATTTGCCAACACCTGTAAAATATATTAGCCCACTCCTAAACTAATAAACTAATATGACCCCTGGTGGCCAGGATTGGAACCGCATAAAATCTCCTGATTTTGGATGGTTGAATGTTAACAGGTATGAATTATATAACTTGGTCAGAAATCTTCAGATTAGCTACTGATTTGCCAACTTTCAAAAATCACGCAGGAAAATAAACAAAAAAGGCCTGTTCCTTTTTTTAGGCTTACAAAAAAAAAAAAAAACTTTCAAAAATCATCCACCATTCCTCAAGAATACATTTATTTTCTAGCCAAGAGCCAAGAATTTCATAATATGCTGAACATAGTAAGTATTTGATCTTGAAAGATCACACAATGTCTGGAAAGATCACACAATGTAAATGTTGTTGATGAAGACATTTTCAGTTTCAAAGCTATCTGCGTGTTTTTGAAAACTGTGTGTATATTATCATGCAGCAACTGTGATCTGCTACATAAACTGAAATTAAAGTTATCCTATTAACATATGTTTCCATGATTATCAACTCTAAAGGCCCGCTCCTTAAGCAAAAGTACTAACCTGGCCCCTCCCAGAATTGGAACTAAACAAAATGAAACCAAAAGACGTCGCAGTATAGTAAACCGCCTGATATACTTGTGAAATATCCTGATTTTGGATTGTTGAATGCTGACGGGTATGCCAAAGTACGTGCACAATATCAATTGAACAATTCATAACACACACGTACCATGATTTAAGAACTTATGGCCAGTTTAGCGATATTCTCAGAATGAGGCATCTCCGTAGTATAATAGTATGCCGTAGGTGTACGTCCTATACATATTTCGCTATTCGCGGAATTACCGTAAAGTCGTTCCCCTTTTTCGACATATTAGCTAAAAGTACACGGGCGCGAAAATATGCCCAAAATATTCCCATATATAAGCTTCAGACAATGTTTCAATCGCACGCATGACTTGATTTTTTGGCCGCTCAGTTTCATCAATAAATTCGCTGCCACAAACCGTTATTACGAAGAATTTTGTTCTGGCACTTTTCCCTATACACCTAGTATATTGCCAACTTGGCGAGTGGCAGCATGCTGAATTTATGAATGTCCTACGGACGACGTGCTACCCTACAGCACGTCTGATGCCGAAGTGGGTCTAGAAGACAGCGCAGTTAAGGTTGTTTACATGTGTATGTGTAAAATAGTAGGTACTATCATAACGACATGAAGTATTTATTTAAAGAAGTAGATGAAAGCAACTATGAAGGTTTCCTAGAACTAGTGATTTCTATATCAATGAGTACTGACTGACAACATTTTTTTAATCACACTGCTTATCACAGGGGTCTGTGTTGTATGACTAGAAATAACCGCCCCCCCCCCCAAAAAAAATGATGTGTCTTATATGTAAAAGCGTTATATTTGTTCCTTGCAATGTGTCTATGCATACTATTGCGTGGTCAAAAATACTCCAATCGCAACGAAAGATGGCGCTATCATACCGTGTATACAGTACATTTCTGCTAAGGCAAAAATATTTTTGAAATATTTTGTTAAAAGCGTGAAACGCCAAACACATACCACCCTACAATTAAGCTTATCACTTCTGGATATATATCCAAAGGGTATGACTTTGGATCCATATATTTTTGAACATTTTATACAAAAAAGTCTGAAATACGATGACTATTTTATTTTATCAGATCTCTGCAGTTAACGCATTGTACTGTATGCCAATTGCTCGAAATTCGCCAGTATCATACATTGGCAATTTCTAGCTCATTGCCTATGACACGAACGAACACGATGTATAATTTACTGCTGTCAAAGGAAATTTCCTATGTGCCCTCGAGGATGTCAAGGTAGCTTCGAATATGTCAATTAGTCTGCTATGTATAGACTGGCTCCATGGGCTTTAACAATGCATACATACTAAGAATATGGAAGGCCTGCAAAAGGTTGACCTCGACCGCACCTACAGTGACCATCGTATCATATTGTCGAGGTGTAATTTCTCTAATGAATACACTACCCATCAACACTGACAGATTGTTTCCAGAACAATTAACGCAGAGTTTGAACTATGAACTGAACGCACCGGAGATCAGGTACACTCTAGAACTATGCCGCGCAGTGGGAGTAGGAGTAGACGCAATACATGCCACAGACAGACTTCCGGTTCGCAAATCCTTAACCAGCAGGACTTCCGTCAATACAATTGTTCTATGCGGTAACGATACAACTTCGTGTCTAGAATTATACGAGAATACTTAAATCATGTTCATAATACAAAAGCAATAGTTGCATAAAAGTTGGCCTTCATCGTGAAGTATGATTATTTTCAAAATGAAGAGTCTATATACCTTGTACTATGAGACAGAACATCACCCTAGGTTTTAAACATACATGTGGCGTAATAAACACACTTACATGGGACACGTTCATCAACCTCATTAATGATGAATTACTTTCAATCTGGACATTTTCGTATTTGATTTCTCAGGATTGTAAAAGACACGAGTTGGGTGGCGAAGATCACCTGCTTGCCTTTCTATGATGCTATGTAATTTATCTTAACTTAGGAATACGAATACTAGGCTGAATAAAACCCCTTAACACAGTAATGTTCACACAGCGGCTATGACAGCATGACAAATATTACGGGTGAAAGCATAGTATGAACTATATTTGAAGAAGAAATGTTGGTTAATGTAGTACCACCAACTTCCATTCAAATAGATTGTAAGATTTTTCTTTATGTCAAAGGTATTGTCCTAGGATCCTGAGGATCTCTTAAGCATTACAGAGTTAAAAAACGATCATTATTCCCTGTGTAAGGTCACTTCGGAAAAGATGCTGGCATGCGTATCTCTCTTTATCCCTATGGTTCTGTCCTTCTATCCTAAAGAGAGAGATGTACGTCACTGGAGACATGTAACATGCTCAAAGACAGAATAGCAGATTGGATGTAGCCCCTTGTGTGTAGCGAGGAGATGGGATAAACGCACTACTGGATTCTGAGTGATTACATGTACAAACAGGTCAGCCTCGTCACTATATAAGAATAGGTGCTATATTCATTCTAAATATTCTGATTAGAAACGCACTTATTATGCTTCCTGTGTATGACCTTTACTGTGTATGCAAATGATAAAAAGGCGACAATCAAGGAAATGACACGAAACACGATTCAAATATTTCATATTAGGTGTTGTGAATGTTTCAAGGACATCTACAATTGAGTTTACCAAGAAAAGTAGAAATCAGCTTGAAAAAAACAAGTAGACATCTTTGTAATCATCCGTTTATGGCCGCAAATCACATGTCCGTGCTATATGATAATAGTACATCGTGAGTTGCAGAAATAAAATCAGGAGTACATGTATACGTCATCCTATAAGCAATGCATGAATCACAAAGGTTATTTCCACTATCTATTTGTGTATTGAAAAATTAGAAACACTAGATTAAACGGTATATCATGACTCGTCGAAACCGTGTAAATGTTAGTGTATACTGATTTTCTCACAGGCGAAAACGTGACGAAAAGTGCATGAATTCGTTCAAAAGTTCACTTTCAGTTACTGCTTAAGTCATTTGTCTTTATAAGTACAAGTATGAATATTAAATGAGAGAAACAATCAACATGTTTAGCTACATATCCAAGGGTCTGGAAATGTACCATTCAACACATCAATGACATGTTCTGTTCCATCAGCGGTGCCATTTACACACAGGTTGTATTGCTTTCACATCTCTCTGAAAGGGTATTGTTATATTCTTTGCAGACACCCATAGTAATGCATGAACCAAGTGTACATAGGACACCTAGATACAGTGAACAAAGAGATGTCTATTTACTCACACGTATGCACATATTTAATGTCTTTCCGCCTCTCTGCCCACCTTTCTCGTGACAAGGCTGTGTGCAGGCGGGTCGTATTGACTATCTAAAGCTAGCAAATATCAAAGGGGGACGCTTCTTATATTACCTTGATATGTAGCTAAACTAGTTTCTAGTGTCACCACGTCCTACAATTGTGTACATTTTGATCAATGTATCAAGTAAAATGTGACGAGACTACGTTGATATTAATGAAACATTGGCAGCTCTTCGACATGCTGTGGCATATAGTTCTACTAATAAACCTATACTAATCGTTATTACTATTAAATTTATCATTATTATTATCATTTTCATTATCATTATTATTTATATTATTATTATTATTATTATTATTATTATTATTATTATTATTATCATTATTATTATTAGTAGTAGTAGTAGTAGTAGTAGTAGTAGTAGCAGTAGCAGTAGTAGTAGTATCATTGTTGTTGTTGTTGCTGTTGTGGCCGTTCTATCTGTTATAGATTTTGGTACACTGTTGTTAAATACGTTGGCCTATTGGACACATGTGGATTTTGTCGTTCGTGTACTTTTTGCTGTAAGAATTGTTCAGCATTCATAGTCAAAAATGAATGTACGTGTCCTAATCAGGATGAATGTTGTGCATTACTAATACTAGTATTGAAATGCATGATTATATTATATATATAAATATATATATATATATATATATATATATATATATATATATATATATATATATATATATATATATATATATATATATATATATATATATATATATATATATATATATACATATATACATATATATATATTTATATATATATATATATATATATATATATATATATATATATATATATATATATATACATATACATATATATATATATATATATATATATATATATATATATATATATATATATATATATATATATATATATATATATATATATATATATAACAAGCGCTAGGTCACTGCGCTATCAGATACTTGACACCCACCCTCACGCAAACTAATACACCTATCTCTTGAATAACTCATTTCCCCCCACAAATGAGTTACGAGGTGATTAATATAGAGTAAATGTGCATTGGTGCTATCTGATATGTTCACAGCTTCCGTATGTTGTCTTAATAGCACGTTAAACAGGGCATCAATTTAGATTGTTATGATTGTGGGTCACTGTTTGATATGTAAACAATTTAGCATAGTGCTAAGATGGTATGTAGCCAATACTGTTACGTAATACGACTTTGACGACACCTTTCTCTGTTTAAATTTGGCGATGTTTGGAATACAGAATGCCGTGTAAACCTATTATGATAAGCACTTAACAGAGTACATATCTCTAGTGTATATACATGTATGGGTGTCTTAAGGGAGGAGGAATATAGGGGAAAATCATAATAAATTGTATTATGAAGTTGAAATTATTAGAATTGATTTCCCTCCACAAGAAGCGTTGCTTTGGTTACATCCAAGCTCTTAATCCTGTCTGATAGATAAGAAAATAATTACATAATGAAAGTTTAATCAATTATGAGCATATTCGTGAGAGTTGTACCACTAAATTAACATAATATACCCGAATCGCACGCATGGCTTTAGCTGACACGCAAAGCCTCTTCTCTGTAAGGTCAGAATAAATGGAAGTGTGTTGGCCACCCTTCCCTGTGAGACGTTACGCACACATGCTTATGAAGCGAAGACGATGGGTACTACGGCGATGCCTGGCTCCAAAGCATGGGTTCGCAGGTTCGAGTCACTGCTTGAACCCCACTAGCGGATAGGCCTGGTCGCTAATTAAACGTGCGGCGTTGAAAAGGACTGTCTATGGAGCTTCTGCAGTTGACCCTATTTGTAGAGACAATGTATTTATTCTGTTCCGGGTTTCTATCTCGTCGCGATATGACTTAAATTGAAAGTGGCATGAAATATAATTCCTTCCTCGGCACTACGGTGTCCATCAACAAACGCGCTGTGCTTTATGTTCAGAAATAGAAATACTAGTACTTTGCATGATCATTCCACATAAGCTTTTGTCGGCATGCAAATTTCTACTCAAAATCTACGAAGTTCCGTTATCGAATTTGGAATGCCGTGTCGTAGAGTGTAATAATTGCTATTGTTGGTCGAAACCTTTTTTCTGGAAACAGAATCCGAGATTAGCAATCCAATCTCGCACGAATTGCATAGGTCTGAACACTGCAATGGAAAATTCTGAGTGAATCTTCAGAATAAGGACGTGGAATTAAATTTGGATAGTAGGTAAATCGTCGCAGGAAGGATTGTCAGCTGTTTATGGTGAAGGATACGTTCCGATCTCCCTTTGGTGATATTAACATTAAGAAAACCTTAAGAAACATACAGAATACATTTTGGAAAGATGTATTAAAAGCTTTTCTTGATTTTATAGATATACAAAACTCAATATCATTATATGAAAAGAGAATTTCCATTTGGCTGAACTCACAATTATTTGAAAGGTACAAGGAAAATTCTTTGAAAAAATTAAAAGGAATTAAATTTGTAAGCGATATTACTGACAAGGATGCTAACATTTTATCCAGAGAAACCCCTAGAAGAAAGAGGTTTACCTTTGAATCTTCTAGACTATGAAAGAATAAAATGGAAAATTTAATCCAACGTCATATTTCTCGCACGCTTTGAGCCGGAATCAAACCTGGGCATTTGCTCCGCGAGACAACAGGCTGCCAATGGCACCACCTTAAACCACTTGCCATGCAGGCTGGGTCAGTGCTGATGTGTTATGTGTACATACTGGATATTTAGGCGTCGGATGTACGGCGCAATGCGCAAAACTTTGCTTCGAGTGTTATTGGGTTTAGTTCTGCCAATTCTCTAGAATTCTCTGTCAGTGAATTTAATCTCTTGCTCAACCACTAACAGTTCGGTTAGTAATTGAGAAGTAGATTAAATTCGCTGACACGTACTAATAACAAGGTTTTGCCAAGACAAGCATTTAAGTCCCTGTACGTGCTGGACTGTATTTACAAATAATGTCTAGGATATCGGCTTACACCATTGAATATATTATACATTATAATGTATTCTGCGATACTAGATACGGGCTAACCACCTTAAGCTTTGGTAGGTTATACAATTACTGCGTTTGTTTATTGTATCCATGAATGTTGTTTTCATTTTCTGAATGTGAGTTATGTTAAAACAAATGTTTAATCGTTTTATCTATGAATAGCTTTGGGTTGACTTTTCTATTTGGTATTGATTTTAGTATGTGATTGAGAAATTAAGATCCATTTAGGGTAGCTGTGTTGCTACCTTCCCCATACTATTCTACAATGTGAGTGAACGAATATATTTGACAATGTCGAAAAGTGTCCCAAAACGACTTGGATGTTTTGTGGATAGCTCTCTATCGTTTTAAAACATTGAAAAAAATATCAATACGAAAATAACATACAACTCTCAAACATGTGTGTTCTCAATCGATGCTTCATTTTTAAAATTACCCTTTATGGATGGCCCTGCTGTATGGCACGAGTAGTGACATATATCAATTTACCGATACCCTCAAATCCTCTATAGAAATATATCCCAAAGAATCCAAACGTCTTTTAATAAACTATGCCAACCTCCTTCTAGTATACAGGGTTAAAAGCAAACACACCCTTGAATGTTAAATGAGAGGAAACTCACTGTTGAACAGTAGGGACACGTACAGTTATACATATACCTATACGCCATTATCCTCACTCCAAACACTAAGATGGGGATACAATTATCTAATTGTGTGTTAATACTAATCTTAGAATTCTATTCTATTTCGAGATTAGTATCTAAGTCATATACGACATCCTTTGTATTTGGTTTTCTGTATATATACATAATGGATTCTAATAACTTTCCTTTATTTCTAGTATTGTAAGTCTGTGTTCCATATTTGTATTTTCTGTTTACTGTTGTGCTAGTTTTTACTTCTGGAATGTCTGTATCATATCTTCTTTAATGCATTGTACGATTTATAAACATACCTCCCTGACAGAGATACTAATGCACAGTGCTTGTATATAAATCATTCTTATAAACTTTACTACCAGTTTATAGCTTTTTAAGTATGATCGAGCTCTTACTGCTTACACAGTATCTTTCTAGCTGAACTCCATGGCAACACATTTGCCTCAGCAGCATTATATCATAAAGGCAACTCTCTTCATTAGAATCACGATGTGAGGTTTCTAGCAATGATATAATGGCTAAGACTCTAATTTATTAACTTATTATGTTTTGGTATTAATCTGGTGTGGTTTGTACTTTACTAATGATAATGTAAGAGATAGACTTTTTTCCACATTCCTAATTAGAGCAATCACTCATACCATATGGACAATTCTGCAAGATTTATTACTCAAGCACAAGGATAAGTCATCCCCACTCGTGTGACTATGAATAAAATGATCTTGTGTAATTTGTCGTATACGATTGATACTTATGGAACTGACCATACCCCGAACTCTCTCATTCGGGTATACTGTAACTGAATTAACGCCGCAACATTGTCCGCTTAGAGCACTTGGCCAAATGCTCTCGTTATAACCTCAATTAGTGATGTCTGGGTGAGACCTGTCACAGTATAACCATACTTATGTTGAATACAGTCTCACTACACAGACACCAATGGTGCATCAAATGGTCTTCCCGCCTAGTGTTCCTACACCTTTCCTGATGATTGACCGACATACTGCTATCCCAGCGGAATCCTGCAAGAGTGCCGCGACGTGAGAGTATTAACGAGGGACAGGTTAGTCCTTGTAGTTCGGAAGTATCCACTCAAATCTAACCCTCGAGACCGCATGTTTTCCGCCTAAATACGCGGTGATGACATTCGAACGCGTAAGTAATATGTGGCATTTCGCACCGTACAGTTAGCGGGAATGGAATCATCTACATGGATAATCTGAAACAGTATTGCATGCGATTGTACGTCTTAGGCATTATGTAGTGACCTATTTGTACCGTATCAATGTCGTAAATTCTTGAAGCATGTAGATAGACAGTCCAAAACCCTAAAAAATCTTTAAATCATCAATTGCCTTTGCGTTTCCTATCTTTACCCATTGGCTTTAAAATATATACACCTTCAATGTCAAAATTACGGGGTGAACCCTTATAGTCGAGTGCTCTACCCGGCGTTAGTTCGTTGCCACGGACTGCTGTAAGAAAGTTGCCAGTGACTGCAGGAGAGGTGGTGGTTTTCTGCGGGTACACCAGACTCATCCAAAATCAATAACTGGCTAACCATAGTATGGCAGAATGTTAGTTAAAGGAAAATTCCATATTTAGTTTAAACCCAACATTAACAATTATTCGAGATGAATGATGACAACGGGAAACCAGGCAACATATATTCTTTCAAACATTGGTAGCATGCAGTAAATGCTATTTTTTAAATCCATTATCAATGATCAAGTTCATAAAGAACTCATCCCTACATAACACATGACATATCACATAAACGTAAGATATGGAATATTATCATAACACATGACATATCACATAAACGTAAGATATGGAATATTATCACAACACATGACATATCACATAAACGTAAGATATGGAATATTATCATAACACATGACATATCACATAAACCTAAGATATGGAATATTATCATAACACATGACATATCACATAAACATAAGAAATGGACTACTATCTGGACTATTAAGGAGTTTTGCCTACTATCAGAGAATGGCCCAGGACACTATCATGATTGATAATGACATTGATTTTGATCTTGACACATGTGCCTTGCGTCGCTATCCTTCCCTAACATTATCCTGCGACAAGAGAGACTCAATCGCTCGTAAATACAAATGACAAATACATACCTCCAACGTCTCCCAGCATAATGCAGCCCGGCTTGAAAGGTCCCCGCTTCTCACGAGCCGTGCCTCATTACCACAAACTGCACTCATGATAATAGAATCTATGATGATGAATTACACTTTATTTCCTCAGGAAGCCCAGTTAAGTGCTAGATCGATAGCTTTTTGCATGTCTGTATTGGTGTCTATGTTAAATGGGAGACTGTTGGGAGCGGGCAGTGTTCCGAAAACAGGACGCTGTCTTCCCACATATGCCAAACATACAACCTAGTCCATACGTAAGTAACGGATGTGACCCACACACACATACACATACACACAACCATATGTATATATATATATATATATATATATATATATATATATATATATATATATATATATATATATATATATATATATATATATATATATATACGACTACAATAGGTCTATTCCCTGCTTACTCCATAAGCTTTGGTTGATATAGTATTTTTTAAAACTGTGGAGATTGTTTAGGAAATAATTGTTCGTGCTTTGAACGATCCCCCAGACTGTTTTAGTAAGTATGTAATGGCGTGTCCACGTTGCATGTGGTCATATTACTTATGTGTACATAGTATCTTGAAAAATACGCCAGAATGACATGCTGGTTAAAATCCCGAATATGAATAAACATTTTTATCTTTCTTTAGGGAGAGGTATGCAATGGTGTATCATTAAGAATCAACAGTAACATAAGTTTTATCCGAAGAACATTGCAACGTTCTGTCTCCAAATCTACAAAACTATATATATATATATATATATATATATATATACTTTATTGACTGTAGTAATCTACAAAGTGTACAAAATATCACAGAGCAAGTACAATCAACAAAAGTAAGGCATTTAAATGAACATACAAGGAAGAAGGGCTAACAAAAGGGGAACTTAAGAGAGCAAAAAAATATAAAAGTAGGGGGGGGGGGGAAATAACTAAACAAAGGAAAGTGTCTCAGCTCTTTGACTAAGCCGGACCAAAAAAGGGGCTAAATATAGCATAGGGGATAGGCTTAATGCTTAAATCCGTTTGACTGGTCGGTCTGGGTCCATTTTAACTGGGGAGAACGGTAAAAGTCATTAACCTACCCCAGTTCGCTGGTTAAGGACATATTTATATATACCATTAATGTGTCTTCCGGCTATACACCACAATTTGACCATAACATTGTTAAAATTGTCGTTAGGGCATTTTCCCATACATATTAACATGACCTCAGTGTCGTTATTAGCGAAAACATCTTTAATGTCTTGGTATAGCTCTAATTCATTAAACATCATATTACGAAGGTGTTGCGTACCTGGGCACTGCATGATAACGTGGGCAGCGTCTTCCACAGTATAAAGGTCACAGAGAGAGCAGATTCTACTCCCGGGGGGGAGTGCCTTCAGCCTGATATCGTCACATTTTAATAAACTAGCATGACAGAGGATCCGGGCCAGATTCTCACACACTTGCATCATATTTGGGTACTTGTTAGAGAGTGCCCACCAAGTAAGGTATCGTGTTTCCCTGTTGATTCTCATAAATAAATCTAGTTCCTTGTGAAGCCTAGCTTCTAGGCTCCACAAGGTATCTTCAAGGGACCAGGCCCTATCCCAGACCATAGATTTCCACATCTGTTTTGAATAGCGATGCCCTCTTTCCACCATGTTTCTCACCTCATTTGTGAGTTTAAAGATATCAGCGGTTATAAGAAGGTCAGCCACAATACTCCATTCTTCAGAGATATCGTTTCTGTCCGTAAAAAATTTTTCAGCTCGTTCAGAAAAAATTTTCTTAGACAAATCTTCGTCGTCTAAGACCATGATTGATCGTATAAACAGTAATTTTCTTACCTGAACAATACGGAAAAGTCGCATCCACCCTAGGCCAACAAAACTACAGATATTTGGTGAACGTGGGTGGAAACGTTGAATCCTTTTTCCCGCGTATGATTGAAACGTTTCCAGGATATTTATACTGCGGCCATCAATATGCCACAGTTCACACCCGAACAGTGCAATTGGGACTACAATAGTCCAAAAGATGATGTTGCATGTAGCAATATTTAAACCGCTCCTGCGGATTCCGAGGCCAGACATGGCATTTAAAGTGCGCCGCGCTTTACCTACTCTCTCTTCCAAGCCTGAGATGCTGTCGCTAAGGACCGAAGTTCTGATGCCTACGTGGTCGTACTCTGCGACTTCTTTGACTATAGCTGGGCCTAATTTAAAAGACCTGTTCTTAGCATTGATGCGTCTTCTACGTTCTGTCTCCCCAAAAACTAGGACACCGCTCTTTCGGATATTAAAGTCGTATCTCCATGTACACCCATGTTGGTACACCACTGATATTACAGAATCAGTTTTTCGTTTTGTCAGGCAGCAAGTAGCTAAATCGTCAGCGTACCCTAGGGGTGTACATGGAGTACGATATATCTTGGCACAAAGCCCAGAGTCCCTCAAATTTACAAGCAGGGAATTTATAAAAATAGTATACTTTAAAAGAGAGAGATACCCCCCTTGATGAATTCCGCAGAGTAATTCATAGGGTTCGGAAAAACGGCTCCCAATACGAACTCTACACTTAAAATCAACGTAGGAGCGGTATAAAAGTCTCCACGTTTTGCCCGTTATACCAATATCAAAAACCTGCTTAAAGAGGCCGTCAATCCAGACGGTATCAAAGGCTTTGGCCACGTCAAAGAACGCGACAAAGCACTGGTCATTATTCTCGAGTGACGTGGCCAAAGTCTCCTGCAAAAGAAAAGCAGTGTGGATGCATGATAACCCAGACTTGCAAGCGCCTTGCAAGTCGGAAATTATCCTCTCGTTCATCCACCAATCTTTCAGGCGTTGCCAAACTAATATTTCGAAGGTTTTATTAAAGGAAGAAAGCAAAGTAATTCCCCGGTAGCTGTTAGGGTCCAGGGCATCCAAGTCCTTTCCTTTAAATAGGGGGATTTGGATGCCAGTCCTGAAACACTCAGGGATGTACTCAAAGTCTAAAATTGCATTATATAGGAGAAACAAGACATTTACCATTATCTCGTCGGCATAACAAATATGCTCTGCCGTAACTTTGTCATAACCTGCGGCTTTTCCACGGTTCAGGTTTTTTATAGCCTCTCTAACGTCTTCAACGGTGAAAGGGGTATTTAAAAATTCGTCGTCATGGGTTCTTGCTTCATTTTGACGTCTAGCGAACTCAGTAACAAGGCGAAAGTGATCCTCGTCAAAGTTGGGCTTGTCTTTCGGGGTGCCTAAGTTGGCGAAGTGGTTTCGCCACACTTCTAGGACTGCACCTACCTCATTAACCACTAAACCATCCTGTCTCTTGATGGAGATATTAGAGGAGCCTTTAGTATTCCTGCACCTCTTGACTAGGCGCCAGAATGAGTTGCGGTTAAATTCAGCCAATTTAACGGCGTTACAAACCTCTTCGTTCTCATACTCCCTCGATAACCGCCTAAGAGAGTTAGCAAAGGCTTTTTTAGAGGTTTTGTAGTCCACCATAAGGGGGTCATTTTGAGCTCGGGGTCTTCCTCCATTAACCCAACGTCTATAAGCGTCTACTTTGACTTTCTTGAGACGCGTAAGTTCCTCATTCCAATAGGGTTTGAGGTGGGGAACATACCTAGTGCGAGTGAGGTTAGAGGTTGCATCGTGAATAATTTTAGTGAGCTCTGCAAAGTAGTGATCGATTAAACCAGGGGTCAGGGCTGCAGTGGATATCCTAAACTGTAGGTCGTACAGATGGGGACGAGTAGCAGCAGAGTACCTGTACTTCACGTCACCGGACTCCCATTTGATCCTGCCAGGAACCTCAGGTTCCTCAACTACGTTAGCGATGCCATTAACAGCCAAGGTCATGTGAACGTCGAGATGATCCGACGTGTTAAGGGCATTCCACCCACTAACCCGACAGTCAATGATACGATCCTCCAAATAGGTGGGTATGACAATGTAGTCAATCGTCGACTTACCGTTATGCGAGTTAAAAGTATCTACAGGACCGCGTGACATAGCTTGCATATTTGTGGCAATCATATTATGTCTAATAAGGAAATCCATGATATACCTACCTCGTTGTGTCGGCACCCTGCTGCTACGGGGACCTCCATAGCAGCCAATATCACCGTTGAAGTCCCCCAATAAAATAACATGGGACCCACGGTCTCGGGAGTCCACTATCTCCGATATCTCATCAAGCACAGTCCTAAGATCCTCCTGGCTACCCTGGGAGGGGAGATATAGGGATGCAAAAAAGAGAACTTCACCGTTTTGCGACTGATAACGAATAACGCATGCTCGATCGTGGATAATATTCGTCACTTTAGAGAAGCCTATAATGGATTTGCGCCAGAAGAGGGCTACTCCTCCTTGGCCCCTGCCAGACCCATAGTGTTCGGCAGAGGACAAGTTGCTAGCGCGCCCAAAAACAAAGTGAGTATCAGCAATCTCATTAAGGACGTTTAACCTATTACGATGGAGCCAGTGCTCAGAAATCGCTAATACGTCAACATCATCAAGGAGCTTCCTGATATATGGGACAGAAGAGAGATATCCCCGAGTATTCCAACAGGCAACCCTGAGCCTATCCATGCCTGTAGTTCCTTGCGGGGTAATAAGGGATAAAAACGTGAGAACCAACAGGGAGCACAAATATCTATATAGGTTTGCTATCATGCAGGGGGGTATGGAGGAATCCGGGGTAGCATGGCAAAACGTCGGGCAGAGAGTCATGTTTGAAACGGCTCAAATCTTCAGGAGGGGCATATAATGCTGTGACAGGTGATATCGGAACTATGGAAGGTAAGTGGAATCTACGATCTTTACATAGAATAGGTCGCCAATACTTGAATGGCATAAGGTTTCGGCATTGGGAATAGAGTTGGCAGGTACCCAGGTAAGCGAGTAAACGGGCAGACACATTAGGTAAGTAAACATAACATGATAAAATGTCGAGAAGTGCCGCTAGGGCAAGTTTACAGACGTAAAAGTATTCTAGGTGGGCAGTGTATGTCGCATAATCGGTGTGACAAATATGGCACAGAGATGGTCTAAGGAAACTATTATTCGTTATCCGAGTACAGGTAGGTAAAGTGAGGTTACCGGAATTTACTAAATGGCTAAACCACAGGCATGTGCATAGGATAACACACTTATTAGCGAGCTGTGGATCATAGAAGGCGACATACACCACCCTTACCAAAAGCAGGGTGCTACCCGACTGGGCGTACATGTTATTATCATCGGCTCGCACACTAAGGCAAGGGATGTTAAGGCGGTGCGGTAGGGTGCGCCATTCATGCAAAGGGGGGTCGTCGTGTGTCACGCTCAGGGGAGGACGGCTATGGTATAAAGTATGGCGAGGGGCATAATAGGTCTGCACTTGTGTAAATTCAGAGGTCATGAGCATGCTGAGATTACATATACTGATAGAACAGACGCACACGAGTTTTTTACCGCCTACGTCAGAGTTATGATAATTGAACAACGTGACACACAGCGCCCTGCCGTTTACAATATAAAAATTACGATTTACATATATAACGATTATGATGATTGTGATAGCTGACCCCTTAAAGTAAGCAGATAATTTCGAAAACAGCTTGGAGAACGCATTTGACCTTGCTAAAAATAGCGTAATACCGAGTAGGTGAGCACTTGTGTGACAAACGATAGCGAGCATACACAGCAACCCAGCATATAAGCAGGATATATGAGAGGTACCAATACCGGAGAAACTAGAGCGGTGATTAAAGTTGACGTAGGACATCAACATAGCTAACACAAAGTGAAAGCACCAGGTAAATTTCTTATTTAGTGACCTACTTACCATGCTAGGATGCTATATATTTCGGCGCTACAAGATATCGTCACCATCACCGTACTCGTTTGGATTAGCGGGGTCGTTTTGAGGGTTCTGAGACCAAAATCTAACAGAAGCATGCTGTGGCCAAAAGCCAGGACACATTGCCGTATCGACGTCGTCTTCCTTAAGGGACACGCGCACGTTGGCACGGTTGCAGTCTGACTGCTCAAACACTCTAACTTGCACAATAAATACGCCCTTTCTTCTACAAAAGAGTTTAACCCGACTCTCTAGGTCAGCTGGTTTGGAGCACCTGGAATAATCCAGGTGCTTAACGAAGATCTCTTTATGAGAGGTAGCTTTTGCGCCCAGTAAAACCAAAGAACCATCTTCAGCGCTGTTACGTTTGGTTCGTTTATTCTCGACAGTGTTCCAGGGATACTTAGTAGTAGCTTGCGCATAACTTTGGTTGTTACCTGGGCGTTCTAAATGCCCGTCATTACCGCGCTTTTCACCTTTGCGAGACATGTCAACCACCTGGTCTGGTTGAGGTGTTGACATATTGTAGTTTCCGCGTGGCCCACTAGGGGCGCTACTCTGCGGTGGCTTACTCGCACCCACAGAAGTGCCATGGGGAGGACAAATCTGCGAGCTAGAGGGTAAACAAACAGATTCATCAGTAACACATATTAACTCAGCATCGGACAGCTGATCATCGGCCCAGGAAGTTGACGGGACCTGGGTATTGTCATAGGACGCTTTCGCACTTACGTCTCTCTGGTTCCCATTCGGAGGGAGATTGTCAGATACGGCGACCTGTCCGTTCGGAGGACGGGGATAGTTTTTACCGTTAATATTTCGGCCAGGCAGATTGTTCACGGTCTGGTTGGTGCTTGTTAGCTTCGGATCGGGTGCCTGAGGACCGGATCGCGTGGGGCCCGGGCCCCGCGTGTCAGAGGAGCGATCCGCCTTCCCTCTGGCACGCTGAGGTAGAGCAGCATGCTGGGGAGCCGTATTCCCCTGATTACCTCCAATGGCACCGTTTCCGGGACCCGCTGGAGTGGAGCTTTGGACAGCGCCGGACACGTTCGTTGGGGTCGAGGTGGCTGCATTAGATACAGTCGGCGGTTTCTTACTGGAAGGGAAGTACCTCACATCATCACGTAGGTGGTGTGGCGTTGCAGCCGACGTTCTTGGACTCGCGTTACCGGTTCCGCAAGCGAAAACGCGGGACCCATAGTCACAGTCCCCTGAGCCAAGTCCACGTCCGGACAGCTCAGAGATCATGGTCGCGTTTGTGGCAATTTGCTTCGACAGGGTACTAGTCGTACCTTTCATCTTCTCTCGGTCATCGTCAGCATTTGATAATCGCCCTCTCAGATAGTTTGACCTCGCTTTCTCCTGATCACTGTTATAAGCAATAAGCTTCTCAATCTCTCTCTTCCAATCTAATAGGAGACGGACATTATACTCACAGCTGCACGGTGGGATCTGCTTTGTCGGCGTAACGAAACTCCTACCGGCAGAGATCGGAGACCCCCAGAGATCCCACTCAGTTTGCGTCGCCATCGTAACAGGGGGCTTGCAGGTAGATTGGGAGGGTTGCGAATTTATAACGGTATCAACGGAGTTATGAGCGTTAGCAGTTCCAGAGTCGGGGCCACGTTTCGAGGGTTCGATAGGGTCAGAGACGTTTCTGCAACTGGCCTGCGCGGGATCGGGCACAATGACTTGCGCACGCACCTGAGGGTCATTCGGGCGGCTCGCCACTGCGTGTGGGCCAACAACGATATTGCCATTCGGTTGTGTGGTCCCTAAGGGCATAGCGGCAACGGACGTAGCATTCGTAGCTTCGATCGTCATTTGCGTCACGGTCGAAATCTCGGACGGCATGGCTGGGTCCCCTTGGGGTTCGGCTTGGGGGGGCATATCGACGACATTAGCAACAGCCACAGAGCTATCAGGCAGTTTATTAATTTGCTCACTTTCCGAAGTTTCAGAAGTCTCATAATCAGATAGGTCGGATTGTGATTCATTATCATACAGATCTCTCTCTGACCCTTGAGTGTCGCTCGTGACGCTCTCATTGTCTCGGGTATCTTGTACACGGGCTCTCGCAGCCCCTGTCGGGGCAAAGGGGATTAGAGTTTGTTTAGGACTGTTACGTTTGCCGCGGCGTCCGCCTTTCCTCCTGGTCTTTTTCGGATTTTTCTTAATAATCTTGTAAGGGAAGTACGGGCATTCTCCAGATACATAAGCGAGGAAGTCTATGGTATCCATAGCGACCCTGGGTTTCCCTTTTCGGGCTATCAACCCCCATTCATCAGTAATCCTCTGGGCATCGTCGAGGCACCCATGCGTGATCGCATCGTCGAAAACCGGGTCCAACTCCGAGATACCGGGGTCAGCTACGTCACTCACCAGTTTCTTTTTGGCAAATCGGAACATTTTGTTTCGTATATCCAGTAACGAACTCATGTCGTAGGTCTCGGACATTTCATCAACCACGTCGCTCGCAAGTTTAGTATCAACTTTGGCAAGTATCTCGCTGATATCATCGCTGAATACGGCGTTTGAGTCGAAAAAACGGGAGCTGACGCTCCCGTGGTCCGCATCGTCCGCCATCTTGTAAATACCAAGATATGTTTGTGCAGTTTCTGTGTCATCTGTCTATCTAGACCAAATACTGCATTTGCAGTGCAATCGCGTGCACCAAGATTCTAGTGCGGCAAATTAGTTCATGGCGATTGCCTTTTTGGCGGAAATGTCTCTACTTGAGATGCGCATAAAGGAGAGGTCTAATTGAAACATAGTATGAACATTACGCCTTCCCAATGGTCTATTTATTCAGTCCCAATGGTAATGTATTTTTGCAGGAGCCATCGGAGCGCAGTTTTTGTGTTAGGCATTACGCTATTTTGGGAAAGGGTCACGAGTAAGGGCTGGACATCAAAGATATCTACTGTATTCAGAGATACACTCACAGTTACATTTTTACACATTACCTTCCTTCCTGGCAAAGTGGCCAATGGACTGGGATTTTCCATCATTAATACATTCCTAAGAGCAAGGAACTTGCATACATTTAGGCCTAGATACATAAATGCTACTAGGAATATAACGGTGCATCCTTAAACTAGGACCTGCTTAGTGAAAAATAAAGCAATGCAATGACTACTTACTCCATACTTATAACCTTATGGTTGAAGAATTTTGATTTGTTCTTAAACCTTTAGCATTCTCTAATCAACGTGCACTACAGAAATCCCTGTCAGTAAAGGACCAATCTGGCACTGCCCCTAAAGCTGGGCGGTCTCGGGAAAAGCACACTGGCTGTTTGCTGTATAGACCCACTTGGCAGTCACGCACGAATTCCCTTACATACGTCAGCTCACCCACAATTATAGCAATTCATTTGCTAACATATCTTATTTCGTAAATTGAAACTTAACAAGTAAATTGTAGGTTATACTGCGATTGTATGTAGCCCTATCAAATTGGAGTCCCCACATGTCTTGCCCTCCTCATAAGCGCTGGCGTATATGCTCTTATCGATACCCGTATGGCAGAAACGGTAAAGGAAAGGAATATTCCAATGCATTCACAACACTAGTGCCTCCTAAATAACATACTAAGTGATGTTTCCTTACAAATCTTCTATCCTTGGTCCGTGCCATTACGGGGGCTTATCTGACGGCCGTGTGATCTAACTCGCCGCCACTGATTTAACACACTGTCTCCCACCACTGCATGGGTTCGAAACCTGGCCTGGGCATGTGAGAAAGTTGCCTGTGACTTGGAGCATAAATGTGACGAAAAATGAAATTATAATTCCGTGCCATTGTTGGTTAGACCGCGAGTGTATGTAGCCCTATCAAATTGGAGTCCCCACGCTCACAGAAATGCTATCGCTACATATCATATACATGCTGTACCTCATCGCGTAACTTGATTAATTTAGCTCGTGTTTCTCTCCGTGTAGAACTATTCATTACCATGCTCCAGGGAGGTGTGTGTGCTGTATGAGATTGTGCCACATGTATTACGAATGAGGGATAAGTCAGCCTTTATGAGGAGGGCGCGACTTGTGGGGAATCTAATTAAATAGCACTGTGTAGGGGTACATATACGTGCATTCTATCCCACGTGTTGGGTGTCACCTTACTAAACACAATACGTATTGTGAAACATATTTTCAATATATGCTTATGTATGTCTTAGTGAAACTAAGGAATAAGGTTCACAATAAACTTTTCTGAGGTTTCGTGTAGACCTGCCATAGGATAAAACTGCAGAGGAGGCATATTTGGACGACTAGCCATTAGCAGTGCATGGTTGACTGTACAGTACTGTCTCCATGAAAGCCTCAACTCCAAATTGCTAATTTGTCAAGTGTTATTTTTTCAAAACTGATACACCTTTTTGGTCCAAATAGCAATTTTTCTCAATAATAATAACTGACGCCTAATTGTAACGGGGATAATATTGGTCAACATCCGGAACCGAATGGTTTATGGTTGACAATCGATCGTTAAGAATTATGTCCACCATAGCTATGTGATATACTAAAGTGAATAAACAACGGTGTGACAGCCAATTTCGAGCTTTGTGGGAAGTCGTGGCGACAAGCGAGCCTGAGAATGATCATCACTATCACATTGATACGCACACGGTACACTAGGCTAGTGTTGCTACACACGTACAGGTATATACGTGCGTGGCGTTGAAAGGGGCAACATTTTCCGTTTAAGAAAAGACTATATATCGAGAATTCATGAGACGTATTATGACCGGTACAGATTTGAAAGCAGACAAAGCTAAATTGCATCTTTAGCTTGATCAATGCGTGTAAATGATTGGTTCCACAACCAGCTCTGTAGGATTACTAGGTTCGTAACTTAATTTCTTAAAGTCATTTATTCTACGAGTACTGCTTTCATGGAACAGTTTTACGTTTACATGTACCTGCGTCTTGCATTTTATTGCAGTTTTATTGTTTATTGAATGACATCAAGTAAAGTCATATTGGTCTATAAGATATTTCGATAAATAATGTACAAACGATACAAAGAAAAAACATCGGGCTCTTCGGACAAACTTATGCAAAAGTCAATATAAGTAGACAAACACGAGCGATACAAAAAGTGACGAATATATTTTTATCTGCATCATTTACCAGCCTTTGTTCTTTATACTTTTTTCTTAGTACTAACACATTTACAAATTACTAAAACAGCCCATCTTTGTGTTCGTTAAGAGAGAAGGGATGAAAACAGACTTATTAATATTACACAGAGCACGACACGGCGGAAGTACCTATTTGTCTTACTTAAGGAAGGCCACTACCGGTAACCGGATTATGGCTAAGAAGAACGGAGCGACACAGTTCTATTGTCGACGGCCTTCTGGTTTGCAATGGACTATATGACATAAGTATTCCATACAGTGATATCATATGGTAAAGTAGTGCTCTGGGAGACAATCAAACGTCAACTTTCGCGATACTTTACAACGTATCTCACTTGACAAGATATGGATATAGATATAATGCAAACAGAGACACAAGGAAACAACACTGTCCTTTTAATAATAACATATTCCATTTTACTCTCCCTTGCTAGATAACTTCGAAATAGAAGAGTACTCTCCGGCACCTACGTGAATAAAAATATACTTCACTAACCTTCCACGATAGTTGGTGATAGACATGTACGATTATGAATAGTTTTGCTTGAATTCAGAAATTACATACATGTGTAATCCTGTTTTTATTTCTTGTAATTACATATGGTTATGACAAAATAATTTACTGAAGCGTACATCTACTGCTACACATCAGTATTGGGATATTGTATTGTGTTCCTCTATTTTCATCTTGAAGAAGTTATAATGCAGTAGTATCATGATGATATTCAGTATCAGGTGGTTAGAAAAAATGGAAAATACGACTAATTAATTTCATTGGACTAATATTTTGATCTTAACTATATTGGATGTCAGCCTCGTACACTGTATATTTCTCGTCTTATGTGTACTATTTGTAATGAATGTAGGTCCCTGAAGCGGTCTTCTGTTTTAGGTCTCCTTATTGGTCAAATCCCTCAATATCCCCAGCCACGGAGAGATCGGATAGATAATCACAAATCATAGTCGTGAAAAAACAGGAAATGCACTTTTCGATTAATCTTCATATCATTATGGATGAATTTTGGTATGCATGTGTGGTTATGAGGTAGATTCGTAAGTACAGAGACTACCCGTGGGAACGGCCACAACTGATCAACTTAGAGGCTGGTCAACTCAGAGAGGTTTCCTACACTATAGGACTAATATGAAAAAACAATATTATGGGACTGGCAACTTGTAGTCAGTGAAGAGGGGCGGTAAATTCGAGGGGTTCCACTGTATGTCGTATATATGAGGACATTTTATCGATACGAACCAACGTACAATGTATATAGAAACTCATTGAGGGCACACCACGTTTCTATCGGTGGCCACTTCAAATGCGCTCTTCCCAATGTGGCATGGATCTTTGATTTGCTAAGATCCATAATCATTTCCTCTATTCATTGTCAACGCTGTGATATCAATATGTCTAAATATGATATACATCTAAAGAAGCCCGGCGGAGTAGTATTGCTTTTGAATAGAGAAGCCCACACTAACCATGTGTTTATCCTGATATCATGAAGTTTGCATTCGACGCTGCGAAGATGTGCAGAATTTTAAATCGATTTAATTTCGTCAAATAGAAATGAATCGGTCAAGTCAATGCGAGTTAAGATTAGTTCTGGTGATCACGTCCTGCGTCATTTCCCCCACTCGTCCTCCACTTACGTATATCTCCACTAAATCAATACAAGCTGATATCCCCGTCATCCCAACGCCGTTTCGGCAAGTTGTGTCTGCATCAGGATAGTCAATTGCATTTCTCAACAGGAATCTAGTAAAGTGGAATTGGCTTTTACGCCAGGTCGTCAATGCTGATATCGTAAGGAAGTAAACTGAACAGAAACTGTAGGGTATACGTAAACTACATTATAGGTGGACACTTTCATGGGTAACATACGATACCTAAGATTAAGATGGTGCTGTGGCTATTTCAGGTCCAAGTAATAAAACAACACTCCGTAACACACTCAGAAAACTCCATATTCGAATATGTTATCATCACTTCAGTGATCATACATTTTTTTTTACTTATTCCTGCAAATTTGGCATGTTTTGTATTGATGTTAATGTTCGCATAACACGCAGCATTATTTTGAATAAACCATATTGCACTTATGCCAATCAATTGATAATACTTGTGAATCAAACCGTATGATTATGCCTGTATAAGTGCAGGCAATAAACATACAAAACAATACAATACAATACGATACAATGGTCAATTTACTAGCGCTATCCTGTATTGTTGTAACAGACAAGCCTTGTAATTTACTGCGGACATCACATCAATCATGTCATTTGTTGTCTAAACTTATTCGCATTTCCTTAATAAATCTAATGCATATTTACAACATAAAGGTAAAAGAGTCCCTCCATTTAGCATAGCTGGGACATGATTTATCAAACTACAGAACTACGAGCATTATATTCCGTTCTTTGGTGTCCTCGTTATTAGCAACAAGTACGTCACGATTTGGGCTTAATCTAGCAGAGAAAGTGACGTCAATCGGTATCCAAAATCTAGGCTAAGGTATGATGTGTGGTGAAATGACAAAGGCGGCGGTATAACCAGTGTGGATTTCTAGTATACCACACACATGAAAATGTTTGTTATATGCATATATTGCAATGCATGATTCATGCCAATTTCATGCGTGAGAGGATATTCAGTCATGAACCTTAGACGGAATCTAAGTATCAATTATTTCCAGCATGGGGCAGAATCAGCCAAGCATGTTCCATGACTGTATACCTATCCATGCACGGTCATATAATATTTCACCTGTGCACATATATTCAGTATCACCAGGGTCAGAGGGTTGATCATACGGGTATCCTAACTTCTCCTCGCGCACCTTGTGTATGCCATGAATGGAAATGGCCCACTCCAGCGATCGGAACAGACCGGTACTAATTCATAGTAAAAGCAATTTATCGCAGCAGCCGGCCACATACATCATTACAGTATTGGGGGCAGGGTTAATCCCTTCCTGGCCTTAGGGATCTGAGGATCCCTCGTGGTTGATGAGATAACGGAGTTGTTTACGGACTCTGATAGCAAAGTAGATTGTTAACTGTAGGTCAGCATTTATTAGGCTTATAAAAAGTCTGCTTACTGGAGTCACAACTGGCATTTGCGCAGGCGTTGGGAATTCGTGCCCCCAATGGGAACATACACACAGATTTTAAAAATTCATTCTTGCTGTTTTAGAATAGTATTTCCTATAGCCAGCGTGCGTTTCACACATAATTATCTAAAACGATAGATGCCATTTACTAATCGTAAAGATTATCTACATGTGCATATACCAAAAACGAACGAAAAGACGTATAGTTTCATGTATTTTCATAAAAATATGCAGCCAACTCTTAAATGAATTTGATATGGTACTGAATGCAAAATTGCAAAATTGTAATGCACATATGCATATCAAAAACTTAATATCGCGTTGGCTAATATATAATACAACCATTCCAATCAGTACCCCATAGACAAAATTATTTCTTGACACAAACGAAACTATAACGATCGCTTACAAATAATTCTAGTTAATATGATAGAAAGATGACGGACAAAATTATTAGGACCCTATCCACATCAAGGATCGGACGAAAACCAGTTATTTCGTGGCTGCCAAGCACATTTGAAGGGAAACATACAGTGCCCAAAGGTACAATTAAGCCTAAATTACTTAGCAACTATATAAATTACCACTTCCCATTACAATAAGAACATTATGGAAGCACTGCGGTCTAGAAAATAACATTTTACTTCCAAAAATCCATTTATTACTCTGATTCCTTGTGGAGTCAATGCGTTTATAACCTCGCTTATTCGGACGACTAATTCATTTATTCTGATTCGCCATCCACTAGAGAGTTGTGGGCAAAACTGCTGGGATATTAAGGACAGGATAAGCAATGGCCAAGGTGCATTGCAGCAATCTAATGCTATTGTGCTAATCCTATTGTGCTAGAATCTGGTAAAAGGTTTGTTGACCTGGTATGACTTGGTCTAGAAGGTAATGCATTATTAATATATTCATAGTCTTGAGTTACTCTGAACCACTTTATAACAACGTGATCCTTTATTTTCTCTTTCTCACACTTGACACGACATGGGCCTCTACTCCAACTTAACACGTATCCTGGCTTCATTTACTTTAACTTATATACTGCTCTTCACGTGTCTTGTAATATAAAATACAAAAAAATCAATTCCTGCACCATTAGACCGGACGTCTGCCAGTGCCTGGTTGAACAAACACGTCGAGTAACATGCCAACAAAATAAGCAAAGAACACTTATGACTAAAGTAGCTTACGATTCAAAGCTAAGTTTAATAGTGAGGTCATCCACGCGACCATACCCAGGAAACTGGGTGGAAATTGGCGTGAGGACGCGTATTATGCCCGGGCTGCCAGTGCATTTAGTACAGGAATTAAATGTCGGCACAGTGTCGACACAGTACAGTGTACTACATCATTAAAACCGTTATCAATTTCCATTATGTATACTTCTAGTAGTGAGTTCATCTTTAAATTTAGATATTAGCTCACAATACAACCCACCTGATGTTTTATATGTATTAATCATCCCGTAAAATACCATGTAAATGATGTATTGCTAAATGAGAGTTAATATATTCTATATTACTAAGAGTTGTTAGAAAAAATACATGTACATGTAGTATATCATGGATGTTTTGATTGCCTTGAGCGTACCTGCTAGACTTTGACCAGCCACCATCCGCAATTTATATCAGGAATTTTCCTCATAGTCGAAAAAAGCTCCGCCTGCGTAAATGTGACAGGAGCGTTTTTCAACAACGCATGGGACTTTTAGCCATTACAGACACTATAAAAGATTCATACTGTTGAGATACAGTAAACTTTTATGAGTGTAAATCTACTGGATGTCGCTATGTGACAACATTAATTCCTTTTAGTAGACAGTTTACGACTTAAACTAATATTTTACCACTCAAATGACTAACCCGTTGTCATTATAATTAGGTAGAAACAAATAGCAATTAATATTAAATGCTGCTTCACATTAAAATGCCTGCCTCTTGGGGTGTTGCCACCGCTTTGATCATATTGATGTCAAATATGCTTTGCATCATCTCTACACCTGGCAAAACACGTCAACACCAATCTGGGGCGGTCCATTTTGACAAGTAATTTCCGTTCTCGCTCTGAGCACAGAAAAATAATGAAAAGTCGGCAAAATCGACTTTTCGTGTGTTCGGGGGGTACCTTGTGGAGATTTATTCATTATTCGCCGTTAACGGTCAGAATTCTTAGTGTAGGCAGCTTTACCGTTGTCCCTTATTAGATTAATTGCCATTGTGTTGTACCATTCAATGGACCCTCAGACGTAGGTGGATTAGATTTATCTTCGTCGCACATATTACTGCGCAGCTGATTGAGTGAATTCCAAATGGTGATAGGTTTCGCAAAAGACGCATTCAAAGTTAATTCGTAAGGCATTCCTTAGGAGCGCACCGCTGTGATAGAGTGAGTCCACAACAGCTCACTTATAGAAGTCACGAAGGTATTTCCCTAACATGGCGGATAGACCTCAGCTCGTGAGGGATATTGCATCTGGTTGGCCACTCTGACCTATAGAGTCTGATCTAATCAAATATACTTAGTCTGACGGTGGGGAGGGGGGGGGGGGGGCTGGGGGTTATGGTCTTGAAATGAATTAACGTAAGAGGTGGATGTCTGGACTCTTCCTCTTTCTAATGTATAACATCGATAATTGTCACTTATTCATTAAATGTAAGCATGGTTTGTCTGGACCCAGTTCTTTTTCTAATGTATAATATCCCTAATTGTCAATCGTTGATTTAACGTAAGGGGGGATGTCTGGAAGGTGAAGCTTACTGCGTGGGTGGCTGTATACACGCAATTCCTCAATGTCATTGAAATTTCTATTTACCAGACGACTCAGTTACCCGAAAGAATCACTAAGCAATATCCTCTTATGACGGTAAAATTCTGCTCAAGTTTAAGGATAATGGTTAAAGTACATAAGTGACTAGCTCATAGAAAATAATGCTTTTCCGTTTGTATGCATTTTTGTTAAATGATAGTTATCAATGTTTTGAATATTGGGTACACGTAAGATAGCTCAGGGCTGTAGAAAATCTGTAACAAAAGTAGTCAAAAAACAGATTATCTATTTGCCGCAAAACTGTATAGCTCATGTTAAATTTATATCTAAACTAACCCAGTTGAATACCGTTGTGATATATGTTCAAATGTTTACTAAACCATACCACATTGTTATTTCTGATAGTTGTACAATTTTGTAATTGTAAAACATTACAGTCAATAAATATACATACATTGCAAAGAAAGATATCAAAGAGCAAATTGCAAAGAAACAAAGGTAGAAAAGTAACAATAGACCCAACAAGAATATACAATTTTACGTTAAATCAAAAGGATGAATCTCACTCGCTCACAATCAGTCAGTTGGAATAGGGTCTTTATCCGAGAAAAATATTCGATATACGATTACATCCTCTTATCCAACTCTTGCCTTATCATACACAACCGTAGTACTAGTATACATATCATTCAGAACGCATACAGCACGAAATATTGAACCTGCTGCAAATACTAAATACAAACGATTAGATACAACACTGTACCTTTTACAGTTCCAGGTATAAAAATGAAAGTTTCATTTATACTATATTGTACGCTTTGTAGTTTCTACAGTCAAAAAAGTATATATATATATATTGAAATTTCTATTTACCAGACGACTCAGTTACCCGAAAGAATCACTAAGCAATATCCTCTTATGACGGTAAAATTCTGCTCAAGTTTAAGGATAATGGTTAAAGTACATAAGTGACTAGCTCATAGAAAATAATGCTTTTCCGTTTGTATGCATTTTTGTTAAATGATAGTTATCAATGTTTTGAATATTGGGTACACGTAAGATAGCTCAGGGCTGTAGAAAATCTGTAACAAAAGTAGTCAAAAAACAGATTATCTATTTGCCGCAAAACTGTATAGCTCATGTTAAATTTATATCTAAACTAACCCAGTTGAAAACCGTTGTGATATATGTTCAAATGTTTACTAAACCATACCACATTGTTATTTCTGATAGTTGTACAATTTTGTAATTGTAAAACATTACAGTCAATAAATATACATACATTGCAAAGAAAGATATCAAAGAGCAAATTGCAAAGAAACAAAGGTAGAAAAGTAACAATAGACCCAACAAGAATATACAAGTTTACGTTAAATCAAAAGGATGAATCTCACTCGCTCACAATCAGTCAGTTGGAATAGGGTCTTTATCCGAGAAAAATATTCGATATACGATTACATCCTCTTATCCAACTCTTGCCTTATCATACACAACCGTAGTACTAGTATACATGTCATTCAGAACGCATACAGCACGAAATATTGAACCTGCTGCAAATACTAAATACAAACGATTAGATACAACACTGTACCTTTTACAGTTCCAGGTATAAAAATGAAAGATCTGTCTGGGGTAATCTTGATAATTCTTATAAAGCATACTAGGGAAAGGATAAAACTTATCACTTATAATATCTGATATACATTTGTATAATGTTACCGCCTATCACCTCTACACTTCCAACATGACCTACGAGTATTATATGGCCTCCCCTGAATCTAGATCCTCGAAACAGAACAGGTCGGAAGTCATGTACAAATAGTCACTTCCATGCTGCTCTGATAATTATCTTCAGCCATCTGAAACTAGTTATTCTGCTCATTATGAAAACGGTGAACTCCGTTAGCTTGCTGCTCCTGTCTGAAATTAGTTTGTGCTATTTATGCAGCTTATAGTAGTTTAGTAATATCTGGCGGGGTGGTACAAGAAGACTTAGGCATACTTGGAGTCCCTGCTTGGGAGATTACATGTTGTCTATCTAATGAGTTTGTATTATGAGTAGTGGTATAGTGTGGTTTTCATTGCAAGGATCCTCTTACCCGTAGCTGAGAAATACATACGCTCACATATGTGCTTAGTTACGTAAAGTAATCTAGTTTCCAAAATAAAGACTAGGCTAAACGAAATAAGCTGAGTATCCGAAAAGAGTATAGTATTAGTCAATCACTTTTTTTGGCAGGCTTTTGTGAGGTCATTATGACATTGTCCAGTATACTATAAATGTCAATCTCGTAATGGTTAATTTAGTTGTCGAATTTCGATTTTTCGTCACATTTTCTGCCATATTGCGGCTAATTTGTGACTAGCCAGTTGTAACTGTTGTGGGAAACCAGAGTTCCCGGCGAAATCCACCGACTCACCTCAATTCACTGCCAACTTCCTCATTAATGCTCCAGCCGGGATTCGAACCCAGGCAGTGGTGAGAGACAGCTAGCATGCAGTGGCAACGCCTTGGACAACACGGCCATCAAGGCGGGCCCCGTCGTTACAGTTAACTAAAGAGGTAACAATCAATTAGATATGTGCCAATGAACAGGCCATGGCATAATTCAAAACTAAATTACAACTTTTTCAATACCATACTTTTATTATGATTTAATATAGAAGAATAATGTCATCGTATATATCTGCATTACAGATGACACCAGAGCCTAAGTATATTCACTATGAAGATATCTCTTTAAGAAACTAACTACAAGTTTTAATCATCTATATTTCTATATCTTATTTCGTTGATAGGATCTTCGGAGGCTCTAACGGTCAGCGTATGCCTCTGAGGTGAATAAGACAACTACTACATATACATGTAGTATATCACCGCGTGGCACATCCATTGCAAATTTAGCTTAGGCTTTCCACCTGCAAATTCATTCCTTGTATATACAGTAACAGCTAGTGCTAACTATTGTGCTATATTGTAGAACAATGAAGAAATACCCGATTGAACACATTTAATTGCTCTTGTTGCATGCAGACGTGCTGCTACTGTGAACAAAACGATTAGTTGTCAAACCATGTATTCACTCTTAAAATATGTATGATGTATGATCTTGCATATATGCGAGTGCACTCAATAAACATGAAATACAATACAATACAATACCCCAGAATTAAGTAGATTAATAGTTACTGCGAAACGTCAATCAATCTATACCCAGCGCCGGATCTGATAGACGATTTCTGTGAATCAATGACGACGTGTAGTCTCGACCTGTAGCAGTGAAGCAATTAGAAAGCGCCTCCATCATGTCGAGTTTTAGCTCCTCACATCTTGACGAAGTTAAGCCGCATGGTTCGCCAGACTACCAGCAGGTAAGTCGACACACATTATCGAGCCCCATAACCCCCCCCCCCCCCCCCCCCCCCCCCCCCCAACCCACTCATCAGCCAGATAGGCAAAGACTCAGTTTGCAACCGATTGGGGCCTGCCCTGATGGTTAAGCGGTCCAACGCGAGTGACTGGTTGTCCACTGACTCGCACACCAGCCTCACTGAGGTTCGAATACGGATTGGAGCATAGAGAATGTTGCATGAGACCTTCGCGTTAGGCGTTGTCTTTACCCTTAATTTCCATTTTGTGCATCACTAACAAAAGTGTACCACTTACAAAAGGGGATGAGAAAACGAAATTCCAAATACATGTAGTTATACGTGTGTATAATATATATATATATATATATATATATATATATATATATATATATATATATATATATATATATATACACACACACACACACACACACACACACACACATATATATATATATATATATATATATATATATATATATATATATATATATATATATATATATATATATATAAACACGCACAGAGAGAGAGAGAGAGAGAGAGAGAGAGAGAGAGAGAGAGAGAGAGAGAGAGAGAGAGAGAGAGAGAGAGAGAGACGTAGTGAGTGTTATATCGTTAACGTTTATAGGATTATGCGGTAGCTCCACTTACGTGTTCTTTTAAAAGGGCCGTGTTTCAAACCATAACGTTGTTGTTGCTAACTTGCTATTTACGACCACACACCTATTGTTAAATTCTAAGATCGTGTGACAAGAATTCCATTAGTTAGTCAGTATAGATCACATAGGCTATTTCTGAGCGATGGGCAAGTTCCATTTAGATGAAAAAAACTAGAAAACTTACTTTGAAGAGCCCTTCTCTGCGGAAACACTCTACACGTGACAAGCATAATGCAATAAACTTTGTGAGAAGAATAGCATCATGCCAAGGAGGGCGATAATGCAAAAAGGTTTATTCCATAAGACATCAGCGTATGGTAACGTAATACGAACATACCCATCTACCCATCTAAACATGCGTAGACAAGTAGGTTGACACCGAAGCTACATGGACGCACTAGCAGTCCCTGTGGCTAGGACTGGTTTGGATAATAAAAGTTGCATACACAAATCCCCGTACTTAGTATATTGAATCACTGCACACCCTTGCAACATCCACTACATTCCACTTGCCATTGCACGTACTGTAGATACAACGAGACATACATATATGTATGTATACACACATAGATAATGCATACATGATGCATGCATTGAGTAAAATCTCCTAGATTACGGTATTGTAATATATGAATCAATGACTGTCTGCAGAAAGTAGCGTTCTACCACAATAACAATCCATGTAACAGAGAAATATAAGCAGGCCATGATTATTATATAACCCTAGGTCTGTCTACTACTCTGTATCTGATGAAGTAAATCATATCTGCTCTGGGTATCGTCATTACATAGAGAGTGGAACAGTCTTTGAATAACACATAGCCCTTAAATGCATCAAATGCCCTTAGATCTGTCCTTATGTAAGTATGATATTGGCTGATTCTGGTCGCCTTTCGTTGGTTATTTATTATGAAGTGGTAACGCGTGTTCCATCCTTATTACAAAGGTTACGCGACGTTACTCTGTGAACCATTGGAATCTGGGCATCGACCCGTAGAGGATAAAACATCGAATTGATGTAGTAGAGGTTTATCATCATCATCATCATCATCATCATCATCATCATCATCATCATCATCATCATCATCATCAAGATAAGAACTATCATCATATTCATAAATTTTATCTTCTTCGTCTCCTTGTTCTTAACTTTTCCGATAATGATTACCAATAATCCTTATCATTTAACAACAATATACGCTGCATTTGAAAAGATATAACACGTTTCCCTTCTTGACAACTATAAGCATTTCAGAAAATATATCGAGATGAAATTTTCATAATAAAGTATTTGAACAGTGCATGAGTAATGATGTATTTTATATTGTGTAATATGGCATATTTTAATTAGTAATTGGTTTCAATTCTGACATTTTCTCAGTAGCATAGAAACATTCCAGATGCGTTTTGGTCCATAGTAATCTCCAAAGACATGTTTATGTTCATTGTATGCCAACCCCTACTTATCATGAATTTACCGCAATGCGTTACTGTTTTCGCAAGCAACATATTCCTCGTTACACATTTATTGTTGAATTACCATGTTATACCATTTATAATACTTTGTAAGTTGATGATTAAAGAAAGTTTACTAGCCAAAATTTCATTAGGCAAACAAAACAGCCATAAAAAGTGATTGAATCGAAAATTATCTTGGTAACTATAGATTGCCAACTGATTAAAGTATGTCTTTGTGATTGTATATGCTGTAACTTTGGATTATTGATTATTCAATTTGTTATTGTCTTTGTTGTAATTTATCTATTTCTCTTTGTTGTTTATGCCTAAATGCATTATTATTGTCACTACTCTGAACAATATAGCGGATTGACCCGAATTAATGGACACAATAAAACAGCTGTTTAGAGCAAATTAAAAAAAGCATCTTCTCTCTTTTTTCCTCATTCTGATGATGGCATTCATGGTATTGAGATGTATGAAATTAATATGCTTACCCAATATTTTAACCAAAAAAGGTTATCTTATCCCACAGTCCATATCAGATTTGAACCAGTTTTAAACAAGTGACCATATACATTACGAAAGGCGGCTTTTTCAGCACTAAGTAAGGAAGCTCGCATTTTCTTCATTTACAGCTCGTAAGGGAGTGTAACACCCAGTTAACTATATATTTTCTGAAAGAAGACATTTTCCGCTACCTCTCAATTCTACTTGATTTTTAATTGAGAACAATGCAAATTGTTATTTTTTCTATTAAATCACATTCAGCCTGCATCAGCGGGTCAGAACGCCAATTTAACTTGGATGGGTTCGAATTTCATACATGTAGCCTAAGTCCTTAGTGTTGGACCTACCTTAACACTTTACTGTCCTGGCTACGAGCCAACCGGGCTCTTAGTCCCCCCCACCCCCCCTGTCCCCAGCAGTGCGGCTGCCGGCACGAGTGTAATCATGTTCACATCATACACGCATGACTGAGATGATTGCGAGTTGAAGGATGAGCCCCCATGGGTGTTCATCACAGTGACCGCCCCTGACACTAAATGCCATGTACACCCAGCGCTACCGGATGCTCGCTTGACAGGTATTGGGCGAATTACTAGCTTCCGACTCTTTTAGCGGATGAAATGATACGCTTAGGTAAAATAAATATCTTATAGGTATAATAGATCTATTATATTATAGTGTGTGCCCCAGTAACAATGAGAGATCCGCATTGGCATAGTAGTGAGGACGCCATACTAACAAGGGTTTGTACTCGGGTTCAAGTATTTGCGTGTTGACCTGGTCGCTATACAGGCGTGCGGCTTTGTGAGGGACTCTTAATGGTGCCTTTCGAACAGCCAGGACCCCTTGGTACTTTACGTAAAGCGGAAAGCATTCATGTCCGGTATCAGGTTTTCACATATAGTGCACTCACTGGCTACTGCAAGTCACAAGAGTTTACAGCACAATGGCTAAACACGGTCACGATTAAAGTGATTAAAGTGAAACTGATTACAACTCAGTATTATGTACTTAAGAATACAATTTTGAATAAAATTATCTTTATGGTTATATATGTATACTATATACACACACACACACACACACACACACACACACACACACACACACACACACACACACACATATATATATATATATATATATATATATATATATATATATATATATATATATATATATATATATATATATATATATATATATATATATATATATATATATATATATATATATATATATATATATATATATATATATATATAGATATATAATTCGAGTGGTTTATTCTGCCGGACATTTCTAAGTGGGATCAGTTCGATAACATGAAAGCTGCATGTATTATTCCTGTCATTAGAATATCAACCTTCAATAAACATTGGCTTTTCGGTATAAAAATCCCAAATCCCAAATTCGCTTAATTGATTTGTATGCATTGTTTAAATTGAGCATGGAAACATAGCAGACAAAAGGAAGGAGGCGAAACGAACAATTGCAAATATAATCGTACCACTCCTTCGTTAAAAGCCGCACATTCCGTAGGTCAATTAGCGTAGACAGCATGTCAGGAGACCTTGCCGCCTTTCCATTAGGCTAAATACAGCATCAGGCCACTCACGGACATACATACCCAATACAGCAATACATGCTCAATATGGGTCTCGGGGCCAACCCAGCGAGACAGAGAGTAGACTGAGAGTAGCACGACCAATTCCGAGCTTCTTCCGTACTGCGGCTCAAGGCTGGCTGTGAGGAGGAGCCGGGGAATCCCACTCAAGCAAATGACCAGCACTGCTTGCAATGCACTCATAATGATGCCTGATAGCAGCTACAGGCAGCAGCAGCAAATGCGCCGCCACTCCAACCTACCTTATGTACAGTTCTCTCCTGGGGACTGAGGATGTGAACGGCCTCGCTGGCTGCGGGGATAGGTCACATAAAGTATCAGTGAAGAAAGCCCTATGGTAGGAGAGAGAGAGAGAGAGAGAGAGAGAGAGAGAGAGAGAGAGAGAGAGAGAGAGAGAGAGAGAGAGAGAGAGAGAGAGAGAGAGAGAGAGAGAGAGAGAGAGAGAGAGAGAGAGAGAGAGAGAGAGAGAGAGAGAGAGAGCTTGGGGAATTTCGATTTTCGTAGCTTTCTCTGGCATAATGATTTTAGGCGCGACTAGCTAGTTGTAACTGGTAGAGGAAACCCAAGGAAGCAGCGAAATTCACCGCCTGACCCCAAGTCACTGTCAACTTTCATATTGCCCCAGGCGGGAATCGAACCCAGGTAGTGGTACCCCTAAGGTAGGCGACAGGTCACTTCGCAGCAAACATGATAACATACGTGAGGAATTTGGAACTTCTATAATAATCACCTCTTCTGTCATAGGCATAATTATGACTTGTCAGTTGGACAGGGTGCTAGATACCGGTTAACCTGGCGAAAATCACCACCCACCCCAGGTCACTGGTAACTTTCAAACAAGCCCTGGCCGGGATTCGAAACCATGCGGTGGTGAGAGACTGCAATAAGTCGGTGACAACTCCGTAGGGCAATCAGCCGTAAGCCAGGCCCCATATGTGTTAGCACGCAGCATGGATTGACATTAGAAGAGTTGGGGAAAAGAGGAACTGAACCTTATTTGATTTGATGTGATTTGGTATGATACGGTATTAAGGCTGTGATGCTGGTGACACACTCAAAATAAGACAACTCCTAGATTAGCACTCCTGTACCCGTTCTAACAATAATTATCTAATCCCTGAGGTCTTGGTGTTTCAAATATAAGTTTTCTTTAACTTACCTGCTTGAGCTGACCTCAATAAAAACACAATTTCAATTTTACAGTGTTTTACCTCAAATGAGGTTTTCTTGGTCAATAAAGGTTCATTTGATTTATAAATACCATACATGTCTGCTTAATATACTAGGCTAGGGCAACTGAAAGGCAAATTTGGATTTCCTGCAAGAGAATACCTTACAGCACGCGATTTTGGTGGAAATTGTGTTTTTATTGAGGTCAGCTCAAGCAGGTAAGTTAAAGAAAACTTATATTTGAAACACCAAGACCTCAGGGATTAGATAACTATTGTTAGGAAGGGTACAGGAGTGCTAATCTAGGAGTTGTCATATTTTGAGAGTGTCACCAGCATCACAGCCTTAAGAAGAAGTGTTTCTCCTACAAACATCACAGGGAAGAACCACACGACACATGTAGAGTCTAGGGCCGTAGCAGGGTTGACATGAGCATATATTTAGTGGCTGACACGATCTGATTTATTGCAGTGTTATGTTATGTTATCCCTATTCCTGGAATAAGGATTAATCATATGACCATGGTCCGTATTTTATCCCCAAAATGATAGGAGGTGGTATGACTATATGCTCAAATTATTAAGTTATGCACGTGAAAATGTAATTGTTTCGAATAATTGAGCATTCATTTCTAGGACAAAAGTTTCAAATGGTGGGGGAAAGCGTGTACTTCTATGAGGACATATGTTATATTCAAGAGAAGGAATGCAAATGTATTTTCTTTATGCTTGGTTGGAGTGTGTGTGTGTGTGTGTTTGTGAAAGAGATAGAGCGAGAGAGAGAGGGGGGGGGGAGAATATGTGTGTGTGTGTGTGTGTGTGAGAGAGAGAGAGAGAGAGAGAGAGAGAGAGAGAGAGAGAGAGAGAGAGAGATGATGATGGGCTGCAGCCTTTCACTTAGTCTGTTTGCTAATCCTGCCAGCCGTACATGCCTAGCGGGTCCATGTTTTCTCAGCGAGAGGTGATTTGACAGATGTGGCTGCATGTCACTCTCAAATTGGTTCACTTTACTTCAGATTCGCTGACCATGCTAATGAACTCTTGCCCGCCTGCTGCTCCTGACCTCACAGTTCAGCAAATAGCTGAGCCCTGAACAGGAAGGGTCTGCCCCAATAGCCGTGTGGTCTAAGGTGCGGCAATGATATTCACACATGCCGCCAAGAACGAGTTATATTTTATGCAAAAAAGATATATCGGGAGATGCATATATTCACACATTCCACCAAGAACGCCACCGACATCCTATTTTCTATGTACTCTAGTGAGCGTTCCCAAACATTTTTGGTAAATAAATGGTTACTGAACTGTCAATATTAAGCTAAATCACACGGATGTTTCATTTTGTTTAATTGAGTACAGAGGGCTATTATAATTCCATCAAGGCATAAGATATAAATCATCGACACGAAGTGATGTTTCATTTTATTTAATTGAGGAGATAGTAATTAACACTCCCATTAATGCATAATATGTAAATTATCGACCCGAACTGAAACAGTCGAAGATGTATGTTTTCCATTTTCTTTGCAGGTGTTCTCTAAACGCTAATGGCATCATGATATCAATTTGTACGAGAACTCATAAAAGACAGGGTAATTTTAGGATCGGATGGAATGAATATTGAAAAAGACATTTAGAAATCTATTAAAGACAGTTGGTGCCAGATGCCACTCGTGGTGATACCTACATCAGTGCAAAGCCAGTATAAACTCAATATGTCAGTGTAATAATCTATTAAGTTATGTGTTCACTTATTTCATCGCTCTTTGACAAGTATGTGCATATATGTATAACGTAACGTACAGTCAATATAACGTAACGTACAGTCAATAAACAACCAAATACAAATACAACTACTTAACCTCAAAGATGCCGTCCTGGGCTTCATATTCACATCCTCTCATGTTCACAGTTTCCAATACAAGTGGTAAAGATTCTAGACAATATCTAGATATCGATGTTCGCGTCTGTGCGGAATTAGAAAACCCTAAAGCAGAGGATATGGGTTCAAAGAAAGTAAGCAATGTAAGAGGTATATGAGTGAGAGTTGAAAACAGAGAGGGGAAAACCTGAGGAAGAGTGTACTTTGTACCGAATACGTATGTATTGTTCACCTACCAGTTACCAATCTGTAAACTGATTTAAATTATATGTATATGAAACAAAAAACATCCGCCAAGGACAATATTAAAAGAAATTGTTTCACAATATTCATATCATCCATCCACACCCTCAGTGAGCACGTGTCTGGTCTGACACCCTCTGGGTATACTTCAACATGAACGGTACATCAAATGTTTCCAATAGGAAATACTACATTCACCAGAAACAGCATCATTAACTCGAATATTTCTGAAAGGATTGTTTAATTAGTAAGATATCTTCCCATTCAAAATACTTACTTACGCCGATCCAAACATGTAAGCTAAGAATGTGTATACCAGGTATGAGTTTTCTATGATTTGATTAATCGCAATATAGCTTTCCAAAGTCAAACATCACTCGTTCACCTAGCGAAAAACCTTTCAGAATACAAGGAACACGTAGGGTCCCCCTTTCAATTCAATTATCTGTGCTCAATAAAACATCTAAAAAACCAAGCATTGATATAGGCATCATTGTTCATTGTTCATAATATTTCAATAGGTCTCTCTTTCATCCCTATTTATGATACATGAGCAAAGTTTATGTATATCCCTGCAGTTATATTGCTGCAATGATTCGAAAGTTGCAAAATGCTGCACACATCTGGGATGGAGTGAATTCTTTTAAGGCATTTGAGAAACTTATCGCGACTAACTCGTCATTGAATTCATTAAAGTCTTCCACCATAGCATTAAATGGACGAAATGTTGAAAATGGTCAACATACGTTATACTTCGTCACAGGTTCTGTAGAACAACAACATGAGTATCTCAATAGCGCTAACAAACACAACGTATTTAAACACCACGATTAGGCATCGCATCGAAGACATGTAGCATAGCACATTGTTACACTTACAGGGGAAAGCAACATGTGGTATGAACATCCAGGCAACAACCCGGGTTACGTGGGTTTACCGGACACGATCTGCAATCTGGAATAACACTTCAGAAATTCCATAAGGTGCTTGGGTGCAATTTGGACAACCCAATCCAAGATCCAAAACATTAGACATGTATTGCTTCCTCTAGTACGTTGCAATATGCAAATTAAAACCTTTGAAATGTAACGTCAGTGCTTATTGAATAATATCAATCAAAGATGCCATCCTTACTACTCTTATCGCCAACGATATATGTTTTTAGAAACAGTTTGTGATCACTTTCAAAAACGAGAACTTTGCATATCCCAGTAGTAAATACCCGGAAGTACTGTGTCATTTTCAGCATATCAACCCTTCTAATGCTGAGGCTATTTTCGTCCGTAGCACAAGGACACAAACTCTTAAAAATCATCTAAACCCTGTAGTGTCATTATTCATTGGATAGCTCTCACCGAGTACTCTCAGGTCAGTACCCATATCCCAGGGTTTCATATTTTTGCACCATTTTCTATTGGCTAAATTATCCACCAGCAGCATAAGGGTCATGTGCTTGTTCGAATGTGTGTATGTATATTATGCTGGGATAGCGGCCAGGTGTTTCCTCACTTGCAGGGCTGCAGCTTGCATCTGGACGTCAGTCAGGCACACTTCCCTTACTTAATCCCTGCTCTCATCGACAATCGATGCTAAAATAAGACATTTTATGCACGTCCATGTACTATCACAGAATTATTATTCAATCTAAATATTGATTTTCCCAAGATGTCATATGAATTTATACACTTGATCCACGGCTAAGGGTATTACGTTATTCATTATAACATACGGAGTCGGATGCAAGGAAAATATCATATCGACCAAGGAAAATGTGTTAATCTGTATCAAATAAAGGACAACAAATATACATATATATATATATATATATATATATATATATATATATATATATATATATATATATATATATATATATATATATATATATATATATATATATATAAAGAGAGAGAGAGAGAGAGAGAGAGAGAGAGAGAGAGAGAGAGAGAGAGAGAGAGAGAGAGAGAGAAAGAGATTCTGCATAGAAGCAGTACGATGTGCACAGCGACAAACTCAGCACCTCTTATTGAATAAATGCAAATCCTACAAGTGTTCTATGGGGAATATTGACTAATACGCACATAGTATACGTAGGTGAGAAACAATAGTTCACGGATGAGTGGCGCATGCCCTTTTCTTAGGACCGCTCCCCTCAATCAATACCTATTACCGTTCTATTGAACTCGCAATAAAGGCCTTCAACTAGGTTACACGAGCATCTAGTCTACCTCCCCATCTAGTCTACCTGGGGGACATTCGGTTCACTTTTACTCATTATAGAAATTGGTTGGGATACGATGTGTTTGACATGCACCATTCACCGCAATTTCACACACACGGCTTCTTGCGTGACATTAGATTGGTACAGGCCCTGACTGCAGTCTCAGCGGTAGCACTTGATGTTTACAGAAGTAGTGAAATCAACACCGCGCTCTCGCTACGTAGTGCTTACATACACTGACAGTACGTGAAGTACATGGAGGTCTCTCCACGGTGTTATCAGTGTGGAGCACTCGAAGAGCCGTTGACTTGAGCTGTCTAGGAAGACTCAATCTGAATGGCACTTACTATTACTCTACTACGTAACATGGCCCTTGCATATTCGTTATTCGTGCTAATGTACCTGGTCAGGTAGATCCCTCATTATAACTGACATGATACGAGTCCTGCTATAAGATGAATACTATACACACTGTTTACGTCTAAAAAGCTGTTATTCCCCACCTAGGATAATTAAGCCAAAGCAGCTTTATCAGCTCTAACATATTAAAGAAATTATACGATTATATAATGCTTTTTCCACTAAGACAATTCCGAATGTATGCCATTTAATCATATAAGTAAAATACATTGCAGAGATGACAGTCGGCATCATAATCAAGAAATGTATAGCGGACAGGCTTACCTGTACTTTGCTTTTTCTTCCCTTTAAGTTTCTTTGAAAATCCTATCTCGCTGCTCAGTGCTAGTAGTAGGAGCACCGCGAGGAGCGTATTCCAAGTCCCCATCTTGCTCAAGCTGGATTAACTTCCGCCGCCACCACGGCACTTCTAGAGTGACAAACTGGTGATCAATTACTCGGGAAGGATCGATTCACATGCGACTAGGCCTACCATTGGGGCAGGTCTTATAGAGAGAGAGCTGCGGCAGCTCTGGCGCTGCCAGCGTACAACACGGCCTGGCACTTAACTGAGCTGCTCGCAGCACACCGCTCCGCTACTTTTACGTTTACGACATGCCAGAAATGAGTAGCGATAGAGTTACGGACTTTTACGTTTACGACATGCAAGAAATGAGTAGCGGTAGAGTTACGCGACTGCTGCCGTAAGTGGGTGACATCAGTATGGATCACACGCCGCGATCCAACAGTGCAGAACTATCGTAAAGCATAAGTGCTAGATGTTATGGGCCAACCAGAGACCAATATGGCATGAGCTATTACGACATTATGAGTGCAATATACTGCCGGTTGACATTTCCGCATGATATTGTTCCATGTAAAGAGTATTAACGGGGTGGTTAAACCTCTTTGATGTAACATCTATCGTAAATCATACAGTAATCTTCCTTACAAACCAAACTGCTCTTAAAGTGGTCACACTGATGCGATAAATGTGGATATTAAAACAACCTATACATGTTAACCTTGGGCCATGTAAAAATAATCTTTATTTCACGAGTAGTGGGTATTACGAACGTGTACACACTTCGCAAGGGGCCCTTTTGGTGGATTGGGTGGCAATTCCTGCCACTAAATCGTCTTGTTGTACGTAAGGGCAGGTATCGGGTCATTGATATTCCACGACTGGATCAGATAAAGAGAGACGTCCTAAAAGTTGATATGTACTACGGCTAGTCTGTTGAACGCCAGATGTCTGAAGTTTTTCACTGTTGTTATTTACACACACACACACACACACATATATATATATATATATATATATATATATATATATATATATATATATATATATATATATATATATATATATATATATATATGTGTGTGTGTGTGTGTGTGTGTGTGTGTGTGTGTGTGTGTACGTACGTTCGTGCAAACATACAGTACAGCCAATTTATTCTTGCACCAGTTGACCGGACGTCTGCTAGTGCCCGCTTGTAAAACACCAATTGGTGAAAAAATACGCCATTGACATTAATGACCCGCATGACTTGGGAATCAAAGCTACGTTCATTTACGAAGTCATCAAAGTATCCATGCACATGAAACTGGGTGGTAATCGGGCAAGCGGTCGTTTATTATGCCCGGGCTACCACGCATTTAGTGCAGGAATTAAATGTCTCTACTGTACATGTGTGTGTGTATGTGTGTGACACGAAGCGGAGTGCAGACACGCTAGCCAAGCATATTGTTATTATAATGATAAGCTTAATGCTCTGCCCTCACCAAAGACGGAGAGCGTTTCTTCACTCTGAATAGACGGCTTGCTATCTCCTTGATCGGCAGTCCATGAAAACTATTATTTTTACCCACAGATCTATAACAAATAAACATGAATATGTGTTTTTCATTAGCAACTTTCCCGGTCATAGTAATGATGGACCCACCGCTATGAGCGCGTTGTAGTAAGCGAGGCCACGCCCACTACAACCTCGTTAGCCAATGCGGGACAACTAAAAACGCGCGTGAATTACGTCACCGATCACTCTGGCGGATGGACACACTCTACTTGGTTTGAAATCCATCTGTGTAAGACCAATTAATATTTCAAATTCTGGACTATGTGAACATAGATGGGCACAAATAATACTATATGCATAACATATGCCTCTCCGCGACATATATCATGACAGATGAATATTTCTTAACGAATCAACATATTCCCCTAAGGCTGAATAATGAATAATCATGATTCATTTTGCAATATATCTTAATTACATGTAATTATGATTATTCGTAATCCATGTTTTGGTATATTTTCAAAGTGCATGTGAACGTGCTAATTCAATTGTGAATGCTGTACGTCTGTAGTTACCGACACACTGGCAAAATGTCGGAAATGTGAGCTAACAATCGCACAAGCACGATGAAACAATCGTCTTTGGTAATCTAGCAAAACACTGAAACAATAGATTTTCAAGTGAAAAATGGAAGCGGGCCGACTTTCAGTTATCACCTTAATTTCTATTGAATCATACAGCCAAAGATATCTACTTTCACGTTCCGGGTGGAATCGCTTGGTGCCACCTTTATATATTCGTCAAAAAAGGGGTTGAAATCAGTGTTTCAAGGAATTTTCCTATCCTTTAAATGACTTAAAGAAGGGAAATGTTACCAAAAACAGTTCTTTTAAAAGTGAAAAAGGAAGTGAATGAATCGTTTTTTTATTTGACTTTTTTTATTTGTAAACATTTATAAGTATTCAAAGATACAATTTCAAGGTGAAATTGTCTATTTTGATAACCCGAATCTTCAGAAATACGTTTCTAGTAAAATTCTACTACCATTTTAGTTTAGTAAATTGGACGGCAGCTACCGAGTCTGCTACGTCATATGAGCATGCGCACTGCGCATGGTACCGATTGTTGATAATGTCTCTGGCATCATGAGTTCCTCTTATGTTTCAGATGAAACATTTATTTAGTCAAAGTTGTCAGGAATAACCCTTGTTAATACACCTCATATTGCACATCTCTTTAATTGACACAGCGTACTTGTATACGCATATAAATTATATTCATTACACTTTTACTTTCTGTTGTTATAAATTCCAGGTGACATGTACGTATTCATTGCAGTTCATTGACCTCCCAATGGCTAGGTAATTAAACCCTACTATACTCAATCATGCATACTCAATGAGGTCTCTCGTCAATTCAATACCCCTTATACATGTATACTACAATGTAAAAAAGGCATCTACGTTTCTGGGCTGTACACTCCTTATACTGCCTTATTATTATTCCTTGCACAGCCTGTCCAAGTGTTTTTCGTGAAAAAGTATATTCTAAAGTTTCAATATATCACACTTATTGCGATCTATAGGCAAATACAACTGCAGTAAGATCAATCCATAATGTTTAAGGTTCCTACAATGACATTTAACTTAATAGTGTGACGTGTATACTCTTTTTACTCGCCATAATGAACGGTTCTCGGTTGTGCTTAATGGCCTGAAGACTCATTAACGATTAACGTTAAAGGTCTATTCGTGTTTCATTGCTATTTACTACCAGCACACGATCTAGGCAAACTAAAACCCAATTAAGAACTGACATGAGGAGGGAAATATAGTGGCATAGTTATCGAGCATATCGAGTGTTCACATGAAATGCTACTGATGTGGTGGATATCAATATTCATTCTTGCTTGTACCGCCCCAAAACAGGACTGATTATTTTAGTGATACCTCCATGAAATAGCGTTTATAAAGTTTTAACTGAAGTGGGGATGTTATTCTGAATTTCACTGAACACTTTACTCTACATGTTTTGAGCTCGTGCTTTACTCCTTATATTTTTTTTAAAAATTTTCTATGGATAATTCTGAGTATAGACGAGTGTCTTGGAAGGTGTATATTGCAGCGTGTAGATACTGGTACGTTGAAGGTCACTAGCTCAACTAAGCAATTTGGCCAGGAAAGTGACGAAAATTTAAAATTCCAAATTCTTTTCAGTTCTTTGTACATTTTGTTTTCAAAAGCTACGACTCTCCCCTGAACCTGTAAAACCTCCTATTATAGGTTCTATTTTCAAATGACTCAATATCCCAACGTTCTTTTTTTTTGCAATGTTTGATACTTTTGTTCTCTTTGCTATGTAATGCACGCAGTTTTTGTTCAAGTATATCTTGTCTTAGTATGAATTATAGTTCAATAGACACACTTTGGTGAAACCTATTCTATTCATGTCTTACGACTATCCCCCCTTCATTTTTTCAATTGATTAGAAAATGTATGCTATCGCGTTAGATAGTGAATTTATTTTTTTCCAATTTTTTTCATTTTCCACTAATCTTTTCTCTTAGGCAAATAATATTAAACTTGGTTATAAGTATACAGCTACCAATTCAATATCATTCTGCAAACTTCAGAAGTGTTTAAAATGGTATTTCCTGACTTTTGACCAAAATAGACTGATATTTAAAATTGGCACATTAAACCTGATGGGAAAGAATCCACCAAAAGGAAGGAAATTGTTCTTGCCTTACTTACATACGCCGGTAGAGGGGATCGGGTCATTGAGTACAGTTTACCCTTCATAAGATACGTAAGATTCAAAAGGACGTTGCCTGCTCCTAATATCGATCTGTTTCACTTGCTCATTTCGTGCAAGAAATATGGGGAAATTAATTACCCATAAAATCAATGTGACATACGATAAGGTTTTCATTAAGACCCTTAAATTGCCATTCGATCCCCATAGGTGCCGGGGTTTATCCCAGTTTATCCTATAATCACATCGTTTCCAAGTCTGATTTCATCCAACATTGCTTCTGTACGAGCTGCCAGGGGTCATAGATTATGACTACACCTTTCCGGAATACACAACTTGTAGCCATCGCCTTGAAGTTGGAAACACTTGGTAAAGTCCGTTGAGTGCGGTAAGCCATAGCTAATTTTGGATTTGGAATTTCGATTTATCGTGACTCTTTCTGCCATAATGCGGTTAATTCGTGACTTAAGCCAGTTGTTACTGGCGGAGGAATCGGGAGTGCCCGGCGAAAACCACCGCCTAGCTCCAAGTCACTGCAACATTCTCACAAGCCCCGGACAGGATTCGAACCCAGGCATTGGTGAGAGACAGCCAACATTCAGTGGCAACGCCAGAGACCACACGGCCTTCAGGACAGACCCAAGCCATTGTTAACACGTCTTACCAAACATAGTTGTCTTCATTAATGGTCCGCGTGTTAATATATAGCATGATTGACTTTTGAATTTCATCTACACTTAATTAGCCATATCAAGACCAAAGTGAGCCCATTCAATTGTCAGTTTGGAAATTTTCATTTTTTCGGAAGAAATGATAGCCTTTTCCCCGTGTCCCGCGTGAAATAAGAACATTTGAAACGGCGCCTGTTTGGACGTGGACATTTTGAACACGAAATGTTTTTGGCTTTGGCCAAACGTATTTTGTCTCGCTGTTTTACACATAAGTTGTAAATTTATGACTATTGAAATAAGACATGAATAAAACACCTAATTTGCACAGAATTGTAACATCATTTTTAAATGCTACAGTATTTGAGAGTCTGGTCCTCCCGTGAATGGCCCAGTTTGTTTACTCAGAAGTTTTGTGCACTGATTTAATATGAGGGATGGAACACTTACAGTTAGGATCTGTGTTCCCCACTTGACATGAATGTCACATTTGTGAATACTTAGTGGCATACTATGGAAACATGACTCTGAAATGTATGGTTCTGCTTTAAACAAGGTCACTCGCGTATCGGGTAATCTAGTGGGTAGTTGTCACTGTTACTATTATTATTATTATTATTATTATTATTATTATTATTATTATTATTATTATTATTATTATTATTATTATTATTATTACTAATCTAGGGGGTAGTTGTCACTGTTACTATTATTATTATTGTTATTATTATTATTATTATTATTATTATTATTATTATTCCATAAGGTGCATGTGTGGACTCTATTCAGAAAGGTTGCCAGTGACTGGTTATAATTCGAGGTTTATCCCCAGTGCCCCCGGTCTCCCTTGCCGTAAGGCTCATTCTAGCTTAGTAGATTTGTATATATAGCAAATATAGCAGGAAATACGTGACGATAATCGGAAAACCGAACCCAAATTCCTATCCCATAAGCAACCATAATCCTTGTAAAATGTTGTATTTGTTTTTTTAATATTCCAATACAAATACACGTAGGGATGTGACTATTCAAAGTGTTTCAAGGATGTTTGTCAATTACGTGTTAAATAACACCCATACCGATAGTCAAGTTCACTAAATAGTTGTTTATTGGAAAAACATCTTGCTTCACCATTCTATCCGTGTGTACGTGTATGTGGAATTCATCAAGTTAAGTGAATATTTAACTTAAACGATTCAAAAAGTATTGTAATACAAGACAGACATGAAAAACAACTACCATTTTAATAGAGTTCAACATTTTGCTTTGAATCGACATTCGACTATGCGTGTCAGATACGTATGTTAAAGATAGTAATAGGTTGATGAAGCAATTCATGTGGTGAATACAAAATGTGAAATAAATATCAATGACCTGTGAGTAACTCTTAATTCAGTACCTTAACCTTAAACTATTTTCATCATAATTCTAACATCTACATGTAATTCCCATTATCAGATTGGAATGATGATAATAACATGTATTGACCACACATAAAGTATGAAAGTACATAGTATGAATGCGAAGCATACAGTATTAGTTATTCATATACCCGATTATATGCCGCTTCTCGTAGTGCAATCAATTCCTTCTTTTGATGCCCTGCATGTAAATGTGTCCTGTGATATACCACATACATACTATTTATATATTCTACTCCAGGCAATACCATTTACCGAGCTTCAAATAATGCGGTACTAGATATATAAGTAGTGTTTTGCAAATGTCGATATTTAGACAATACAATTATCAAGGCCAGGTATCTGAGTATGAGGACTCTTGAAACATGTTCCCTGTGTTTGAAGTATATCTATTGCTGGTCCACGAGCCCACCTTATGTGCCAAATGATGTTTGTCCTTCGCGCAATTTATTCTCACATGCGTGAATGCATTGGATATTGTATGGACTGTTTTCTGCGATGAAGACACACAAACAAGTCGGCGAATATATTCTACATACATGTACCTAGGTGTGTAAATAGTGTTGTTATGATTGAGGATGCAGCGCGTAGAAGACTCTCTGTTGCTTCAGGCATAAACATATTCGACTAATATTAATAATATCATCTTAGCCAAACATTGACACGCTCTTGAGAATATGCTGAATCGTCCATGAACAAACTTGATTGTTTATGAATATACAAACGAATTCTAATCATAGAAACTACTTGGATATCAAAGACTTGTGCAGAATGCCTTCATGCACATGTAATTGGCTATACGAAGGCAAGGGCAAATGTGAGATCTCACCAGGATGGCTTTTATTGTTACCTAAAAGGCCACACCCTTGTTTACGTGTAAATGATCCACGGAACTCATAGCTTTGTATTGTATTATAATCTTTATTGAGCGTATCTTTTCAAATACGAAATTAAATTGTACAATCTTTAAAATAGGAAATGAAATTGAATGCTTTAAGGTACTTCGTGTGAATTATCAACGGAACTCATAGCATGCCTACTGACAATCGATACATACATTGTGTGTGAACAGAAAAGGACATCGTCAAGAATAAAGAATAAATCTAAATGTGAGAAAATAATTACCATATTGCTTCAGTCTGCTTCAGAAGGTCGAGATATATATATATATATTTGTCCAATACAGTATTCGACAAGTTCACGACCTAATTCGTATGATATTTTGGTATCATACTTATCCAAGTGGACCAATCAGTAAAATCTTCCATAGAGACAATAAACATTTTGCAATGAAATAAATGAGCTTGTACAACAATAGCAGTTAAAGTAAAATACACTTTCGAAAATTCAATGATATTAGAACAATGCATAGTTACACATAACTACAGCTACATCATGTTTTTTTAAATTAGAGTAATGTCCTCGGGATATATCGAACTGAACGAATAGTTTAAGCTTCTACATTGATAACAGTTACAAATGGTATACAATGTATGTATGTGTGCATATATGTATGTATGTATGTATGTATGTATGTATGTATGCATGTAAATTTGTGTAAGAAAACAAAACGCATTCTGTTTGTTTTCGGTATTTTAAAAGGTGATTATTGTGTTGTCTTTTGTTTCGTTACCAATTCGTGTATAACATGGTATTATCTATATACATTTTTCATTCATTGTGTTCCATACCATTAAGAAGCCTTCTTGTGGTATCTCACTAATGTCCGTTTTCAAATCCAAGTTAGAGAAAGGTATCAGTGATTTGGGGCATGAGTATCATTGTGTAGTACGGTTCCCCAAGCCATACCAATTATCTTGCCGCATTATATATATATATATATATATATATATATATATATATATATATATATATATATATATATATATATATATATATATATATATATATATATATATATACATATATATATATATATATATATATATATATATATATATATATATATATATATATATATATATATATATATATATATACACTATATATATAAATATATATATATATATATATATATATATATATATATATATATATATATATATATATATATATACATGTATATATATATATATATATATATATATATATATATATATATATATATATATATATATATATTTATATATATATATATATATATATATATATATATATATATATATATATATATATATATATATATATATATATATATATATATATATATATATATATATATAAATATATATATATATATATATATATATATATATATATATATATATATATATATATATATATATATATATATATATATATATATATATATATATATATATATATATATATATATTATATATGTATATATTCTATATGTATATATTATATTGACCATGTAGCCAAACATAAAAAATGATATACCAAAGATAAAAGAAAATTCATAACTACCATGTAGAATTTAAAGTATAGAACGCAACACTCATGGAAATAATATGAGATCTACTGAAGCACAATTACGAAACTTCCAGTATTATACCATAATCCTGATCAAGAACCGTGTTAAGAGCTGGTTTCGTTTTTTTGGTTGTAAAATTGTAAAAATAGCAGTAAAGCAGAAAAAAAACTCTATTCCAAAATTAAGACTCACTGTTGTAATGATAAGTAGTTAAATATAATGTGAAAATAATGTGATAGGTATTCAACTATTATGTTTCTCATTTATCTTGTCAAAAATCCCTTGCACACCCACATTATTCCTATACACAAGTCCTCTCTCTAGGCAAAACAATAAAGGAGAAGCAAATTTCGCCGCCTTATAGAAAACACAATCTCACTAACATGATAGAAGCTTTATTAACCTAAGAGCCTAAGAACTCTACACTGATAAAGAGTTCCATAATTGCGTTAGAAAGTTTGATGAAATCATCGAGGAGTCTTACATGACGTCCGCCGCGTCTAAGCGAAATACTGCTCTCTCAGTCAGCTTGCATGTGGAACATAGCGGTGGAGTAATTTACACCTATAAGTGGTAGAGATAAGCGAGCTAATAGAAAATTCTCCAGAAAATCTTCATGCTGTGATAAGAAGTTATCATTTTTTCCAAGGACAGACACATTAAAAAAGGATTTATTTCACGGCCGGAAGTTCTATTCTGGCAATAACCCGGAAGCGGAAATCAAGGAATTTCCGGTGAATTAATTTTCATGAGGTGTTTTGTCAGCTCGTCATTGGCTCATATTTATACTAGACACGTTGTCCTAGCGTGTTATGTCACTGTATGGGACGTTAAGCGGTTAAACAGGTATCACGTGGATGACATATCTGCTCTAAGCAAGGCACGTACTATCTTGTGAACAGTAAGTATAGAGTTAAAACCACTGGCGCAGCAAGAAGTAAATGTCAAATGTTTCTGGGGCATACAGAGATGAGATTGATCAGGAGCGAGGCAGGGGAGGGGAAGATATAAGCGCAATCGCTCGGAGTCAGCGTGGGGATAGCCTGGTGAAATGTTAGGAGTGATTAGTTAGTGACGGGGTGTGCTACTTGACAGAGGACACTGAATAATAGATGAGGGATTAATGATGAAAAGACAGAGAACAGGCAATTTGAAAATGATTTTTTGGGAGGACGCCTTAACGTTAACACAACATAGACAATGCATGTATATATGTATGTATGCATGTATGTATGTATACAAACATACATACATATATATATATATATATATATATATATATATATATATATATATATATATATATATATATATATATATATATATATATATATATATATATATAAATATATATACATATATATATATATATATATATATATATATATATATATATATATATATATATATATATATATATATATATATATATATATATATATATATATATATATATATATATATATACATATATATATATATATATATATATATATATATATATATATATATGTATGTATATGTATGTATATGTATTATATGTATATCTTTAAATTGAATAAGCATTGGATAAACTCAAGGAGGGTTAATTGTACATTGATATCTTTTTTCCTAAATAGCCGAGTTCTATATAGTGTGGCGGATATGTTTCCATGTTGGTATCATACTAAGGAGTAAGGTTCCTGATGACATAGATGCGCGTATCTATTTCATTCTTATCTCGTGGCATTCCTGACTCTGAGCATCTAGCACAGATGCCTTATCCTGCAGGGTACCATGTAACCCACGGTAAAACATCGCCGACAGGTGCGTTACTTAAACGTTTTACATACCAACGTCATATGTAATTAAGAAAATGTTTATTAACATCGCTTAAGAACGGCGAAAACCACCGCCAAGCCCCAAGTAATTGCTATTTTTCTGACATGCCCCAATCGGGATTCGAACCCGAGTAGTGGTGAGAGGCATGCAGCAGTCAGTGGTATCAGGGCAGGAACAGTAGCATTATGTTATATGTAGGCTCTGTTTAAACGTCAACTGGGTCAAGACCTACCACGAAACTCTACTCCCGAGACAGGGGATGTATTGTCGTGGAGGTGGTAATTAAAACGGTGACCGACCGATCCAAGAGCTCACTTTTCCCCTCCTGATATAGTCAATAAATACTACACTATGATATTGCGGCTGGGAATCACACCACGCATGCGAGATGCTTGCTAGGCTATCCCCTCAGATATCGATCCAGGTTTTTAAAGACAGATTCAAGTTCAATATAGTCCCAATGTAGACTGATGCAAGAACAAAATGCCACCAATCCAGTCTCGGTGTCCATGGCTCATTTTCCCCCCCAAAATTGGATTTTCGAAAGTGAAGTATCATTGGAATTCGGCCACGCCGATGAGAAGTGACTCTTTCACAAATGTGATGAAGTGATACAACCAAGCAAACCATCAACGAGTTAACCGAAGAGAGAAAATTTGATAGAGCATAGTAACTGAAATGTACGAACTTGTCATACTTTCAAAATTAAAACTTTGCCTCAATACACAACCAAATCATCACCTTATTCATCAATTAACCAAACTTATGACGCATCTGTGTCATTTTAGTGCCGTGGCATTAGACGCTACCAACCTGATGTCAACTATGACATGCAACAACACTTGTTTATTACATTGGTAGTGAGCCCATATGCTACCAACCTGATGTCAACTATGACATGCAACAACACTTGTGTGTTACATTGTTAGTGTGACCAGATACTACCAACCTGATGTCAAATATGACATGCAACAACACTTGTGTGTTACATTGGTAGTGAGCCCATATGCTACCAACCTGATGTCAAATATGACATGCAACAACACTTGTGTGTTACATTGTTAGTGTGACCAGATACTACCAACCTGATGTCAAATATGACATGCAACAACACTTGTGTGTTACATTGGTAGTGAGGCCATATGCTACCAACCTGATGTCAAATATGACATGCAACAACACTTGTGTGTTACATTGTTAGTGTGACCAGATACTACCAACCTGGTGTCAAATATGACATGCAACAACACTTGTGTGTTACATTGGTAGTGAGCCCATATGCTACCAACCCGATGTCAAATATGACATGCAACAACACTTGTGTGTTACATTGTTAGTGTGACCAGATACTACCAACCTGATGTCAAATATGACATGCAACAACACTTGTGTGTTACATTGGTAGTGAGCCCATATGCTACCAACCTGATGTCAAATATGACATGCAACAACACTTGTGTGTTACATTGTTAGTGTGACCAGATACTACCAACCTGGTGTCAAATATGACATGCAACAACACTTGTGTGTTACATTGGTAGTGAGCCCATATGCTACCAACCTGATGTCAAATATGACATGCAACAACACTTGTGCGTTACATTGTTAGTGTGACCAGATACTACCAACCTGATGTCAAATATGACATGCAACAACACTTGTGTGTTACATTGGTAGTGAGCCCATATGCTACCAACCTGATGTCAAATATGACACGCAACAACACTTGTGTGTTACATTGGTAGTGAGCCCATATGCTACCAACCTGATGTCAAATATGACATGCAACAACACTTGTGTGTTACATTGTTAGTGTGACCAGATACTACCAACCTGATGTCAAATATGACATGCAACAACACTTGTGTGTTACATTGGTAGTGAGCCCATATGCTACCAACCTGATGTCAAATATGACATGCAACAACACGTGTGTGTTACATTGGTAGTGAGCCCATATGCTACCAACCTGATGTCAAATATGACATGCAACAACACTTGTGTGTTACATTGGTAGTGAGCCCATATGCTACCAACCTGATGTCAAATATGACATGCAACAACACTTGTGTGTTACATTGTTAGTGGGTAGTGAGCCCATATGCTACCAACCTGATGTCAAATATGACATGCAACAACACTTGTGTGTTACATTGGTAGTGAGCCCATATGCTACCAACCTGATGTCAAATATGACATGCAACAACACTTGTGTGTTACATTGGTAGTGAGCCCATATGCTACCAACCTGATGTCAAATATGACACGCAACAACAAATTTACGTTGTATTTGTAGTGAGCCCATATGCTACCAACCTGATGTCAAATATGACATGCAACAACACTTGTGTGTTACATTGGTAGTGAGCCCATATGCTACCAACCTGATGTCAAATATGACACGCAACAACAAATTTACGTTGTATTTGTAGTGAGCCCATATGCTACCAACCTGATGTCAAATATGACATGCAACAACACTTGTGTGTTACATTGGTAGTGAGCCCATATGCTACCAACCTGATGTCAAATATGACATGCAACAACACTTGTGTGTTACATTGGTAGTGAGCCCATATGCTACCAACCTGATGTCACATATGACATACAACATCGTTTTGTGTTAAAGTGTTACTGTGACCAGACGCTACCGAGTTAACCAGATGTGAAATATGACATACTATAACAAATGTTTATCTTGCAGGACTGTGGTAAATGGGTTTAATATGTCAAATATCTAAAGCACGACTTTTTTCAGCAACTTGTCACGATCTTGCAAGACTAAGGATACCTGCATGTATGAGGGAATCAAGAGCAAAATAAGACTTTCCTGTGAGCAATGTTAGAAAAAGATGGCCAGTTAGGAAAAACTTGGATTGGTCGGTGTCTAGTTGTAGTTTTTTTGCAAGGATTTACGTCATTTTGACAACTGTGAGAAAAATTACCATCTCTTTATGAAGAGTCCGTCTATAATGTGATATTGTCGTCGCAAAGGCAAAATAGAGAGCCATTCACAAAGCCGCACAATTGTAAAGCGACCAGGCGAGAACGCCATTCAGGATCCATTCGAGGCTCCAGCACGTGTTTGCCATACGTGACTGCTTATTTTGCCAATTTTCAGAATCCATGTCCAGCTGACATCTTGACAGGATGTCTGATAGAAAAACACAGCCAGGCACGCCTTCAACGTGCTATGATGTATGGTTTGTCAGTATCTCATCAGAGGGCGAATGCGTGGAGCGATGAACATCTGCATACATGACAGGGTTGTGATTGCTTCATTCGAGCTGCATTTTAGATACCCTGTTTTAGCTAAAAAATCATTCCACTGAAAGTGATACCCATAGTTAGAAAATGCGATTCGCATTTCCAAAACTGTTCTCACTATTTTGCGGTTCTTTCTGCTTACGTATGCCAAAAGAAAGACTCAACGATAAAGGGCGGGTTTACCGGAGTTTATGTACAACTTTTTGAATAATCTTCATAGCGAAGGTAGATTGAGATTTTTCCTCTATTTAAAGAAAAATCCGAAGAAGTTTGTAGTTCCCTGCTGTATTTTCTCCAGTCGTGTTTGTTTCCTCAGAGATGAAACCCCTACTGTAACATGTGAATACTACTTATGCCCAGAAGTATGAAGTACACATGACTATTTACTAATGATTGCAAAGATGAAAACTCTCACTTAACTGCCTACCTGCAATTGGATTCATTACTTCACAGTATAGGCAAAGTAATACTTTTCAGACATGTGAGCCGAACAAAGTCGACGAATGACACGCCCAAACTCACTTTAAGACCATCATATTATGGAATATTTTCGATGACCGAGTTAGCATATGCAAAGTATATTGATGAGCAGGTTCAACCCCTTCCCACTAGATGCAGTGTAGTAATGAAATTCTGTAAAATCACAAAATAAAGAATCTTCCTTTAAAAAAAACATTTTAAACTATTTATGGTTCTAGAATGGTTAATATTTGAGCACTTCTATTCAACCAGATAACTAGAGAATTTTTTAGCAATGCTATGCAGTGCACTTCATTGCAAAATAGTTATAAATTCTGCCACTTATATTATGTGAGAGGCCAGCCCTGATGGTCGAGTCATCGCAATGCGAAAAATCCATGCATGAAAAACATGCATGCAATTTTTGCACCTGACATTAACATTCATGTAAGTTGGGCACAGCTAATGAAAGTTGTCATACTGTCCTGAAAATATCATGCACATACAAGTCACCCCAGGAAATCTCTCCTCAGCTATGACAAATTCTACCCATAGATGACATTATTTGGGGATTCCCTATGGCCAAGTAGATTCGCCTACAGTGAGAGAGACAGAAACCGTCTTTGCATGGGGAATTTTTAAGAATAGAAGGTTATTAAGGATCACTGCATGGACTTCTGGTCTTCGCTATGCTACGGACCTCAGTCCAGGTAGGAAGCCTTCAGCCCTGCGCCAAATTACAATGACCACCTCAGGAGCAGTCAATAAGGTTTTAATAACACACATAATATATATCCTTATCACTTTTGCCATTCAATATTTATCTATCGCGTAATGCAATTTATTTCAAAACATTTTAGCTGGTCTCGAGAACGGCAGAGACGTTTTTATCGTGCTAAATGAGAAAGACATATCAATACCGTGGGATATAGGAAAGGTGTGAGCCCACGCTGGTACTCTACCGGTTCTTTGTGGTTCGCAATCGATCTGCACAGTTTGTGACCACGCTCGTAAACAGTCTCTACGCCTATTACTGCTATTGTCTACCTTTATCAAGCACCTGGAATCATGGGGATGCCTGCTGCACGCATGTCAATATTCCTATAAACATGCGGGCCCCACACTATGCCTCGTGCCAGGATTTTTACCTGAGTTTGGACGAAGCATGAATGAAGCGGTGAGCGTACACGGCCGAACCATGCGTAGAACTATATATTAGTATTCTCGACTGTAAACGACATTGCACCCTTGTCAAATTACTGTATATACCTATCACTTTCCTCTATAATTCAGTATATATCAGGCTTTCTTCGATGGCAGAGAGAAAAACATAGCATTTTTTAAAACGATAACGTTTAGAGGACGACCTAAAATTTCAAACTTTCATTTGATTTATTAGAATAAGCAATTATGGACCAAGCCCTTCCTTTCATTTTTGCATATTTTTTATTTACTAGTCGTTCACTGTTGACGATAAACATACACGCAACAATTTGCTTCAACATGCAGAGTGTGTCCTACTCTCTGATATGCTCGCGTCAATTTGCAACAATACTCTCAATAACGTTGTAAGGATAATGAAAAAGCTCATGGGTTAATGTTAAAGGGCAAATGCACCATCAGACTGATAAAAATAGCAAGTGAGGGAACCAGGCAGTCAGCTGGTGCTTAAAAGATGCACAAAACAGGGTGCATCTCGGGATACATGGACTCCCCCATATGGCTGCCTCAGGCCTGTTACATGGTCACTTCTGTAAGCTATAAGTAGTGTAGTGCTGAAGAGGACAGGTTCGGGGGAGGTCTTATTTGAAAGGTGACATGTATAAACTCATTTTGAACCTAAATCATTCTGATGGTGCAATTGCCCTTTAATAAAATTCCTTCAATGCCCATTAAGTTCGAGGCAATTGATAACACTAAAATGCTACAGTCTATCTGCAAACCACTTATCTTCAACTACCTTTATTACATTAGAGGGAGCCGCCCTGGCCTATTGGTTACGACGCCTCTCTGCCAAACGTGATTTCTCTCGTTCGAGTCTGCGTTGCATCCACATAATTATGCGGATTGGTCTGCTCGCTATATAACCTTGCGGCGTTGTGCAGGACTGTGTATGGTACTTCTGCAACTGAAAGACCGCTTGGAACTATTCGTGAAGAGAATAACTTCTTCTCGGTTCCAGGGTTATATCTCGTCACGACATTATCTAAGCTGTTGAAAGCGACTGAAATACCCATTCCCTCCTTACTTATTACGTCATAGATCCTAGGGAAACAGAAATGTAATATACCCTGAGGGTTAACTTGTTAGAATTGCAACAACTCGGATATAGCACATAACTTGTGTACAGACAAATCTACAGTTAGCTCTTTCTAAGAGCATTTACGTAAACTTGCTGGGGATGAACTTTCCAATCTATTGTAAACGTAATTCAACTTTCATGCTAAATACGACATGCCCAGGAAATGTACACATACATTTATACTGATACATGCATGAATCATACCCAAACTGTACCTTACTAGTGACCCTCCCACAAATAAAGTGACGTGTGTAACAACTGCTTATGTAATAATCACGGTTTATGTAATATCAACCGCTTGCGTAATAAAAAATCAACTGCTTATGTAATAACAACCGCTTGCGTAATAAGAAATTAACCGCTTGTGTTACACAACCGCTTGCGTAATAAAAAATTAACCGCTTATGTAGCACCAACTGCTTTATGTAATACACACAATCTGCTTATGTAATAATAAACCAAATATTGAAAGAAAATAAGTTTTGTTATGGGTGTGCAATGCACAAATAAAGGACCTGCCGTTTTCAACTGCATACATGTATTAGTATCATGGAAGCAGGCACAGACGGAAAGGAGTTGTAGGTAAGCTTGTATTTATTTTATTTGATACGGGGTATTTAATTTAGTTTTGCCTTAGAAGACCAAACACAAGTGGAATGGAAACCAGCCGGTCAACCTGAACATGCTAGCCTCAACCAGTGTCAACTAATAGTCGCTAATAGGTGCTATGGGCACCCCCAGCAGGTGGTGGAGGTAAGGTTTCTCTGTAACGTAATCGATGCAAGAGCCCTGATTGGTCCTTGTTCCCACGTGACCTCGCCCTGCTGCCTTATCTGGTAGTTCTGGCATGAGGCAAGCATGTAACTATAGGGCATATAGTAATTGGTCTCTCGTTACATATCCATTCTTTTCTTAATCCAAGGTTTTGCTCAACATACCTGACCCTGTTGAAAAATGATTGGCTAAAATTCTTGCCTGTATTTACTGTTCTGTGTTTCTGATTTTAAATATATTTTTCTTTTTCTACAATGAATTTGGCCCTACTCCGTGGGGCATTGCTGTGTTAGTTATTCATCCATGACATAGAATAACTAACACAGCAATGCCCCACGGAGTAGGGCCAAATTCATTGTAGAAAAAGAAATATATATTTAAAATCAGAAACACAGAAGAGTAAATACAGGCAAGAATTTTAGCCAATCATTTTTCAACAGGGTCATGGGTGGTCCTGATCCCAGATCAATGATGATGATGATGAATGACACTGGATGTGGATGATGATAATGATGTGGATGATGCATGTATTATGATACTGGTTAATACATGATAGAGGTGATTTAAGGAATGCAGGAAAAATAAGTTGTAAGTTGTTGTGTTTTTTTTTTTTCGATTGGTCATGGGTGACTGGTAAATGGATATCATCGTTCAGTTCTCATTGTGAACATTTGATGTTCAACGGGGGGGGGGGGGGGGGGGGGGGGGGGATGTTCCAGCAAAACAGGTATGAAAATCTGGTACTGATAGATGTTTAATTCACAACTCAAAATAATGGTAATTAGTTGTGTTTTTATCAATTATTCATGGATGACTGGTTGAATATTACATAAGCCGTGATTATTACATAAGCAGTTGTTACAGTCGTTTAACTGTTTTGTGTTATTACATAAGCAGTCAATTTCTTATTACGCAAGCGGTTGTAATTACATAAGCTGTAGTTATTACATAAGCAGTTGTTACAGACGTGTAAACAGTACAAGGATGAGGATACAATGTAGTGCACAGCTAAATTTCCAACAAAAATTTCTGGGGCAAAAAATCATCCCAGAAAAAGGTTGGAGCAAAAGTTACAATTTCATGCATGAAAATATCATTTTCATTCATTAAAATGAAATTGGAAATGAAAGTGTCAGACATTTTGTACATGCTATTTTCATGCCACGATTTGCTCATGCATATACTCTTTTGTATGCGAATGCTCCGTATATGCTCGGCAACTCCATTGCTGCCATCTATTAGTAGCATAGGAGACTAATGAAACATAGCATATCATAACATGATTAATTACCAAATGTAGAACCTTTGAGCTGCAACATCTTTCACAGTCCGACACAAATGAATACCTCAGCACGTTTGAAGATATATGATTGACCACCTCTATTAATATGAAGAATCTAGGCAGATTACCTAGAATTCCAAGATGGCTTTAAATTATGGCTATGTTTTGCAACATACGTACTATTTTTTAGTGTTTATTAAATGGTCGGTTTCATAGAACAATGGGAAGAACAATCATATACGAAGATTTTTAAACATACTGAGTTATACATTTATGTCGGATTGTTAAAGATTTTGCAGCTCAAATGTTCTACATTTGGTAATAGGATGTTCTAGCCGCGCTCACTCCTAATAGATGGCGCGTCACGCGTGCGGACCACCCGTGCATGGTAGAGTGCAGCTAGTTATGGTGTCAATGTGTGTGTGTGTGTGTGTGTGTGTGTGTGTGTGTGTGTGTGTGACATACTATGGCAAGCGAAAGCCTTTGTAACACACGTGTAACTCTTTGCATGTAAAAACATAGGTTTTTGAAAGGGAGATATGCTCGTGATAGCGATTTTATGCATCCCGCTTTGACCATAGACGCATTACACCCTGGTTTAGTCCACACATAAACCCTACATATTTTCTCATTTATGATATCATATGGACGGTAGGGCTTAGTTCCAGCTCCTATAAAATATGTTAGCAGCTTTCCGACAAAAAACTAAGTCGGAAGCATTTGCTATAATCTGAGTACATACAAACAACTTGGAAACGTATTTTTCCTCTTTTCAATCTCTGTATTGCCGTCATAAATAAGTCAGCGCGCCGTTTAATTGGACTATATCAGACTCTTTTCAACTCCAGCCGGCGATCCATCGGTACAATTTTTAAATGTCCAGCATAAAGTTTTTGTAAACGCCGGAATTATTTGCAGAACGGATTTGATCTGAAATTTGGAGTAGCGCAAATGCAACAAGTATATTATTAACCTAAATAGTACGTTATAATTGTTTCTATTTCGAAATATCCAGATAGGGCCCTGTTGAAAGAGGTACTGGGAGGACAGTACAATTACAGAGAAGGGGGAAGGCAAGTGTTGCGGCAAGGCGCTAAAGGCCGCAGAAGTAGAAAGTGTAAGTGTAGTAAGGATCCGTGCACCCAAAAAGTGAGTGGCGGGCGCACGGATCCAAGCCCAATGTACAGGTGGAAGGTGCATGGATAGGACACTAATCAGCACGTGGGGACGTGTGAAAGATAGATAGAAGGTAGATGGGTCGGAGTTGCATAAAGTAATAGCTTGGATGAAGAAAAGAATGGATATGTAGCGGGAGACCAAATACTATATGCCCTATATTTAAGTGCTGACCTCATGCCAGGAGTACCAGATAAGCCATCAGCGCGGGCTCACGTGGGAACAAGGACCCATCAGGGCTCTCGCATCGATTACATTACTGAGAAACCTTATCTCCACCACCAGCTGGGGGTGCCCAGAGCACCTATTTCTGGCCTATTAGCGGCTATTAGTTGACACTAGTTGAGGCTAGCATGTTCATGTTGACCAGCTGGTTTCGAATCCACTTGTGTTTGGTCATCAAAGGTAATAGTCATGTGCAGCAAGTGTGCATGCAAGTGTCCTTCATCAACAGATATAAATTAATAATTAGATCTACACCCATTAAACTTCACAGGTCTTAATTTTTATATGAAGGCTAGGCATCAATTTACTTGCATCCATTAAACTATAGATTTTCTCGAAGAAATTCCCAACTTCACAACTGTGGAAATGTTTATTATAAATCAAAGATACATGTAAAAGATCGTTTTTAGTCATCGGCCCTTCTAGCGAACGGCAATTCAGGCAGACGTCCTCTCAGCGGTTTTGACCAACAATTCATTTTAGTAAATTAAAGTAAAAAAGAAATAGAAATAAAGCCACCGTTATTTTGAGTAGGAAATATTTCGAAGCATACACTATGATAGTTAATGACACTTTAAGGACCAAGAAGCCTGGCAATGGTTCCGTTTATGGGTTTTATGCCATCTATGCTAACATTAAATTAAAGGATGGCATTGAACCTTACATGTGCACCACAGAACATCCACAATCGTTGCATATAGTAACTTAGTAAGGTTCAATATCATTTAACAAACCCAGGTTCAGTACCGAAACCCTAGCACCCTTTTATTGATGTCTGGTGTTTATATATAGCGGGACTAGGGTTTAGTGTCGTCTCCCCGGCATAAACGAAGACGAAGAAAAGAATGGATATGTAGCCAGAGACTAATTACTATATGCGCTTTAGTGAAGGGTTGGACACGACAGGGGTTTCTAATCTGGCATCAGGGTGAGGTTACGAGAAAACAAGGACCAATCAAGGCTCTCGTATCATTTACATTACAGATAAACCTGTGCCCCAGCATCATCTGAACATGCGCAGATCTCGACTTTTAGACTATTGGTTGAGGCTAGGCTGTTCAGGTTGACCGGCTGGTAACATATCCACTTGTTTTTATTTACCTAAGGTCAGTAGGCTTCCGACCAAAACCAAGTCAGAAGCATTTTGCTATGCTCCGGACACGTACAAAGGGTTGGGAAACGTATTTCCCCTCTTTTCAGTCACTGACGCTAGGTCTATGTATTGCTGTCATTAATTAATGACAGCGCCGTTTAAATTAGACTCCTTTCATTTCCAAACAGCGATCGAGTTGGATATGATGTAAATGTCCACCATATTGATTGTGTAAAAGCCGGAAATATTTACGGAATGGATGTAATTTTAAAAGTTGGATTAGCGGAAATGCAACAAATATATTATTAACCTAAATAGTATGCATTGTTTATATTATGAATGATCCAGATATACATACATGCATATATATACATACATGCATATATATATATATATATATATATATATATATATATATATATATATATATATATATATATATATATATATATATATATATATATATATATATATATATATATATATGTGTGTGTGTGTGTGTATATATATATATATATATATATATATATATATATATATATATATATATATATATATATATATATATATATATATATATATATATATATATATATATGTGTGTGTGTGTGTGTCTGTGTGTGTGTGTGTGTGTGTGCCTCTATGTCCGTACTGACTCTTTCAAAAGTGACAGTTTAATAATCGACCTTACGATTTCATCATTAGAGTCAGTAGTTGGATCACCACTATATGTTTATGTATATTGAAATGTAAGAATACCCTTACTTGGTTTTAAATTATTTCTCATCCCTTGATGAAATTTGTTTGCTACTTTGGCGCCACCCATATGGACGGTATGACTGGTGATCCCTTTTTTTATTCTAGATATCGGACCTGACAATGAAAGCTTACACAAGGTTTGAGAAAATTCTAACGGTGATATGTTTTAACCCTTTCTATGCTGAGACTACTTTCGTCCATTCTCAGAAAAATGCAGTTTTGAAAACCATCTTAACACAGCCATGTTGGTATTCATCTGATAGCTCTCGTGTGTACTCTCAGATGAGTACCAATGTGCCAGGGTTTCAGTCACTTTTCACATCACCTTGTATTGGCTATATTATCCACCAGCAGCATATGTGACGTTTTAATTAACTTTCAATTTTAGACATGAAATATGCTAATTTAGTGGCACTTTGGTGCCACCTATACGGACCCCCTTTTTGAGATTTTCAAAGGAGATCTGACAATGATAGCTTACGCGAAGTTCAATTGATTTCTATCTGTTGGGTATTTCTAAATGGACTTTTAGTTTAGATGTCACTGTCACCATGTCGAATACCCTACTACAGTACGCCTTTAACAGTAGTTTCTGTTGATTTCTCTGAACCAGCAGTCAAACGCGCCGTCTAGTAGAGTCTTAGATGAATTAAAGCAATTTATGTATATTATTCTAAGATAGAGGGAAAAGTTAATCCCGTGTAAAAAGTTTTTATAAGCGACTATTACACGCGTTGTTGTTGTTGTTGTTTGAGATCCGTAACCGCATTGTTCCCACGGGGTCGACTCCCGAAGGAGGACCTACGGAGGTCTCCCCTACCACCCAGGCCACTCGTCACCCCCGGGCCTTGTTGCTCTTCATGTCCCCTATCCCCCCATACTTATTGTCATGCATCCTGCATCCGGTCAGTCCCCTCCCCCGTCCTCCTGTCCTATACAGATATCCTACCAAGTATCTGGTCTGCCCCCTCCCTGTCTTCCTGTCCTACACATATATATAAAACCCCGCACATATGAACCCCTCAAAAAACCCACATATAAACTGCGTTATTTGTTAATTTCAACAGCCTTATCCAAAGTGTAACTCTCAACAGACCATCTCCCCTCCTACTTCCTCCATGCCAACCTGTTTCCGCATCTCTCACTTACCTACGTAGCTCCCTTCCTCTTACTCGCTTAATACTACGATTAGTATGAACCAAAAATGTGTTACACAGTGATTTAAAACATGTAAGCATACAACACACCCTTGTGTCATTTGCCTTTTTTCCATCCCTACTTCTCCCCCCTTCCCCTTGTCCTCCTCCCTCACCCTCTCCTCATCCTCTTTCCTATCGTCTTTCTCCCTCACCCTCTCCTCATCCTCTTTCCTATCGTCTTTCTCCCTCACCCTCTCCTCATCCTCTTTCATATCATCTTTCTCCCTCACCCTCTCCTCATCCTCTTTCATATTGCCTTTCTCCCTCACCCTCTCCTATATTGTCTTTCTCCCTCACCCTCTCATCATCCTCCTTTCTATCTTCTTTTCTCATATCACCCTCTCTCCTCTCTTCTTCCACCCCTTTTCCGCTGTCCCAATAATTTCCACTATCTTGCAGCCTCCGTCCCCTCTTTTTCCTTCTCCTTCCCCATGACTCCTCTCGTTTTTTCCCCTCCCCTTTGCTCTCTATCCTTCCCTCCTTTTCTCCCTCTTTTACCTGGGCTTTCATCCCTTCCACTTTCTTCCTGTCCTTCACCCCTCTTTTCCCTTTTTTCTACCTTTCTCTCCTAACCTCTGCACTCGTTTTCCCCACTCTCCCATCCTTCTCTCCTTATCCCTCCTCCATACTCCCATTTCCTCTTCCTTCTCCCCTCCCTTTTTGCCAACTCCATTGCCTTCTTCTTCAACTCCCCAGAGCTCTTCTTTCTTCCACCTTTTCCCTTCAATGCATGCTCTACACACAAAAATTATCTTCTTCAGTTCACTTTCTCCGTCTAGTCCCAAACTATCCCCTCTAATCCACTGCTTACACTTCTCACACTCAACCAAAAATTCTTCTCCCCTTCCCACCATCCCTACTATTCCTTCTACTCATTTTTCTCTCACCCACAATTGAAATTCTACAAAAACAATCAACTTTCGTTCTACTTTACTCCCTCTCTATCCAGCTTTTGTTTTCCCGCCAAAAAACGCTGCCACGCTACACCTATTCACCCACAAAACCTTTCGAATCTCCCCAATTACTCCCTCCCCACTTCTACAAAACACGCCAAAATAAACACACTATTCATACACAAAACACCACAATAGACACACAGCAAACCCAGTGACATATTTCGTGATCTTCCAAAACTCGTCCCCGCTATCGTCTGCTTGTCCGATCCAAGATGGCGCCTGGACCGCCAGCGTAGTTTGAAGGCATTCATTTGCCATGTGTATGTGACTGCCAGGCAGAGCGCACGCTTCACCGGCTGACCCACTTTGGTCCGCATCCGGTGTAAAGCGCCGCTCTGCGGAATAGTTCCTAGAACATCCTATTGCTCATGTTATAATATGTTGTTTCATTAGTCTCCTATGCTACTAATAGATGGCAGCCATGGAGTATGTCGAGCATTTACGGAGCATGCGAATACAAACGGTTCTATGCTTGAGCAAATCGTGGCATAAAATATCATGTATGAGTTTCATTTCCAATTTCATTTTAATAAAGGAAAATAATATTTCTATGCAGAAAAATGAATCTTTTGTCCCCCCAAATTTTCTGGAATGAGTTTTTGTCCCAGAAATTCTCGCGGGAAATCTGGTTGTGGACTATTTCATGCACGGAATTCTCATCCATGAATTTTTTTTTCTGCAAATGTTCACAATAACCTTGTACTATTGGTTCTATAATGTAACAAGGAATGAGAAAATGCGATTTTACGTCACTTTCAGCAGCTTAGGTCTTGTCACGACGAGATAGAAACCCGGAACCGGGAAAAACATCTTTCTTTATTGGAAAGTTTATGGTAATAATTATGAAGCAAAACGTCTAATATTAATACATATTTTCAATAATAATGTAAAGACGTTTCTCGGAAATATGAATAACCATTGCAATATTATAAAAATACGTTTCAAAATACTGTAAAAACAATGATTCAAATATTATGAGAATTGTTACGGTAATAATTTCCAGTACAAACGTTTTGATATTAGTGAATATTTTCAGCGACGATTTTCAGATATTGGTAATCTCAGGCACATTGATTCGTTCTACCGCGATTGTTAGTACAGTATCTATGCCACCACATGACCGCATCACTCTGCTCTTTTTGAGCAGTTTCGTTCTTTAGCATGGCATTATTCCGATATCGTACCAGATGTAAAGCTCCCATTTATAATTCGCTATTTAGTTATATGCTATTGCACAATCTTCGATATTCATGATATTTCTGTTACAATTCCGTAGCACTATCTTGCGACAGCTCACGCGAAAATGTGGTGAATAGTGCTGAGTTGACCAATCAGCCAGTTGGCTGTCCATCGCTCTGGCAACAATCAGACGTCACTACGTACGAATCCACGTGCGTCGGACTTTTTGACCACATTTAGTGACGTCACTTTTCAAAATATTCCACACGAAATAGTGCCGGTAGTGGTGGGTTGAGATATTATACAAATATGGACTGATACCGAGGGCAATATCAGGTTATATGGACCGAGGGAGAGCAATATTGCCCAAGGCCGAAGGCCGCGGGCAATATTGCTCTCCCGAGGTCCATATAACCTGATTTGCTCGAGGGATCAGTCCATATTTGTTTTATTATATGACCACTGACAAATGGAAGAAGCATTAATTACACATCAGACAGATTGTTAAGAAACATTTTGATTAAACTACCACTATCAGGTGGCTTCCAAATGTTCAATCAGAAAAGTTCAGATCTTATCAAATCCCTCCCATTTTTATTTTTATTTTTTATTTATTTATTTTATATTTAAAAAAACATATATATTTTTTATTTATTTATATTATATTTTAAAAAAATAAATTATTTTATATTTTTTTTCTAATTTTCATTCTTTAATTTTTAATTTTTTATTTTTATCTTTTTTTAATTAAAAAAAAAATAATTCTTAATTTTTATTTTTATTTTTTTTTTTTTTCAATTTTTTTTTTCATTTTTTTTTGTTATGGGGGGGTGGGGGCAAAATGGTGGCCGGTCATGTCACAGCCCATCTGCTTGGCTGTTGGCATGCTGGGAAAATCTGGGGGTGTGTCACTATTCTGGCACTCTCATTGGATGGTCTGGGGATCAGTCAATATTGCCAGTCCATCAACTGTTTTGATGGACTGGTTGGGAGATATTCCCTAGTATAGGAAGTGGTCGTAGCCTGAATTAACCAATCAAAAGAGAGATTTGTCAGTGGTCATATAATAAAATCCATTATATCGATGTTTGCAGAGTGAGTTATAACGTACACATTATATTTGTAGACATAGCACAAATGTTTTGGATTTGCTAGACTTGGCATTGGCACGCCCGCGCTATGTCAACACTGTAATCGTATACTAGGAAGGCTGTACTTAAGGTGGTACACTATTTGAGCATTTCCCTCCTGTATTGTGTATAGACAGAACAAAGCATTTAGTGTGACGTTTTTATCTGTCAATTATATGCATTGCATTAGATTTAAAATTGTTGATTCGGAAATCAGCGTACAATAATGATGGTTCAACTATTGGACTGGCTCCTCCTAAAGGCATGTACAGGCACTTCGAGGTGCAGCATAGTCGATGTTTTTTTCTGGACTTTGGATTTGGAACTTTATCTGCCATCATTTTTCCTGACATTTCATTCCTATTTTTGACTAGCCTGACTCTGGTTACCAATGGAGAAACATAAATAAAGTCACTGGAAAATATTCCTAATCCCCTCATATAACCATTAAAGAAAATCTCCTGATCTCCAATTAAAAAGCAGAAATAGTGACGATATATCCAAATCCAAATTCTCCCTTATTTTTGATTTGATTTGATTTTATTCGGTCTAGTTGCATATTACATAGCATTTTGCACATAAAAAATCGTATATAAAGGTGACTAAATGGAGGGTCATTTACTGCTATGCAATATAATTCTAACCAGATACAGGATATATACACTAAATGTTAGAAACTTATTTCCATAGTGGTCCCAGTCTGCCCAGAGTCTAATGGCATCACATGTAATGATCAACTCCACTGCTCAAGATTGACATTATACAAATATGCCATGCCAGTGTGGGTATCCTGATGGAACGTCTCCCAGAGGTAGGATGGTTTTCCCGAGGGCGGAGCCCGAATGAAAACCATCCTCCCGAGGGGAGACATTCCATCAGGATACCCACACTGGCATGGCATATTTGTTTTATTATACCGAACAAACCCCAATTTGGTAAAATATCAA
>OZ012689.1:42934655-43017655 GCA_963942565.1 Maea johnstoni | reverse complement strand
ACCTTAGTAACCATGGCGAAGGAGGATAAAACATTGAGCCTCGATTTGAGATTGAGGATATAACACTTGTACCCATCCTGAAATTGACAAGTAATGAGAAGCAATGAAATACAATCCAGTACCCAACAGCAATTGACCAATCAGCTGCGAGTATCAGAGTGAAGCTGATGATAAATATGTATATATATATATATATATATATATATATATATATATATATATATATATATATAATATATATATATATACATATATATATATATATATATATATATATATATATATATATATATATATATATATATATATATATATATATATATATATATATATATGTAAAGTGTGTGTGTGTGCGTGTGTGTGTGTACACAATACTTTATATATATATATATATATATATATATATATATATATATATATATATATATATATATATATATATATATATAATATATATATATATATATATATGTATATATATATATGTATACGTGTGTGTGTGCGTGTGTGTGTGTACACAATACTTTAGCATATCACATGTGGAAGACAATACTAGTAGTTGATATAGCATCTCGAGATGCTAACATGATTATATCATTAAAGTTCAAGCACTTGGCAATACACCAGCGTACCAAGAAGGACGATCAAATATCAAATAAAAAAGGCCCATAAACTTGATACGACCCTTTCGTAACACCTTCGGAATTGAAGCCAATTGTGATATGTCATCTCAGATCCGTCCGCCCATTTTACATGCGGTTCGTTACAGTATTGTTTGGGCAGTACTCCTAACCAGACGGAGGTATTTAGTTCGCCAAGCGCCAGAGTGACAGCCGCTACTAATAAGTATAAACATATTCCAATGAGAGAAAGACAAATGGACCAGATGCTCTGCTATTTGGCAAAATATTTGTATGATTTGCAATTCGTAAGGTAGGAGTTGCCGTGCAGTTGTGAGTGGAAACACATATAGTATGGTATAAGAGGTTCTAACGATATTACGTGATTGAAATGACATAAATATGCTTTACTCGTTCAAATTAATTAGTATACATATTGACCTGCCACATATGCCACTATCTTGTTGTGGGTAATATTTGAAGTTGTCCTTATTCATGGTAGATGTGTTACCTTGTTTCCACAAACCAAACCATGTGCACAATCCAGATGTAAAAGGGTTGTTTTCGATATCTACAGTGCTTACCATCACTTTCTTTCCTACATGCACAGCTGTTGAAGGTTTGTTTGATATCGACACTAAAGGGGGCATGAAACGCACATGCCACAAATACTGAATTGCATGTGGAGGGCAGCCAAAGAAAATGTCAGAAGATTGGGGGAAATATGACCACCATCACCGATCAAGTCATGAACATGACCTTATATTATATGATAACTGTCATGAAAAGGGGATAACAATGGGGAGATAGAGTGTGTGTGTGTGTGTGTGTGTGTGTGTGTGTACATTATTCAAATGCATTATTGATGGCAGCACGTTCTGGTCGATTTCCCTGTGTTGGGGCACGAGAGAGAGAGAGAGAGAGAGAGAGACAGAGAGAGAGAGAGAGAGACAAGACGAGAGAGAGAGAGAGAGAGAGAGAGAGAGAGAGAGAGAGAAGAGAGAGAGAGAGAGAGAGAGGAGAGAGGAAGAGGAGAGAGAGAGAGAGACAGAGAGAGAGACAGAGAGAGAGACAGAGAGTGGGAGCGAGAGAGAGACAGAGAGAGACAGAGAGACAGAGAGAGAGAGAGAATGGGAGCGAGAGAGAGAGAGAGAGAGAGAGAGAGAGAGAGAGAGAGAAGAGAGAGGAGAGAGAGAGAGAGGGGGGGAAGTTTACCTTGTTCAAAGGCATTGTTGATGGCAGCTAGTTCCGGTCGCTTTCCCTGTTTTTAAGGCGCGGCATGCGTGGCGAGCGTCTTCAAAACCTTTCCGCCTCAGACTCTGCTTGGCCAAAGATCTTGTAACACTTTTCACCTAAAAGGAAAATCTTATATATTCATCTATCAGAAACATTTTTCTAAAGGGTACGTCTACAAAAAGAGTGGGAGTATAATTACGTTTACTCCCATTCCTCAAAATAAGATATGTTCCATTTGAATAAAACTTATAGCATAGAACTAATAAAACTAATTTATAAACCAATTTGCGATAAGCTTACTTTAAAGTTTATACCTTACCTATTACTCGATTACATCAAAACCTAACCAAAACATATGCACCGCATGACATTGCGAAATTTTCCAATACACAAAAGTTATGAAACATATTTATTTATTTATAGACTATTTGAACATCCACTCTCAGTGGCTATATCTGTGGCGTTTTCGCAGAATCTTACCGACTTCTATAAAGCCTTTGGGACAGTATAGCCTAGGTGGCGCTGCTGTCGTCAGTGAAGCTGCTGTGGTCTGTGTGATGTTGGACCTCTTACACACGTACGGTTTCTGCTCTGCGCAGGTGGTGGATCTCCAGAACCCTACAGAGTAAAATGATGTGAATACTAATTAAATAAACGTCTCCAAGTGACCGAGTATGTAATATTCTATGTACATATGATTTGTTTTTCACATACTGAAGCCGTTTACAGGTTTAAATGGAGCGAAAGCATCCCTCATGAAAAGGATTGTAATTTTATTGAATTGGATAGAGAAAAATGTTGTGAATTAAACCAAATGAAGTTATATTCTGCTCCAATTGTAGACGCCAACAGGTTTCGTCTTAAATGGCAATATGGTTAAGCTAGGAATCATGTTCGCTGGTAATGGAATGACTAAAGTGCATAGAAATACGAGAAGAAGTAGAACGCTTGGGTCAGATAGTTTTCAACTCAATCTTAGATGTTGGTGGGTATTTGTCATGTAATGGTCTAACTACAACGAGTCTAATGAAACTGATCACGTTAGGTATGTTTTTATTCTTTGTAAAACGAACACCATACAGACAACCCGTTGGTTGTATTCTAGTTTCATCGCTTATACGTACAGTCAATAAACACACATTTCAATATGATTTACCAATAATAGAAAATGACCTTACCAGTCAGAGCGTCCATGTCGGTACATTCATTCAGAGGTACAGGGTGGCCTTCATCCCAATACTTAACACTGACCTTACTACCGTCTGACCACCTGGAAGAGACCATTGGTTAGAGTGTTAATTGGCCGTAACATATAATCACAAAATATCTCCGTACATAGCAGTGTGGAGATGTAATCAATCCCTCTTTTCTCACTTTGTTCTGAAATATTGGGGCTAGATCGTGCATAGCTAGTTTGATTTGTTATCAGTGAAGAAATTGCACTACCTGATGACTTGCCTAATCATCCAAAGCTACTAATAGTTTTGTCGTACACGCTTAGCTGGTTCGAAGCAATGGTAACAGGATTCCCCCCTTCCCCCAAAAGGTACAGTATCGATTCAATTATCTTTTTGAAAAATGATCGATTTTATCGAAGCGCTACATAATTAGTATAGTTGAAGATCATAGATGTGAAATGGTAAAGCAGTTGCACTTGCGGAAGTAGTACAAAGTAGTAGTAGTAGTAGTAAGTAGTAGTAGTAGTAGTAGTAGTAGTAGTTGTAGTAGTAGTAGTAAGTAGTAGTAGTAGTAGTAGTAGTAGTAGTAGTAGTAGTACTACTACTACTACTACATGTAATAGGAGTAGTAGTAACACTATTTGTAGTAGCAACAGGTCAATGTACAGGAGTCTCTATGTTATTAAGCCTAATTAAGCTATCAGCAAAAAAGTACAAGGACCCTATATCATACAACCAGTAACCCAAACTTTATTTGTTCACCTCTATTATATTTGTTTCCCACTATTAGGTGTAATGACCTAAAGTGACCTAGTTCCAATGAGTGGGACACATCATTTTGACAATTCCCGTCTCCCTTTTTAGCAATGTCATTTCTACTCTTAGAGAGGACAGAGGATAATAATAACTTACTTTTCATATGTGATCGTTGCCCTATTTGTTACTTACTCATATCCATTTCGCTCTATATCATTAAACCCTATCCAGGCATCTTTAATCATGGCATGAAATGGTTCCATCTCTGTGCTTCCCAAGCTGAAAATAATAAAACAAAAATCCATTTAACTGGGGCTATGTATGTGTTGCCCATTAATGTGCAAAAAGTAAATATCATAGTTGATTAGTACAGTAAATTAAATTAATTGTGTAATTTGGTACAATCGTGTTTAATTGGAAGTGTCATCTTCCTTTAATCGAAATATATTCTTGATCGATTGTCAATTGTGTACTGGGAAATCACTAATGATTGTAATAATCAACATGTACAACTGAGTGATATGTACCATCTCTCTCTCTCTCTCTCTCTCTCTCTCTCTCTCTCTCTCTCTCTCTCTCTCTCTCTCTCTCTCTCTCTCTCTCTCTCTCTCTCTCTCTCTTATACACACAAGCTCATACACCCCCACACACACATACACATCTAAACACAAAACACATCAGGCCATCCATTCCAATGTGATTATTTTCAATTCTATCCATTGTAGGGTATTCAGAATATCAAAAATGTACTATTTACCAGACTTGAGATGAAGTCATGTTGCTGTCTATCTGTGATGCTGGTCAGATCTCCCCCAACGCTCTGACACTTCTCCCTGGCAGCCCTCCACGTGGCTCTCAGTGTCTGTCCCATGGGGTTATTGGTGACAGAGACTGTGTAGCAGTCACCGGCATGATAGTACCAAGGTGTGCCGAAAGGTGTCCTCCCGCAATTAGGTGCTAGAATACGTCAAACATACTGCAGGGATGTGTAGAATGGGATTTTGAAGGACCTGTGTATTAGGACTAGAAGCTCCAGAGTAAGCTTAAGTAGTCTTGGGGAAACGGGGGATCTTCTTGCACCCTCATGACACATTTTTAACTCACATTTTCGAAATATTTAGGTGTTGTATTTTACTATCTTTTTGTACCACGCGCCAACTCGAGTCCCATAGGTCTGCCTAGTAGCCATTTTGGCAGTCACGTCAAATTTACATAAAACAGCAAAACTAGGGAAAAATCGGGGTAGGGGTAACCTATTTAATCATAACTTCAATTATTCTAAAACATTTCCAACAAAATGAGGTCTCAAAACTTGAAATATTTCACTTAGACAAGTCAAGTTCTGATTGGTCAATTAGGAATAAAATAAAATAAAATGAAAGATGTTTCACCTTTGTGACAGTTTTGAACTAATTTGACCTCAAATGACTTACGATATATATATATATATATATCACATTATACATTTATTTAATGATGCCTGGAAGCATCATCGTTGAACCACAAAATGTAGAAATTGGTTTGGGCACAATATTCACGAATAGAATTTCACACGGATAACAAAGCAAATATTTATATAAATACATCGTATACTAGTGTTATACATCGAACAACAATGCACTTACGTGGTGGGATTTGGGTAGGCTGGGGCACCTTGATTGCATCTGAAAGATTACATATGATATCTGAATAGGGCGGTGAGGGAAACCCCAATGCTAGAGTATATATATACATATATATATATATATATATATATATATATATATATATATATATATATATATATATATATATAATATATATATATATATATATATATATATATACTATATATATATATATATATATATATATATATATATATATATACATATGTTTATATATACATATATATATATATATATGTATATATATATATATATATATATATATATATATATATATATATATATATATATATATAATATATATATATATATATATATATATATATATATATATATATATATATATACATATACATAAGGTATCAATAAGGCAACAACGACGTAGTCGTCGTTGATAGGGAACATAGAAAAATGAGCCCGGTGTCTCAATTAGCAGCGACACTAAGCCACTTAAAATCAAACATCACGAAACCATTTTGTAGGAGGAATTTCTAAAAATGGTTATATCACACAAATGGTCGACTTTTCGCCTGATTGTATTTTACGAGGTATTCTTAAAGCTATTTTTCTGAAAGTATAAGTGTATGCTTGTATGTGCTATCTGCCAAAATGCCTATGAAAAATAGGGCACCGAACTGTCTACGATAGTCTAACTTAGACAGCTAGTTTCAAAATCCGGCTAACACCACTATTCCACATCATCATAGATATGTATTGCATGAAAGCTAAGCACACAAGAAAGCACTCATGTAGTTTTCACGGCAACTATTACGTGATTGGCGTCGTTAAAATACAGTAGATATGCCTAATCAAAAGAAAACAAAATACTTCTCATCGTACTATGCCTTACATACGCAAAAAATATGTGGAAAAATCAAACAAGCAAAATGTAGACAGTAAAACACACAGAAATGTTATCTGATATGTGGTCCTGGATTGACATGTGATCCTACCTTTCTTTACCTTGCAGAAGAAACCACTTTGAAGTGTCACAGTTGAAGGTCCTCCACTCACTCTCAATACCATACGCCGTCCTGAGGGCCACACACTGGGTCATACCCCTTCTGGTTCTTAGGTTCCCCTGCATCCAATTCGTGTATATAACAGGGGTGCCATCACTCCATCTAAACGACCCAGCTTGGAAAAGAATAGAAACGTATTTTCCACGTAGTGTATCACTTACTTACTAAAACTGCATACTCAGTAAAAACATATTTTCCATGGAGTTTATCACTTCACTACGTTATAAAGTGTGTTTTTTCTGTTTCTATCTGCATTTGTTAATTGATAGGTCCATATTGCCGTCAATATCCTATACTATTCCTTGAATATTGTTGGCACAACCTCTATATATAGAAAAGCTGTTACATTAGCATTTCGATGGTAGAATTAATTCTTTTGGTAGGTATTTCTGGCAACAACAATAAACAGTCACAAATAGCTCTCTCTCTAAGAACGTCTTACTGTTGTTACGTAGCCCTATCCAGTGCCATCCTCGGAACATCCTGAAAAACGATCAAATAATCATTAATATTAATGTATTTTACAAACCTATTGAACCTAGGTTATACATATCAATATATTGTATCGATATCTAAAATAAAAGGCATGACTATATATTGAATATATTGCGTTTGTGCACTATATCTAACTCAGACACATAGTTAGTCAAAAGGCTTTTTGGCATACAATATACACTTTAATTGTACTACACATTATTATTAAAGACGTAATCGGATGCATAAAGCTAATATGCTTCTTCTATATATAGACTGCGTGCTTAAGGTCGTACGATACTATATACCGGGGACACCTATTAAGTATTGGACAAACTATATTAATTCATCACAATTTACTTGACATCATTTGCAAAATATTAAAATAAATATTTCAAAAACATATTTCTTTTATTAAATATGTAGGAATATAAAAATGAAGTTTCTGATTGTGTAAGATTTGCGATGGTCTTACTTCCGGTAGACGAGGCTGTGGACGTACATCATTTCCTCGACATCTCTAAAGCTCACGAGATCTCCCCCTGACTGGGAATGGCAATAATCACGTGCCTGGTCCCATGTTAAAGACGTCTTGGCGTTTTCAGACTGTGTATAATGAGTAATGGAAAGATCAGTTACCACTGCACAGGGCCACGCTTGAAGGGTGTGTGTGTGTGTATGTGTGTGTGTGTGTGTAAGAGAGAGAGAGAGAGGAGAGAGGAGAGGAGAGAGAGATGAGAGAGAGAGAGAGAGAGAGAGAGAGAGAGAGAGAGAGAGAGAGAGAGAGAGAGAGAGAGAGAGAGAGAGAAGGGGGGGCGGTGAGAGAGAGAGAGTATGTGTGTGTTTGCGTGCGAGAGAGAGAGAGAGAGAGAGAGAAGAGAGAGAGAGAGAGAGAGAGAGAGAGAGAGAGAGAGAGAGAGAGAGAGGAGAGAGAGAGAGAGTATGAGATACATGTAGAGTGCTATATGTGCCAAGTGCCAAGCGATGCGCGGACATGTTTTGAACTTGATAATACTATTTATATATTCTTTCCGAGTAGTGTGATGACATGGATATTGTACATATCTTTTCCTCCGAACAAACGTATAGCATAGACCTGCTCGACAATATCAGGATAAGGGTTGATAGCTTACCTTGTAACAATACCCTTCTCTCTCCCTCCAACCAGATGGACATTCTGCTCTTGATAAGTTTATGACTGCCCAAAACGCTAGACGTATATGACACATAAAACAATCATCAAATGCCAATGAAACAGGACAAGTATTGATAGTGCGAATACTGTATAAGACTGCCACTAGCAAACTTACTTAATCCAAAATTGATCTGAAGGTTCACTATACTAGTACTTGAATTTTATGCATACTGGCGAAGCAATAGTGAAAAACGAAACATATATCGAGACATATAACATATCAAAGAAAGAGCTGTCTTGAAATCAGAAGTTAATTCAGTCATCTTATCCGATGCTTATTAATATATATGTATATATATATATATATATATATATATATATATATATATATATATATATATATATATATATATATATATATATATATATATATATATATATATATATATATATATATATATATATTATATATATATAAATATATATATATATATATATATATATATATATATATATATATATATATATATATATATATATATATATATATATATATATATATATATATATATTTATATATATATATATATATATATATATCGAACCATATTGTTCAAAGAAATTCAATGCTGAAAGTACTTTCTTATAACCAACGAGACCAGAAACAGAAATATGATAACATTTATAAAATATGTTTTTGCTATGGCTGTGGAACGTTAATTCATAATATTATGCCGCTAAAATACGTACCGGTCAGCCATAGCAGCATGGTAAAACACCTGGAAGTGCCCTCCATGGTGTTCGGCTTGTCAATTTTCTTTCACCACAAATGACCTTGTTTATATACATAGTTGAGTCAGCACCTGACTTTTTAAGGTCGATCAGTAGAATTTCTCCAGATGTCAATTCCCAGTGCGAACCTGTGACATTTGCGTGTAATTCGCGACATTTCTGCTAAGAATTAGAAACAGTATCATTATGACTGTGGCGTGCTAATGTATATTCCCATTTTGAAGTTCGAATGCAATTTGGCTAAGTTACATCGCATAACGCGACAACGTTTGGATGCGTCATCTACAGCGCCGACATTAAATTCCTGCACTATATGCGTGGGCAGCCCGGACATAATATACAGCCGCTCGCCGGATTGCCAGCCAGTTTCCTGGGAATGGATGCATGGATGACCTCAGCTACGGAACTTAACTTTGATTCGCAAATTACGTCGGTCTCTGATATGTGTGGATTATTTCCGTAATATGCTATCCATAAGTGTTAGACTGCTTGTGCAACCAGCCACTGGCAGACGTCCGGTCGACTGGTGCAGGAATTAAATGTCTGTTCTGTATATAACACCATTTCAGAATGGTGTATACCCCGAGTCCAATTCGGTCTGAAACTATTCATGTTTGTATGATATGTGTTTGACAACTCGCATAATACATCTACAGGTAAACTTGGATATGACGGACTCGATGGGACCAGGAAAATTGGTCCGTCGTATACATATGACGAATACTTGATATGCATCGGACTGGGACCAAGCATATCGTCCGTCATATGCAAAAATCCGTCATACAGTGGTCCGTCATATCCAAGTTCACCTGTATATTTATATGTTTAGCAATTACATCTGAAAAGTTAGAGGAGATTAGATGAGGTAACGGACAGGGAATCTCGACAGTCATAACCTGCTCTGTCAACAAATAACAACGTCATGGTTTAAGTTGTATATGTATTTCTAATCGTGTGATTAAGTCTGTATATTGTATTCATAAAGTATGTATGTACACACGGACACGTGGACGGATGTATGCATGTATATCTATATGAAATTTTGTGAGTATGCAAATAATTATGTATATGAGAATTCTCGAGACGTAGGCATTCACAAGTCAATAACCTATCCCTATAGATAAGGAGGACCTATATATATTTCAAATATACAAACATGTGTGATCGGATTTTTATTACATGCAATTACACATGGTCATAAAGATTAAACATATTTACCCCGAACCACACACATAGTGCTGCACGTCATCATAAGTAAAGATACATACTGATTCAAGGATTTTATTCAGGTTTTTAAAGATCAGAGGAATTATTCATATGGTCTCGGTGAACTATTTCAACAGCTGACCGATGAATTTCAGCTGTGGTATGACAAAAATGCTTGGCTAGCTCCAAAACTAGTCATCCTTTCACACCTAAAGTTGTTATATTTTTGATCTGAACATTCTCCTCTTTAAAATTAAGCCAAAACAATTGGGGCTCATATCGTGATTTTTTTCTATGGGCCAATATAGATCAGAGTGACTGATTAGGCCCTCTGGTGGTCAATGTCAGAAACGAGCCTGAGATAAACAAACTCAATAACTTCCAGCTTGGTATTCATACGCCCAAGATACAAACTTCACTTTGTGGGCAATAACCAAACGCCCAGTCCCTCCCCATTCCAAAATACCATATTAGTGGGATAACGTTGTATATATCTGGCCGTTCTATCAATGCATGACATCATGTATGGGTATTTGCATTACAGTAGCTACCTTTATCTGAATATTTTTAATTTCATCTTGAACAGTAATTCATTGGTGGTATATCTATGATGTAGTATCTGAAATTGTATATACACCCTTTCTGTTGTATATACATTTGGATTTTTTTTAGATCTGAAGAAATTCTTGACTTCCAAACATCTCATGTCATCATTTAACATTTCTTCCATTTTAATCTAGCTTATATCCACAATTAGGATACTAGTATTAGCAATCTTTTAAAATTGATTTGCAACCACTGAATTTGAATGATATGAAAAATGCCCAATCGTTCTCTGTTATATGTTACTCTTTTTAGCCAGGTCATCTTCAGCACCTTATCAAACTCTGTTAGGTCTTGATAGCTTAGCCCTTCCTAATCTCCTTTTGTCCTTTTAGATTATAAGTGTTTAAACCCCAAAAATGCCTGATAAATTCTCTTAATATTTTCGTAGTGTTTTGTTTGGATGATGAAAGATGATGCAGAACATGATAAAGTTTGGAGGTCAGGATACTTAATGATAGAAATATAAGGTGATAATGTTCGACATGTTTGTGAATTTCCGTATTCTTATCGTTTCTCCTTTGGTAATCAGAGTATAAATAGTCACTAATGCAATATGCATATATTTGAATACAACACTGAATGTTCTAAACTGTCTATGAATAAAGGGGGAGGAAGATTCTCAAATATTGTGCCACCTGAAATATAGCCTTTACTGTATACTATTACATTGTTGACACAGGGTGGATATACCAACGCTAAGATGCCCTGGAACACGCATGTTTAACATGTTTAAATGATAACACCCAGCATACATTTACGTATATATGTGGCAACAAATCATGAGTAAGGCTATCACTCTTTGCAGTTCCGAGGAGACATACACAGACACGTGCATATATACATACTCGTATATACGTAGATTTGTACGTGGGTATGTATATGAGGATATTGTTTCAGCAGTGAGTAGAGTTGTTCATCTGTTGCAGGAGACATTGCGCAGGGTATTGAAGAAGGTTTTTAGCATGGTACTGCCGCTCGTTCAACTATACATAGCTTAGTTTCAAACTAAATGATCTAGGTAGGTTGCATTTATGAAACATTTTGCCAATCTTTAATCCCTTAAAAAACATGCACGTGAACCTAAGTTTTCTGTTTGGATACTTAACCAAATCTCTTCACTTATTTACTTGATGCTCTACCTTCTGATGTTCATAAGACTTAGTACACATCTCAATAATCTTCAACATTTTATAACTTAAAGATAAAGGGTCGACTACTTTATCTTTTAATTCTTCTTCTCAGCCGTTCATTTATATATATAACAGTAGAAATAATTTTGCCCTCTTGTGCCAGCTACCTTTATAACCTTAATTAACTTTAACTTGTAAATACATGAAATGGATACGGAATATACCAGCATACCAATATTTATATTATTCTCATAATATAAAATGTAAATTTCTTGTATTTTCAAAGATACATACATAATATAGTGTATTCTAGTTACATGAATTGTTAATTGGCATCAGGTATCGTTTGATACTGCCCCAGCTTTTTCAGCTATACTTCAAAAGGGCGAAGTGCATGCCCTTAGAAGTAGAATTTTTCATCTGTTGTTAGCATGGTCCTGCCGTTCCTTCAACTATTCATACTATAGTTTCAAATTAATGATCTAGGTAGGTTGCATTTTCAAAATATGTTTGCCAATCTTTAATATCTTAAAAAAACATACACGCGAATCCAGGTTTTTCGTTTGGATACTTGACCAAATCTCTTCACTTATTTACTAAAATCTCTACCTTCTATAGTTCATCAGAGTTAGTACATATCTCCATAATCCTCGATATTATATAATCTAAAAGATAAACAGTCAACTACTTAATCTTTTAGCTATTCTTCCTGGGCCAGCTACTTATGATTTAGTGTATTCCACGTGCTTGTATATCTCTAAAGCAAGCAACGGATATGCCTTTAACACTTAAGTTGCACATATGCATAAATGGTCTTTAGATACCCACCATGTAAATAGTAATCTCAGTTTCAAAGAACATAGAAGAGAATGTTTGTGGTTCCCCATGTTAGCATTAATGCATCCTCGAAAACAGCTTGGATTCCCTACCTTTTTGTGCACAAATTGTTTTCAGAAAAGGCTTTGGACAGACACAGGTAGGAGTTTGGTCATTGTGGTTGACTAAGGTTTTCATCTTTAGTTTTTTGTATCTTAAATACTGTTCTTCCTTTTTTATTTGAGGTGCTCTGATTATGTTAAAAACTATGCAGCATATTCACATTGATTGCAAATCACTTATTTAATCTTGAGGTTTTCTCTTTCAACATTCCTATGGCTATTTGTTTATTTGTTAGAGGAAGCTGATGCATTTGGAGAGTAGCAAAAGCTTAAGTTTGTGGGACCGACATAAGTTTTAAGTATTACTAGTAGTTTGGATGTAAATTCAAAATTAAAGTTTGCATATTGCTATTCTTAATATATTAAAGCACAGATAATGAAGAATGGCAATGGCATCATTATACATTTTGATTGCAATTTGTTGGTGGGAAGCAATTTCTCGGAAATCTGGCGGAAATTCTAAACAATCTTTTCTCTATGGTCATGGTGGTTGTTGTATCAGTATATATATTTGTGTGTTATTCTCAGTGTGTGAGTGTTTTAATTCTTAGAACAATATATCAAAACTAATACCCGCATGCTGAAAAGATTATTTTATTTGTACTTAGGTATACCAGATGTTACAATGCCTGGTTAAATGTGTTGTTCAATCTAAACTTCACACATGTCCTCCTCATAGACTCCTGTCTGTTCTCTGATCCAGGTGCGGAAATAGCTGGTCCTGGCGTAGACAGATGGGTGGCTGGTTCGGCATCCAACAATACCCCATGATGTCACACCAGCAACTTGGAAGCCTGAGCCAGCCTTGCAATTCAGTGGTCCACCACTGTCGCCATTGCAGGAGCCTCTTCTTTGGGTAGCAGTGTCAAATACACAGATGTGGTATTCCTGGATTTGACTTCCCCAGCGTTGACGACAGGCAGCGGTAGAAAGGACGTTGATACGGGCATGCTGAAGGTTGGTGGGCAATGGGCCATCTAGTATAAAGATAATATGTTAGATAGTACCGGGTTCAAACTATCAAAAACAGATACAAAGGTCATTATTGAAAGATGTCTCTAAACAAAGTACACTTTATGACAATGCTGTGGGCAGGAGCCCTTTATTTCACATAGTAAGGGCTCTGACCAAAACCTTCAAAATTAATGTGTACAGTTAAACATGTCATCTTGGTAACTTGGAAAAATTGAAGGTATGGGACATTTTGAAGCTCTTTCCTTAGGGGAAAGTAAATTAATATGAATATAGGACTTTGGAAAATTAGACAACCAAATGTTTTTCAGCAAGGAGATATTACTATTTTGATAAAAATAACATGACCTAATGTAATTAAATGCATTGATAGAGGTCCTAGATAGAATCACATAAGAGACACACTGTTACATATGACAGCCCCCTCTGACTATGCCCCTTCTTCCTAGTGATCGTGCAATTTTGGTTAAGAATACGATAACTAGAATTCGTTATATGGTGACTCCCTGCAAATTCTGAATGAGCTAGTATTACCTGTTTATTTTCTTACACCAAGACCATCTTGTAATCTGATGATTTGCTAATTTTACATGTTTGAATAAAGATATTTGGAAGAATCATGTAACTTACTTCCGTATAGTCTTCCCCATCCTGAGATGTAACATTCAGAGCTTGTGAAGTCTGTTGGGTGTCTTGGGGGAAGAGCCACTGGTCTCACCAGGGGGCCAACTGGGGCAGATTGTCTGAATCTGACAACGGCAATATCATTTGGGAATCCGTCGCGACCACTGTTTCTCCACAGAGGATGCTTTGGTAAGAAATGAAAGTTAAAACATTTTATCAACATATCAAATAGTTGATGCATTAAATGTATGAAGGTGTCAGAAAAATTACTTAGGATACATGATTGTTTTCGTTGTTTATTATTATAAAGCTCCATCTTACCAGAAGTCATTAATTCCGCCAGATTACATAGCATTACATTATGTAATTATGTGTTTATGCGTATATGACTTCTTACCTTAGTGATGCTTTGAGGTACCATTCTTCTAGGATCCCCTCTTGGAATTGTGTTACGCACATGTTGACCCACAACAAAGTTGTAAGCAGACCTACATTTTGTTGAAGACAAAGATTTTAACAATAAAGGATAACTAATCGTAGAAGTATTTATAGGTGGAAACAATGAAACGAACCATTTGTGTATACAATTTAAATGTAGCAACATATAACACGTAGCAGGCAACGCCAAATGCCTATTAAATGTATTTTAAAGCTATTTGCTATGAAAGCAAACAAATGGTTAGGTTGCAAATTATGACTTATGCAATGCAGAATTGTGTTTTGAATAGCAGATAAATAATGAATAATCTTTTTCTATAGATTAGTCATATTTTTTACAACGGCAATGTGAAATATATGCATTACAAAATGGATATAATTGCTCTAGGAATTTCAGGTAATATAAACAAATTAGAATCTTAAGTAGATGCCAAAAGTGTTAGTTCATACTGAATTATCTCTAACTAAAACACAACTAACGATGAATACATATTCCATAGTTCCCTTGATACACAAAAAGGGGCCAAACAAAATCGAAGTAACCCAGGATGTCCCTTAACAAAAGGTATCGATGGTATTTGATATGTTATAAAATTAATGCTGTGCAGTTTTCAAATATTTGACCCAATGCATTTTGATACAAATATACCTTAGGATTTAATTCAAAAAGTAAATAGCAGCAATGTTAAATGTACATGCAATAAGGCACATTTAATCGAAATTAGGGAATGTAGTTTTTCCATTTATTTCTTGGCACCTTCTAATATATGTGTTATAATACCTACATGCTGGTTGAGCTGACACAATGGGCAGCAGTGATGGCCCACGTGTTGGCAATGAGGACAGCACCACAGCTATGGCTACAGCTAGAGGAACTACATCTCTCCAGAGCAATCTGCCAAGGGTAACCACCACGTGGTGCCTCTGTTCCTCCCACAATGTACAGGTTAGGGTCAATGCCCTTCCACAGTGGACTCTTACCACAGGGGACTTTCTCCGCTGAAATAATAATCGAATAATATTGCGCCATTTGATACAATATAATTTTTTTAAATGTTGATAGTGCATTGTTTATTTTTCTTCTTGTGATGAATTAGCACGCATTTTTGATCGACTTTGATATGATTCTTAGATAGCTATGTATTCGCTATGACCGTGATTCCTCGCAGGTATAGTCCTATTTTCTGTGAAATACCAAATGTCAACATCCACATTTGCCATTAGCTGGCAGTAAAAGGCACACAGAACTTGAAATACGAGTTCTTGTTAAAAAAGACCAGATAGTTGTCAAATCATAATTCTCAGCATGGAATACATATTGCAGCATATTGTACTTATTCAATGGCTCCATTTGGACAAAGACATAATACGAAGTGTTGGTGGTACATACCAGTTGCGGCCACGGCCAGTGCAAGGATCAGGTACAGCATGATGAGTGAGTTCTGAACTGAATTGCATATCCAGTGGCAGCTCTATATATACAGGTCTAAGTGTCCTTAACACATTTTTTTATCAATAGACTCCTGATAACCTTCTTATCATCCTTCGCATCGTCCCTAAAGCTCCTTTCCCACACACAATGTAAACTGAAATTGGCTGAATATTCAGTTTTCTTAACACATAACTGAATTGCGGACCATCTTATAGAAAAGATATGATGGTCTTATAAACCTCAAAGTTGATTTTATTCAGAGGAGGTCCTCTTCAAAAACACACCATGTGCATTTGGCCGATGTTTTCGTTGATAGGCAGTATGCAATATTGCAGGCTTCTCATGTGAAATGAGTTTGGGTTCGTATTTCGGAATTTGTTAATCCTCATTTTCGTGATATATTGCGACTGAAATACGACTAGCCCGAAATTTCATTCTGATTGAAATCGGTACTGGTGCGAGTATTTATCAAGGCAAAGTGTTTGTAAAAGAGAGAATCTAACAGCTGTGAGACATGTGGCATCATAGTAGACCTGACCTATTGTCCAATCAACTTCAAATCGGACCCTTATTTTAATAAAAACGCTGACTTTATCCAGTAAATAAACACCCCTTCTTGTATCAAAACACCGACATTGGATGAATGGGAACACGTATTTTAACTTTAGATTGTATAATCCTCTGCCTGTTTAGCTGAAGCAAGTGGCGGCAGCAAACTCGGAAGCCCAGTTACTTTGGCAGTCACTCGGCGTCAGAATCGCTTATATTTCATGGATTGTAAGAGGATTTTCACCCCCCATAATTCGTACCTGGGTACAAAACAGTACCCTTCTTTTACAAAATCGCGGACATGCAGATGTCTTAAAAAAGACCCCTTCTTCCGCGAAATACGTAACGCGGGTGCGGCTCCCCTATGTACCTGAGTGACCCCCTCCCCCCCCCCCGGGATCAGTGGCTAGAACATTTTTTTAAGCAGGTTGAATACGTATTAGACTCAGAAGGTTAACTAGTTGAAAGAGCTCAGTTAAATGATGTATACAATATTCAATGTAATTTCTTGGAATATGAAGGAAAATAAAGGCGGTTCTAATATTCACAAACGAAGGAAAGGGTGATATGACAATCTTCTATAAAACATTCAGGAAAAATGATCCATAAAATTTAATGAGGATATGAAGTTTTGTTATATTAAACACACTTTCTGGATGAGTTATCTCGTTTCATTGGAGGGATTTGTTTCAAGACTGGAACAATTTATACTAATACATAAAAGAATTAAAATACCGGCTGTAAAAAACTTTCATGATAAGGTGGTTCATAATCTTTAGGATATTATATAAGTCTGGCGTTCCCATTTTAGTAAATTAGGTGCGTTTCGCGATTCTCCAGAGTTTAATGAGGACCATTTCAACCATGTTAATGAGCGAGTTAACATATGGGCAAATAGCAATGACCATGATGAATTTTCTGAAAACTATTTTACGCGGAAATAATTACTAAGTGTATCAGTAAACTTAAGAGGGGCAAAACTCCAGGCTTCGATGGGATCACTGCCGAACACATCAAATTTGCTGGGGAACCCTTGATCGACATTTTATTGATAATATTCCGGGCAATCTTTGAAAATGAATACATCCCAACTTATTTTAGAAGGGGAATACAGGTCCCTCTTCACATGGGTAAGAATACCTCCACACTTGATGTTAATAATTATCGAGGGATAACGCTTTTAAGTAATTTCAACAAGCTCTTTGAAGCTCTCATTTGGAACAGAATTAAGGGTTGGTGGGAGGATAACGTACTTGTCTCTCGTCTCCAATGAGCCTGTAGGTCTGGGCTTTCGTGTGTTCATACTGCCATGACCTTATAGGAGACGATTGGTCATACCTCGGAAAATAACGATAAAATATATGTTCTCTATCTTGACGTGGCGAAAGCCTTTGAGAGTAAATGGATTAATGGTTGATTTTACCAGTTGCTTAACATTGGCCTTAAGGGAAAAACATGGCCGCTTCTTTTGAAATCATATACTGATTTTAAGTGATGTGTTAGGATATGAAACACACTATCCCAGTGGTATCCAATGGAGGCAGGGATCCATCAGGGTGGATATCTTTCGTTTATTCAGTATATTGCTTTTATAGATTCTCTGATAGCAGAACTGGAAAACTCGGAGCTTTGTTGCAAAATTGAAGCCACCTGTGTATCACCCCTAGGGTACACAGATGACCTAGCTATGGCCTGCATTAATACGAATAGAATTGATTGCACCCTAGACATAGTTTTTGCCCATAGCCGGAAATGGCGTTATGATTTCAACCCGAAAAAAAGTGCAATTTTAGTCTTTGGGGAAACGAATGCACAGCGAGCCCTAGGTAGTACTTACAGATCATAAAGACTGGGGTATCACAAGGTTGATGAGAAGACCATTTATGATCATGTTGGACTAAAGAAAAGGTGTAACAGGGTCCAATAACGAGAGGATTAATGACAAGATTGGTAAAGGAAGAAGAGCCCTAAACGCCTCTCCTGGTATAGGTCTGAAATCAGGAGGGATAACTATAAAGGCATGTTGCCTCATATATTGGTCCATCCTTATCCCGATTGTCACTTTTGCCTCTGAGTTATGGATTCTGTCAGATTATGACAGAAAAGCTCTTGATAATTTTCAAAAATATGCTGGTAGAGGAATCCAGCGTTTCCACCAAAAATCGCCAAGTGCAACAAGTGTTATTGGTCTCGGCTGGATACAGCTTGAGTTAATTATCTATGTAAAAAAGCTACTGTTCTGGAGGTAAATAGCAGTTCTGAATGATGAGAATGTATTTAAGACTGTGACCATAATTAGAGCGGACAAATTTAATAGTGATATCACATCCAGAATGTGCATTGAACATAATAGTACTATCTTTGATATTTTAAGAGAAGCCGTTCTTTTTAATCTATACAATGAATATATGAGGTTGATTAAGGGAGTAGCATTTTTAGTAAATCCCAGTGGAAGGAAATGATCTGCAGAAGAGCCTGGGACCTAGAGAAAGGAGACTGGTCTGTGAGACAAGTCTTATTTAACTCAACCTCTAACATCTAATTGATAGGTGCGAGCGATCTCAAGTGTGATAATCCAAAACTATGTAGAGAAGGATGGACTGTCCGAAGTTGTGAACTTTGTAACCTTGTTGAAGCTGAAGACCCCAAGCACTTAATATTAAGATGTCCACTGTTGAATGATTTGCACAGTGAAATGTGTAATGCAATAGGTGAGACATGCCAGGGTTTTGGGGAACAGTTACTTTCAAATACAGCAGACCTATATGCAATGTTATTGGGCAAACGCAACCATTGCTACCCAGATGAGCTAAACTGGGAAATTAGGTGCACTTCTGCAAGATATGTGTATAAGATGTATAATGAATATATGATCTAAGTAGCATTGATATGATTCTATATGTTACTTTCTCATGAAACACCCCAAGCAGCTAAAAATCAATCACTTACACATAGATTAAAAACTTCTTTTCTAATCTACATCAGCAATGCACAGTTCAAAGGTATTTTACTATTACTAGTTCAGATCTTTTAAGTATGATATTTCAGAAAGAAGAGTGAATGATACCCAGGTATTGAAGGCACTATGAGGTTATACATATAGTTGTGTCATATTCCGTTTGATATAGATAGAGAAGCAGTGTATCCTCAATTAGATCAAACAGGAATATGGGAATTTGTTTTGAGGTCAATTTCGACAGCTTCGGTTACATTGCTATGGGACTGAAACCCCGGACACAGGAATGAATTCTCTTCTCTATACAAACAGTTCAAAGGGGTCTCTCAGTTGCAGAAAAAAAACATAGACAGCGCTATGCCCCACATGCAGATATCGTCAGGGCCAACCAACTTGAGGATTCAACGGAGACTCAATGCTGGGCCCTATCAGATCTTGCTAGACAGAGGCTGTGATGTAATTGATATGGAACTGCTTGCAGGCTGAAGGCTTTTCAGTACTGAACACTAATAAATGCTATCAAAAAAATATGTGACTCGCAATAAGAAAGTGGTCTATCCGACTAAACAAACACTGAACTGTGTCTCAGTGCATACCTATATACTGCGAAATATATTTTCTATAGGTATACTGGGTTCTGTGTGGCCAAAGTACATAGGGTTAGTTGCCAATTGTGAAGAGGTTTTGGGTGGACTTTTATCATAATAGATCTGAAGATATTCCACCAGTTGTTTACGAAAACAAATTGGCATTTAGTATTTTTACACTACTATCGTATGATAGAAGAAAAACGAAGTTTGCAACTAGTTTTACGTCAAGGCTCACTCAGGAATTGACTGAATTACACACTTATCTCCAAGGACTGCTAATCAATTGTATCTGCTCTAGTTTTTTCCAAGCTTTGCCCAGGTGCTTAACTGTAACACACATCCTCTGGGTACAGTGCTTTGAATATGCAGTAAGACCTATAGTTAATGATTCTAAACTACGGGTGTATAAATAATAAGTCCATATGTGCCTTTTAACTACAAGGGTATTGCAAAGACATATATTTATATCCATTTTGTTGATTTTCGTGAATTGGAGGTCTATGTGTGAATTTGATTCTGGTTTGTACATATGATTTGATTTACATATAAATATCGTGATTATTGAGGTATACCTCCCGCCATCTAAATTACACCTTATTGTTTTAAAACCTTAATCTAATTCTCTCGAAAGGTTACGTCGCTTAGCCTCACACAAGTACAATATATGATATGGCGGTGTCCGAATGTCTGTCAAGAATAAACTACCACAGAGTCTTAAAGATGTGAACTTGCCATTAATTTGCAGACAGTAGTTTTAAGGACTCTTTACACTACATTTACCTTCTGTAATCTATATGTTCCCCTAGCGCTGCACTTCAACTCCGTGTCCTTGCACATTTAAGTGATCAATTACCTAGCAATATGTAATTGTTACGGATTTCAATTCCCACAATTACTTTCAGGGAGGGAACAAAACTGATGCCAAGGGTAGAGTTATGGAGAAGTTCACGTTGAAAAGAAATGATCTGTCTCTTTAATGATGACACTCCAACTTATGTACACCCAGTTACTGTTTCTTTTTCATCTATATATGTTGCCATATTCTCTCCTTCTCGTTTGTACCATAAATGGAGGTTGGGGGAGGATCTTTATAGCAGCGACCACTTCTCTATCATTTTAGAAAGCCATTATCATCCTCAACACGACAGACCACTGAAATGGCAATTTCACAAAACCTGATTGGTACATTTATAAAGATCTATGTCTGGACGCTTACGGCTCCCAGAGGGCTCTGCCCTGTGTTATAACCGAATGTTAGCATAAAAACTGGCCAAAGCCACGATGGCTTGCAGTACACGACACGCAAAACACAGCTACTAACTGCTAATCGCCAATTTTTTTGTTGCAAATAGCCGGTTTTTGGCATCTAGTTAATCTATGAAACAGAGCGGCCAAAAATCAAAGTTATGCGTGCCAGCCAGATCAATTTATTGGATTTTAAAAAGTAAGAGCCGAACTCATGCTGAAATAATTGATTAAGCTTCAGAAGGTCAATCAAATAATTTAAACAATCATAAACATGTACATTTTATTGATATTAAATGTGAGGCGAGCGGTCCATCTATCAAACATATTGCGAAGAATGGGCAGTATGTAACAAAACTAAGGGATAATGCCAACATAATGTCGGAGGCAATACCCTAAGAGTAATCATCTGCACATTATTCAGGTAAATTTCAGCGCCTCAAGCATAGACAATTGAGACATCCACTTAGATTCCAGTCCACCAATCGCGAGAAGTACAATCAGTCTTCTTTAATAGATGAACTTATGACTGCGCTTGGCAAATCTCATAACCCAGCACCTGGACTGGACCATAATCATTTACAAAATTTAAAACCTCTCCTTGAACCTTCTCTCCTGTACCTTCTAAAAATCTTTAACAATATTTTGAGAGAAGCTACCACCATAACTATTGCTGAGCCAGGAAAGGACTTGCATTAACTAGTTGTGTTTGTAAGACAATGAAGGAAATGTTGAAAGACTATTCTGTTTGGTTTCTGAAAACCTATACACACATCATGGAGGCCCAAAGTGGCTCCCAGGAAACCAGAAGCACAATGGATCACCATGGCAATTGCGTTACGATCTTTTGCAAGAGAAAGATTCTTAAATGGGGAACATGTAGTGTCTATCTTCTATGACCTTAATAAGGCACATGACACCACAAGGAAATACAGTTCCATTAAATGTTTAATTACATGGACCTTATTGGACATTTATCCCTTTTTATTCAAAAATAATTATCTGAAATGATATTTAGAGTCAGGGTGAGGACATATCTCTCTGACCTTTATAACGAAGGAATAGGAGTTCTGCTTTCTAACTGTCATCCTTTTTATTGTTAAGACCAACAGCACATCAGTATCCTGTTGTATGAAATATGTTTTCTTGAGTAAATGGTTCAAATACCTTCTTAAATGTACTGGTCAGCTTATGTATATCATCTTTGTTTTTATAGCACAAAGCAGCTTTTGGAAATATGAATTAAAACAAATATGGAATGCTAGCTTTATAAAGAACTTTGATCTTTGATTCCTAGGGTAGTCAAAATTCTGCATATTGTAAAATATCCTTGTTAAAAAAATTGTTATGACTATATAGCAAGTTAATAATTTCACATGTTATCAAAGATGGCATTTTGGTAGGGTAATTGCCGGCAGATCTTATGACAGATTGTTAGGTAACCTTCCTATTGACACACTTGAATTAAACGAATACCCTTTACATTGTGAGCTTTTTCAATTTCATTTGAATGTAATGTTTTCCAGCATTTGTGTATGTTGCAAATTAAAGAATCATAAAATGCAGTTTACATATTGTAAACATTTTCCCTTTTTATTCACATCTCAATAAGTACATGCAAGAGATTGACGCATAGAATAGGATAGTGAATGCATGTTTAGATTTAAACTTCACACATGTCCTCCTCATAGACTCCTGTCTGTTCTCTGATCCAGGTGCGGAAATAGCTGGTTCTGGCGTAGACAGATGGGTGGCTGGTTCGGCATCCAACAATACCCCATGATGTCACACCAGCAACTTGGAAGCCTGATCCAGCCTTGCAATTCAGTGGTCCACCACTGTCGCCATTGCAGGAGCCTCTCTTCTGGGTGGCAGTGTCAAACACACAGATGTGGTATTCCTGGATTCTGCTTCCCCAGCGTTGACGACAGGCAGCGGTGGAAAGGACGTTGATACGGGCATGCTGAAGGTTGGTGGGCAATGGGCCACCTATTTAAGAAGGAAAGTATGTAATTGGTGAAACATGTACATTTACTTTATTGTACTTGCAACAATCATACTCTCTTATATAAACGTTGTATTTTGTAAAAATACGTAACCATTCAAAAGAGATATAATAGTTCAAGTACATTTACACGATGAATAAAACATAGGCCCAAAGTTTCCTAGACCGTACCTCAATCCAAACCCCGCCACTCCCCACCTTCATACGAAAGGTATATTGCTGTTTAAACACATCCTAACGCACACGGGATAGAGCAACTGGCAGTGGCTATTTAAGTATATCAATAGCTAATCTGAAGCTGCTTGATTCACACTAGTCATCTGAAGTTAGCATCTAATTCACCTGAAGGTAGCTGCCAATGACAAGTATGAACCAAGCAGATTCAGCTAAATTATCAACATAATGAAATCGCCGCTGCCAGTAGCTCCATTTCATGTTTTAGGATGTTTCTAAACAGCGATATACCTCTATTATGAAGGTTTGCATTGGTTAAAACTAGGGTTTAAGTAGAGATTTTATTTAGAAATGATGAGGGCCTATGTTTTATTTATGCTGTAATTGTCCTTTAGTGTAAGACGATAACATGTCACTCATGTTTGTTCGGAAGAGATTGTTGAAACCTTCATATTCACTTCTTTATATATAGTCTTCATTATTATTATTATTATTATTATTATTATTATTATTATTATTATTATTATTATTATTATACAAGACATACAAGACTAAAAACCGAATACCTTTACCTTTATTATTGTTATAATGATTATCATTATTATTGTCGACTTCTAGTTGTGCATGTATAAATATTGAAAATGATTTTCCTTACTTCCGTATAGTCTTCCCCATCCTGAGATGTAACATTCAGAGCTTGTGAAGTCTGTTGGGTGGCTTGGGGGAAGAGCCACTGGTCTCACCAGGGGGCCAACTGGGGCAGATTGTCTGAATCTGACCACAGCGATATCATTTGGGAATCCATTAGCACCACTGTTACTCCACAGAGGATGCTGTGATGAAATTAAAAACAATTGTATTTAAATATCATAATATCAAAGAATTAAGTCCATGTAGGTGTCAGGAAAATCAATCTGGAATCCATGTTTCTTTTCGTTGTTTATTTAGTTCAAACACCGTCTTACCACTAGTGATACAAAACTCATGCACTCATTTATGTGTGTATTTATAATGCATATACAACCATTTACCTTTTTGATGCTTTGAGGTACCATTCTTCTAGGATCCCCTCTTGGGATTGTGTTACGCACATGTTGACCCACAACAAAGTTGTATGCAGACCTAAACATAGTTGAAAATGAAGGTTTAAACAACCAAACAAGATAATTAATGGTATAAATATATATAGAAAGGAGACAATTAAACGAGACAATAACCAATGGAAATTAAACGTAGCAACATAAACCACGTTGCAGTCAAAGCAAAGTTTGCTATAGCAATTGCTATAAGAATTTAAGATAGTATAAAGAACAACTTCAGGATCCTTTATAGAAACCAAAAATGCTACTTCATACTTAGTGTCTTGTTACTGATACACATATAAGGTAAATTCAGGTCATATAGTTCATTCGATACACAATATATAGCCAAACAAACTATGAATAAGTTATTAGTGCGCAAAGGAAACTATATATATATTTACATTTAGCAGGAACGTCTAAGTATACACGTAGTAAGTCACTTTTAATTGAATTTGGGAAATGTAGTTTTTCTATTTATTTCTCGGTACCTTCTAATATCTCTATTGTAATACCTACATGCTGGTTGAGCTGACACAGTGTGCAGCAGTGATGGCCCACGTGTTGGCAATGAGGACAGCACCACAGCTATGGCTACAGCTAGAGGAACTACATCTCTCCAGAGCAATCTGCCAAGGATAACCACCACGTGGTGCCTCTGTTCCTCCCACAATGTACAGGTTAGGGTCAATGCCCTTCCACAGTGGACTCTTACCACAGGGAACTTTCTCCGCTGAAATAATAACCAAATAATATTTTACCAGGTGATACAACGCAATATTGTCAGAGTTTAAAATTGAAATATCTATTTTTCTTCTAGGGATGAATTAGCACACATGTGGGATCGACTTGGATATGATTCTTAAGTAGTTATGCATACGTGTATATAGCTGTAAACGTCATTCTTTGATATGTGCAAGTAATCCTATTTTCCGTGAATTCCCAATATATTCACATTCATATTTGCTATTAGTTGGGAGTAAAAGGCACGCGGAACATTAGATACAAGTTCTTGTCAGATATTTGTCAAATCATGTCTCAGCATGGAGTACATATTGCAGCACTGAAAATACCATAACATGTACTTATTCCATGGCTCCATTTGAACAAAGACATAACACAGTACCGGTGGTACATACCAGTTGCGGCCACGGCCAGTGCAAGGATCAGGTACAGCATGATGAGTGAGTTCTGAACTGAATTGCATATCCAGTGGCAGCTCTATATATACAGGTCTAAGTGTCCTTAACACGTATTTTTTTATCAATACACTCCTGATAACCTTAAAGCGTCTCTCCCACACACGATTCAAACTGAAATTTGCTGATTATTCAGTTTTCTCAACACGTAACAGAGTGGCAGAGCATCGGATAGAACTGACGGCCTTTATACCTGATCGTATTTCAAAGGAGGTCTTCTGCGAACACACACCATATGCATTTGGCCGATGTCGTCTTTAATAGGCAGTATAGTCTATCATAGTACAGTATAGTATGCGTATTGACTGTGCTCAACGCACAAAGGCATGCAATAAACAGTTATAAAGATTGTAGGCTTCTTATATGAATTGAGTTTGGATTCACATTCGGAAATTTGCTATTTCTAACTTTCCTAATATATTGCGATTCTTTCGCGACTAAGCCAAAACTTCCTTCTGAAGAAACTAGTTACTGATGCATGTACGTTTCAAGCCGAAGTGTTTTAAAGTGTTAAAGCAACTAAAAGCTGTGAGGCATGTGGCATTATAGTTGCTTCAAAACCATTATCCAATTAACTGCACATCGGATGGAGACCACTAATAGTGGGTCAGGGATGCCCTCAAGCCGCATATGATAATAATTCAATCGACTAGTGCATACTAACCGAACGGAAACAGGAGCTGTGGCTAAAGTTACCTAAATCTATAGCCATGTACCTTAAGGACATACACGACAATTCACTCAAATGACGTATTTCCACCAAACTTGGTACAGGGATTTCTTGGACTACCCTCTCTTCAAAATCATGTAAATTTAAGGGATGGGATGTTTCATTCCCCCAAACAGGGCGCCCCCCTCTGGGCAATTTAGACAAGTGTTCAAAAATCACATATTTTCATGTAGTAATAACAGAGAAGTAAAACGAAAGATAAAAATGATAATGATAAAAAATATTCTTTAGTATGTATATATTTTGATTATCAATTCTAAAAATGTGGTTCTAAAATATGTTTTCATTCTAGGGGGCGCTACTCCAGCATGTTCACCTATGATACCTCCATATTGTGGGAACCTGGTGAAGCTATAGCAAAGATCTCCACATTCAGATGTTTCCTAAACTTGTTGAAATCATTCTTAGGACCATATATTTCCATAAAACAATCTAAAAACTGGGGGTCAACCATTTTGTTTTCAAGCTGAGGGGGCGCCACATCAGCGACATTTCATACAGAACACTTAAATATTAAAGGAGGTGGCGAAGATTTAGAAAAAACCTCCACATTCAGATTTTTCTTAAACTTGTTGAAATTATTCTTATGACCATATATTTTCATAAAATAATCTAAGAACTGGGGGTCAACCATTTTGTTTTCAAGCTAGGGGCGCCACATTAGCGACATTTCATACAGAACACTTAACTATAGCAGGAAGTTGGTAAAGCTTTAGAAAATATCTCCACTTTCAGATTTTTCTAAAACTTGTTGAAATTATTCTTAGGACCATATATCTTCATAAAACAATCTAAACACTGGGGGTCAACCATTTTGTTTTCAAGCTAGGGGGCGCCATATTAGCGACATTTCATACAGAACACTTAAATATTGCAGGAAGTTGGCGAAGCTTTAGAAAATATCTCCACATTCTGATTTTTCTTAAACTTGGTGAAATTATTCCTAGGACCATATATTTTTATAAAACAATCTAAAAACTTGGGGTCATCCGTTTTGTTTTCAAGCTAGGGGGCACCCCATTAGCGAGATTTCATACAGAACACTTAAATATTGCAGGAAGTTGGAGAAGCTATAGAAAATATCTCCACATTCAGATATTTCTTAAATCTGTTGAAATTATTCTTAGGATCATATATTGTCATAAAACAATCTACAAACTGGGAGTCAACCGTTTTGTTTTCAAGCTAGGGGGGCGCCACATTAGTGATTTTTCGTACAGAACAAAATTTTGCAGGAAGATGGTGAAGTTATAGCCGCATTCAGATTTTTCTTATACTTGTTGAAATTGTTCTATATTTTTTCAGAAAACAAAAAAAACAATAGGGGTCACTCACCTTGTTTTTAAACTAGGGGGCGCCACATTACTGACATTTCATATAGAACACTAAAGTGAGGATTTATATTTTTAGTTATGTGCGTATCTTCAGCTGTTGGAAATGCTCTCTGTGAAATGTTCTGCTTTGCTCTTACACTTATGAGTTTAGACCAATATAACACATACCCCCCCCCCCCCCCCCCCAATTGTCAGAGATTTAAACTAGACAGTGAGAGTCTTGGAAATTGAATACCTACAGGCTTCGGAAACCCTTCCTGTTCCCCCTTGCCCCCTGCCTGTCGCTCCGTTCGTATGTCGTCACTCCTTTTAGGTAAGTAATATTGTTTTTTTATTTAATAAACTTAAATATCAAATAATGGTAAATAAGATGGACTATGCTTTTCATCTACTGTAAATCCTGTTAATTTACCGATATTTAGCGATCAGACGTGATCGGTAAAATAAGATTTGGTTAATTCTGGAAAGATTCAGGTTGTCATTTAAGACATGAATGGTTGAACTGTATGTCTTCCCTGTTCTTTCAGTAGAGAGGAGAGAGTCTAGGAGATATAGACGGGACACATTCGTTTCATTTTGATAAGGTTAGTGATGGTGAATTTTAATTGATACCGACTAGTGCCAGTTTGTTGACTTCACTCGTCAAAAGCTGAGATTAGAGCAGACACCAACTCATGCCCTGAACATATCTTTGCTACAGAAGCAGATATTGGAATGATCTTTTTTCTAAAATGATAACTTTTTGCATCGTTTTTTTTAGCAAATGTATTTTATAGTGTCTTGGTCAAAATTGTATGAGAGCAGATTTTTCTTTTTCACCCAATTTTGAGGAGAAAATTTGGTTGTAAGAGAAAATAATGTTTTCTAACATTATTTTAAGGTCATCCAAGGTCAATCAAGGTTATTTGGGTTTATTGAGTTTTCTCCTGGCCAAAAATTTTGAGAAAATGAAATGAATCACAAAGATATGACCATAAATGCTCTCAAGTGGGGAATTCGGGCTAATTTGTCCCCCCTGGAGGATTAAAAAGAATATTATTATCATACATACTTTATAAAGCACTTGGTTTTTCCGACAAGAAATGTTTAAGCTTTTTGAAGTTAACTAATTCTACAGATCGCTTTGCCAGTACCAGATCAGACTTTTAGACTTGTGGAAAATGTGAGAGAAATGCTATCTATCCATAGCATACAGAATAGTCATTATTAGAAATGGATCAGAAAAAATATCAAAGGATAACATTAATTCTGTACCATACCTTTTAAATATAGTATACATAAGTTAGAAAAATAAAAGAAATGTATAACTATTGCATTGATATAGATAAATCGTGATATAATCAAAATGATTTTATTGAGAAATATATTGGATAATGAATGGAAAATGGGAGAAAACCCCTAGACATAACGTTTCATGGAAATTGAGCTTTGTCTCTCTTACTTATGGTAGTTGTCTGATTCATACATATATGTCATTGCCCAGCATGACCTACTTTTCATCTCCATAACATAACTTGCAAGCCCAAGGTCATCACATATAATAACCTTCTGCATTTTACTAATCGCTTTTATTGACAAAATGCATTTCACATCTCTTTTGATAACACTTCATGTTGTAGCATACCTTATTCATATCATTGACTCATCCCTTACTGTTGGTATTCCGCAATATGTGATCTATCTAAAATTGGTGTTGTTTTATTTATATTTTTCTTGGATACAAATACCTAAAAATGGGCGTAGGTCCCAGAAGAGTTCAAGTTCACCATACCCCTGTAGGTACATTATAAAGTAGGTATGGCCTTTGGCAGTTGGAAACGTATACGTTAGATGAACTATTTTTCTGATATCGAGCCCTGTAGTTAGTTTTGAAAAGAATATGACTTCTTCCTGTAACACATTGCTTATGGATCAAACTGTAGCTGATACGTCATGCCTAAACGAGCATATTCAAACATCACAAGTACCAGCAAATAGCATCATACATACAAATCTACAACTATCAGAGTTAAACTCTCATGACATCCATTAGTATAACACGTGTAACGTATACAGTGTTGATAAAGTATTATTGTTTGGTGCAAAAATATGTTTGAAAGTAGAAACAATTTTTTTGGACTTGCTCCTTTCGAAGAATTTAGGCTAATGGTATGGGAAATTTGATTTTAAGACATAAATGAAACGAAAAGGGAATATTGCAGGTTATATATGCATTTTAGACTCTAAAGAAGAACTAGTTGAACGAATTTAGTTAAATGATTAGTATAATATTCAATGTAGTTTCCTAGAATAGGATCGGAACAGAAACAAAAAAAAGAAACAAACCTAGCGAGTTTAGTCATAGCGGGAAACGAAAAAATAGGTTAATATTTGCCGATTTTACTCTTAAGTGTTCAATGTTCGTATAAAGGCTGTTCTAATATTCACAAACCAAGTACTCTATACACGAATGACCAGTTGGATAATCAAGTGCTGTTATTTGCTAAACGTATGCATTCATTTTGAAGAGTGTTGTTAGCTTTTGTATTCTGGCTTTATTTCAAGGATGGTAATTAGCATATTTGCGGCTTTCGATGTATGTGCTTTCGTCATTAGAGGAATAACTATACTAACTAGTGCTTTGTTAACTGTCAAAGCACACCAATAATGGTGATGCTTTTGTAATGCAGAAAAGGGGATAACAATGGCCGTTCCTTTATCTCAAGATTTTGAAGCTGCAGGATATGCGGGGACATCCATATATCAGCATGTAGTATGGATACAGATGACAGCAAGACATTCATTAGCAATGTAATGGGCAGGTCACTCAGTTACTACTCATCAGGGTCCGCACACCCAACTAGTGTGCTGCCTAAGCTGTGGTCTATCTGGGTCACTTGTGCACACACTGCTCAGCTGCTGCACATATCTTCAATGCAGGCAGTATCTAGGCTGTAAAGCCTCACTGCACTGCTGCTTGTGCAAGTTTAGCAAGGCAGCCAACTAACTGGGTTACTATTGCAAGCACTGCTTCAAGATGAGGGATAGTTGCTAGGGCAATGATTGCCTGCACGCTTCAGCATATTCCTGTTTTGGATCTCCCGCTCATTTTGTCAGTGTAAAAATAGGGCTTGTGCAGGCAAGTAATAGTGTTCCAGGCTGAATCATCACCTCCCAAACAGCCAGCTTCATAAATGTATTTCGATTCGCTATAGTGATGTTTTTAAGGGGTATGGCTGGATTCATCTAGTAGTTGATTTGTAAATGACTTGTATGCATGTTTGTTTTGTCTCATGTAAAATCTATCTTGTTTATTGTTTTCAATATATGTTTTAAAATGTTATCGACCTAATTGATGTAGCTTGTAACTATTCCATCACAAAGTATGTTATTAAAGTATTTGATGTATCCCCGGCCAGTGTCCAAGGGGTTCTTTGTCGTGTATGGTCTCATTTACCATGGCACTTGCTCTGAAATAAGCTGAGTATATCAGCAAATGTTATTAATAAATCCTTTGAAGTATATTTAGTCATGCTGAAGAAGGGTGTTTTGAATATCTATGTATTCATATAAAATATCAGAATTTAAGATTTCGACTTTAGTTTATGTTGTTCCCAGTTTACAACGTAAACTCTTAGCTTTCTATACACAATTGGAGCAAGGAAAATCCAGAGAAAGCTGTAATATAATCAAAATCCCAATGGTTGTAAAATATCTATTTTACACAAGTATTGTAATGAGTTCATGATTCAATAATGTTAAAAATGTTGATAGATATCTCTGTTCTGGAACATTGCTGTCTTGTCAATGAAAAGGTTTATTTATTTGAAAACCTTGAGCACGACCTGGGTGGCAAAGTTAAACTTATATGGAATATTTTCTCTTGAGAAAACGGCTGAAATAACATCCTTGTACCTTGAGTTATTGTATATCATTTTGGTTTCCTAAGCACGTTACAGCTTTTGTAAATTGTGAATTGAAAAAAAATGTAAAGAATGCAGTATGGCAAAACTATGTTTGATTCATGTTTGAGCCAAAATCCTGCAGTTTCTAAAATATCCTAGTTAGAATGAACCATTATGAAGAAATGGCAAAGTTCTTAGATTCATATGTTATCAAATATTATATTTTGGTAGGGCAATCTAGGGCAGGTCTTATGAAAGATTGTTTTTGAAACCTTCCTATTGACTACTTTTGTTCAGATAAATACCGTTTGCATTGTGGGCCTTTTCAATTTCGTTGGTAGTGTTTTCCAGCATTTCTGTATGTTTGATATTAAAGAATCAGAACAGGTGTAAATATTTTGTCTTTTTATTCACATCTCAATAAGTACATGCAAGAGATTGAGTCATTGAATATGATATTGTATGGATGTTCACATTTAAACCTCACACATATCCTCCTCATAGACTCCTGTCTGTTCCCTGATCCAGGTGCGGAAGTAGCTGGTTCTGGCGTAGACAGATGGATGGCTGGTTCGGCATCCAACAATACCCCATGATGTTACACCAGCAACTTGGAAGCCTGATCCAGCCTTGCAATTCAGTGGTCCACCACTGTCGCCATTGCAGGAGCCTCTCTTCTGGGTGGCAGTGTCAAACACACAGATGTGGTATTCCTGGATTCTGCTTCCCCAGCGTTGACGACAGGCAGCGGTGGAAAGGACGTTGATACGGGCATGCTGAAGGTTGGTGGGCAATGGGCCACCTATTTAAGAAGGAAAGTATGTAATTGGTGAAACATGTACATTTACTTTATTGTACTTGCAACAATCATACTCTCTTATATAAACGTTGTATTTTGTAAAAATACGTAACCATTCAAAAGAGATATAATAGTTCAAGTACATTTACACGATGAATAAAACATAGGCCCAAAGATTCCTAGACCGTACCTCAATCCAAACCCCGCCACTCCCCACCTTCATACGAAAGGTATATTGCTGTTTAAACACATCCTAACGCACACGGGATAGAGCAACTGACAGTGGTTATATAAGTATATCAATAGCTAATCTGAAGCTGCTTGATTCACACTAGTCATCTGAAGTTAGCAGCTAATTCACCTGAAGGTAGCTGCCAATGACAAGTATGAACCAAGCAGATTCAGCTAAATTATCAACATAATGAAATCGCCGCTGCCAGTAGCTCCATTTCATGTTTTAGGATGTTTCTAAACAGCGATATACCTCTATTATGAAGGTTTGCATTGGTTAAAACTAGGGTTTAAGTAGAGATTTTATTTAGAAATGATGAGGTCCTATGTTTTATTTATGCTGTAATTGTCCTTTAGTGTAAGACGATAACATGTCACTCATGTTTGTTCGGAAGAGATTGTTGAAACCTTCATATTCACTTCTTTATATATAGTCTTCATTATTATTATTATTATTATTATTATTATTATTATTATTATTATTATTATTATTATTATACAAGACATACAAGACTAAAAACCGAATACCTTTACCTTTATTATTGTTATAATGATTATCATTATTATTGTCGACTTCTAGTTGTGCATGTATAAATATTGAAAATGATTTTCCTTACTTCCGTATAGTCTTCCCCATCCTGAGATGTAACATTCAGAGCTTGTGAAGTCTGTTGGGTGGCTTGGGGGAAGAGCCACTGGTCTCACCAGGGGGCCAACTGGGGCAGATTGTCTGAATCTGACCACAGCGATATCATTTGGGAATCCATTAGCACCACTGTTACTCCACAGAGGATGCTGTGATGAAATTAAAAACAATTGTATTTAAATATCATAATATCAAAGAATTAAGTCCATGTAGGTGTCAGGAAAATCAATCTGGAATCCATGTTTCTTTTCGTTGTTTATTTAGTTCAAACACCGTCTTACCACTAGTGATACAAAACTCATGCACTCATTTATGTGTGTATTTATAATGCATATACAACCATTTACCTTTTTGATGCTTTGAGGTACCATTCTTCTAGGATCCCCTCTTGGGATTGTGTTACGCACATGTTGACCCACAACAAAGTTGTATGCAGACCTAAACATAGTTGAAAATGAAGGTTTAAACAACCAAACAAGATAACTAATGGTATAAATATATATAGAAAGGAGACAATTAAACGAGACAATAACCAATGGAAATTAAACGTAGCAACATAAACCACGTTGCAGTCAAAGCAAAGTTTGCTCTAGCAATTGCTATAAGAATTTAAGATAGTATAAAGGACAACTTCAGGATCCTTTATAGAAACCAAAAATGCTACTTCATACTTAGTGTCTTGTTACTGATACACATATAAGGTAAATTCAGGTCATATAGTTCATTCGATACACAATATATAGCCAAACAAACTATGAATAAGTTATTAGTGCGCAAAGGAAACTATATATATATTTACATTTAGCATGAACGTCTAAGTATACACGTAGTAAGTCACTTTTAATTGAATTTGGGAAATGTAGTTTTTCTATTTATTTCTCGGTACCTTCTAATATCTCTATTGTAATACCTACATGCTGGTTGAGCTGACACAATGGGCAGCAGTGATGGCCCACGTGTTGGCAATGAGGACAGCACCACAGCTATGGCTACAGCTAGAGGAACTACATCTCTCCAGAGCAATCTGCCAAGGGTAACCACCACGTGGTGCCTCTGTTCCTCCCACAATGTACAGGTTAGGGTCAATGCCCTTCCACAGTGGACTCTTACCACAGGGAACTTTCTCCGCTGAAATAATAACCAAATACCATTTGTATCAAAGTAGAATAATGATCTCCTGGTGTGCATTAAGGGATGTTTGATTTATTTATGTGATCGAAATTTACGTGTACCAGTTTTATAGGGATGAGGCAAAAATAACATTTGACTATACTTTATAACAGTTTTGAAGAAAGTTTTGTAAATTCCTCTGAATTGACACTTTGAACCATTGTTATTACTTTAAAGCAGATGTATATGTTTAACATAATATTTCACAATATGGCAAAAATACGACGAGATATGAAATTCCCAATTCCAAATTAACATAACATTTAAACTTAGGTTGAAGTTTCTCTATGGATGTAGGTTCGTCTCCGAACATCCAAAGATTACATTATTTTTTTTAGAATAGAAAATACACATCCATGACGTGAAAAGGAGGAGGGCATTTAAAATATGTTGTTTGTTAAAATATGATTTTGAACTCCCCACATGTACATGGTCAACTTGGATATAGTGTCGTGTTATAAATCTGATGCTTATTTGTTAATAAAATCAAGTCTCAGGCGTTGTTATAACAGATATATTATAATATTTCATTCCAATCAGTCACATATCTACGATTAAAAGTCAAGCTCCTTTATAGAAAACAAAAAATGCTACTTCATACTTAGTGTCTCGTTACTGAAACACATATAAATGTAAAATTGTGTTGCTGAAATAGATTGTTAGAGTAAGATGTGTTTTACATACCTGTTGCGGCGACAGCGAGTGCTAGGATCAGGTACAGCATGGTTACTGAGTTATGAACTGAATTTCCTAGTGGAACGCCAATCTATATATAGTCGTATGTGTGCTTTTATCAATGAACGTTATCAGCACATTTAACAATGAACTCGGTGGTGAACTACCTTATCATGCTATTTCACAATTATGAAGGGCAATACCTGAAAGAACATATTGAATATCTCATCGGGGATTTCTTTATGGATTAGAGCAGAGGCCAGGTGGCTAAGACGCCTGGCTCCCAAGTGCATGACCTCCTTGAATTACCAAATACTGTTACCCTGGTCGCTTTAGTAATGTGCAGCATTCTTAAGGAAACATGATGCTTTATCGGACGCTTTAAAAAAGGGCTATTGTACTGATTCGAATCTCGTTATATATCTGTCTATGCCTATATCTTTCTGTAAGTGAGATAGTGTATGCCCGATCTTACACTGATTGAAATATAACTATGTAATTCGATTTCGAAAAAAGCAAAATTGATACTTTTATCTTTCGTACATTAGGCGAGTAGTTTAGCATGTAAGGGGAATGGTCAATATATTCATCTATGTAGCGAACGGCTACTCCTGCCATATATATTTAATAGTTTCTTTGTTCATTTTCTATCGAAGCACAGCCATGTTTTTGTTTACGTTTACTTATCATTTAAGGTAAGCATATCAATTACAGCCAGAAACATCATTACCTTTTTTATATTTTGCCATCGAAATATAATCTCTGCGTTTAATTGCATGGTTGTCTGTATTATCATTTTGTTTTACTCTTTATTTTAATACCATTGCTGCTGTCCATGTCAGTGTATCTTTTTTTCAAAATTCCATCATGTTTCGTATGTATAGAATGCCTCGAACGACGTCATCGGTTTGGAAAAGGTAATAACATAAAATAGCGCAAATGCACCCGCAAAGATATGGACAACCCCGTGAATATGTTGGAAAGTAACTGTTGGTGTATCGTGCTTTGCCGGGGTTTTTTTTTCGTCAACGTCTTAGCAAAAGCAAGGTGATGGCCATATTTGGATAGTGCGTGGAAGTCAGAAGTTGATCATGAATCTATCTAGATGAATAACTAGAACATTTTATGATTAGAATAGATAATACATAAAGTACGCGTTAGTATGCATTTTTCAAAGAGGTGCCTGATTTATTATGACATAGCAAACTATTATAAAATGCAATGTTTCTGAACCTTTCTCAATAAATAGTAGTCCATTCCTATGACAGTTAATACAACTCTTTGTATCAACATTTCACAATTTGTATTCTTATCTTCAAGGTCTGTGCAAAATCAAGGTGATGGCCATATTTGGAAAGTACATAGAAGTCAATAGTTGATCATGAGTCGAACTAGAAAGCTAACTAGAACATCTGTCATTATATGCATAAGTATATGTAATGTACGTGTACGCATGCACTTTTCTAATTTTAAGATGTGCATAACTCATTATGACAGCAATGCAATAAGCAAAGGATCATAGAATGCAATGCTTATTTTCACGTTTTTCAAGAATATAGTATTCCATGCCTACGACATAATTATACAATTTTTTCACATTTATCTTGTACATATCAGAAACACTATCTAGTACAATACACCATAGGGTTTCAAGCAAATTGGCATCTAGATCACTCTTTGTTTTGTAGATATCATCTGGATCGTTTGTTCATAGATTTCTTTAGTAGCACGCGCATCCCTGAAGCTTGGATATGGCGTTAAGCAGAGACTTCCCAGTCCGAACATTCACTGTATAAATGCAGATTATATAAAATGTTATTCATCTGATAGGTATAGGTAAAGGTATTAGACTTGTATCCACCGAAATGTTTACACGACCGTTTTTTCCTAGCAGGGCCTGTACATTCGGAAAGAATTGGAATCCCCCGAGGGATATTCCAGAGCAGCTGGCAGCATATAGCACACAAGCTCTAAGCACTGCCTTCTTACTGTTATTTATCAATTTTGCAGCTGAGTAGACTGAGGCAATATGGAATAAACTGTCATGCCCAAGGACAGACCAAAGTGCCCCGGCTGGGAATTGAACCAGCGACCTACTGATTGATAGTACGACACCTAACCAACTGAGCTTAACTTTTCCCTAACGATAAATAGTAAGATGTTTTTAAAATCACTATCCAGCAATTTACTATCGGCTTGAATATTGTATCTGAATCTTTATCAAGTGAATTCTACCGTGTTACCCCCAATGGGGTGTCGTATTTGTCTTATTGTACCGAACAAACTCCACAATGGTAAACGATCAAAGTTTTCGCTGACCATATTAAACCACTCCCAGTCGCTGATGTAGGAGAAAAGACCGTCTGCTATTTTGGATGAGGTCAATCTCATATTCGGCTGATGACTCGCACTTTCCTCGCTAGGCGTCACTATTTCATGAATAGTTGGAGAATGCGTACCGCAGGGGTGTCACATTGCCTCGTTAATACAACAGCATGGAATGGTGGACCTCAGTTAGCCAATCACAATTTCACGTCTTCACGTGAGGTATAATAGTTTGTTTTGATTGTTGCATTTGCACACCTTTATAAGTGATGATTCCAAATTTAGTGATTAGAATAGCACGTCGTTCTGAGATTTTTCCAGTGTTTGAAACCTTTTTTACTTTCATCAAAACGTCTGTAACCGGGAAAGCAATGTTTGATTACTACATTAACTCTTTCCAAATGATTGTCTATGCTTATCTGATGAAATGCAAGATGTAGCCTGACAAATTATCTGGACACTAACCTCGTTGGTAACACAGACCTCACTCGTCGATATGAGCATATCCAAACCTAATATGTTGAAGAAAGTGTCCCATTAGTGAATCGAAATATTGCAACCACTTGCAACGAATATGAGGACAACATATTGGTTTTGAAATATATGTATGTCATTATACATCAATATAAATTTCAACAATAAGATATCTATTACATTCCATATTAACAAACTATTTACAATCCTGTGCTTTGCATGTACGGCTATAGAGATGAAGCAAAATCGAGATACCAACCTTGCCAATATAAAACACTAACCAACCATACTGCCACGCCATCTTTTGGCGGTGTAATATACTATTGTATCTGCCTTCTTATAGCGAGCAATGGATTTCATCAACGAGTTTTCACCCTGTGATATATGTATCAATCGTATAGTGCGACACCTAGCACGTGGAATTGAAATCAATATTGATGATATACCGTATAATAGCTAAGTTAAGCAGACTGTGGCAATTAACTGACGAATCGGCATTAAACAGCAAAATAAATAGACACATACACTCAAAAGCATTCCTCAAGCACACGCACAAACATATACATATACAAATACACACACAGAGTGTTGTTTCCTTTGCCTTCGTATCAATTTACTTGATCTATTAAGCATACCCAATTTGATGTTAGATATTTCAGCTCATCAAAAATGCCGAATTAGATCTTTTAATCAAAATGTATACCTTTCAGAACGTGAATGAATTTGCAACTGAAGCTTTGAACTCTTTGTGTAAAGGCATATATGTAGAAGCTGATATGTGGATTGAACACATACTCCTATAGCAAATAAAAACATGTCAATGCTGTGTAGTGTATTGATTGAACATGTCTGCTGTAAGAAATCGGATATTTCCGTCTGCATATAAAAGGTTGAGCGGTTAGATGAAATTATTCATACCTCTTGGTTAATTATACACTTTATGAAAAACTATTTAGATGTTGACCACAAACGAGAGGCGAATGTGTACCCCTATGTTCGATTAGCAGCCAGGGAAATGAGCATTGGCTGTGTCTCCACGCTCCAGCCTCAAACTATAAAGGTTCCCAATATGTAAATGCGTTGTAAACCCTAATATTTTAAATTTCGAACCATCAACAACTTTACATACCTTAAGAACACGAAATGAGTATGTGTGGTAGGTTTGTATCAGAAAGTCCATTTTTGCCATCATCAATATTGGCTAGACTAAGACAGGGGTCTCAGGCTGGAATCCCTTTCGGGGCATGCAAATAGGCACGTGTGGCGTGGTGTTGAACGTTAGCCTCCCAAGGTTTCCTCTTCTGTTGACATATACATTAAGCTTCAATCTAGTATAGTATAGTATAGTATAGTATAGTATAGTATAGTATAGTATAGTATAGTATTTTGTTGACCATGTGTGCAGAAAAGATCTACTATGATCAAGATATACTACTGAAATATCTTCTCAATTAGATATGTTTAAGATAAGAAAAAAAGCCAAAATAGCCAAGCTGCTTTCGTTTGCCCTTGTGACCTCTAGGACCATTGTGGAGCAGGTCAGAAGGCCAATATCACTTCTAGCCCCAGTAGAGATTCCTAATAGTGCCCACACCACCAATGTTTTATAGCGTCATTTCTGTGCTGACTTCTCACGCTATTCTTGCCCAATGGACCAGGTAAAACAAGTAAATAATCTGTTTGCACTCATTAACCCTTTATAATGCTGCTGGTGGCTATTTTTTCCAATACGGCACGCATCTGAGAGTACTCATCAAGAGCTATGCCATGAATACCAACATGACAGGGTTAAGATGATTATCAAAAACATTTGTATTCAGTTTAACCAAATCAATAGAGTATATCTTTCCATAGTGGACCCCTGTTCATTAAATGAAGAATGTCTAATCTTATCCAGTTCAATGCTGAGTTTACTTTCGTCCAAAGCACAAGGATGCAAAGTCTTTCGAAAATCATCTAAACCCTGTCATATCTGTATCCATTGGATAGCTCTCACTCAGAGCACTCTCAGACGAATACCTACATGTACCTGCCAGGGTTTAAGTCATTTTACGATGTTTTTTCGTCATTTTAAATAGGACAAATTAGCCACCAGCAGCATAGTTATAAGTTATATAAGACAGTGCCTCTTTATATAAGAAATGAGAAATACATAGATGTTGCGACTGTCACGACATTTGAGCAACATGTATTGACGACCACTATGACATCTTTAGATTTTAAAAGTGTTACGCTTAAGTAATATTTGAAATCTAATATCAAATCAAATATAACTAACCTATATATATTTCGAAAATATAAGTACACATACATATATGTATGTAGATTCATTCATAATTGAAATGCCTGTTTAAGAAGGTTCTGATATTTCTGAAGCTTTAAGGTCGCTCCATATAGCATAATGTTTACGGCGAAATTCAGGCGATGAAATCGTGGTAAAATACGATGAACTACACACACACACACACACACACATTTTACCTACAAAAACCAGAAGATAGTTCTTAGAGAACTGCATGAACTCTTTATTTCAAATTTATTATTGACATTTCTTACAAAAATCTATACACGAAAATGAGTTACTCCATCATCATAATTCAATCAGTGCCTGAAATATCAGTACTTCAAAACGTTTCCCAGACATAAGACTTTTACCTTTATAATATAATACACTTAGGTGACTTGGTCATCACTCTAAATTGGGGATAACGTATAGACCACGCACTACGGGCGATTATGTGATGATCAAAGTATATATAATATCATTATGTGATAATACTCATAATATGCGTTTGCATCCAGTATCCGGTGACTTGCTCAATTATGTTTTCATTTATACATGTGCACGTTTTATATTTGTGGTCGTACCTCAAAATAGTATGATCATCCGGTCATTTGATTTGGTCCAGCAAATCACTATGCTAATACATTGTATACCTAATCATTGTCTTATGACAATTCGAATAGAACTACACGGATACAATGTAAATGAGCGTAACAATCATTAATATTCACACCGGGCATTTCCAGTCTTCAAATAGACAGTTTGGGTCACAGGCAGTGTTCCTCATATCACTCTCGGGATATATACACATGGGTTTTATACCAGGTTCATATACCAACAGACCTCGCAGTTACTATATTAAACACATTACAAACGTATTTAAAAATAAATTAATAAATTGATTATTCGTGCGAGATTTTCTTCAACTGGTCCGGTAAAATGCCTTTTTAAAAGAAGGTTCTGAGATTCCTGAAGCTTCAAGGTTCTTAACTATATCATTATCTTTAAGACGAAAGCCATGTGTTAGAATATTGATGAAATATCTGTTTCGAGTCAAAAGTGTTCCTTCAAATTACCCCATTTGATAACAAAAATCACAACATTTGCTTAATATTCTCACATTTTAGCAATTGATGAACAGAGTCGTCAAACGTTTAAAAAATATGTTTTAGTAAATACTTCAGCAGGCCGCAATTCCTGCCTATTGATGCCTAGCCATTTACTGTACTGTTCCATATATTGATACCGAGTTAAATATGGGAGCGATGGTAGGGGTAATCGTAATTACCAAGTATTGCCTTTCCCAGTCTCTGCGGCCATGGGTGGCTTAATTACAGTGAAGATATATATATATATATATATATATATTGAAGATAATTTGCCCTTTCGAAAAGGGCAAAGTCATGGGCGGGGGAATTTTGAAATGCATATGTCCAGGCTAAATCTAAGTTTGCCTTTTGATCTTACCACATGTTATAGTTTTGAAAATTACTCCACATTCGTTTTTCCCGATTTTCAGTTCTCTGCCTATAGACTTAAAAAGCCTTTGTTGCATGAAATATTCCCTATTGTAGCTGATCTTTCATAGGTTTTATTTTTTCCAATTTCATTTCACTTCTTGTTTTCATTTTTTTCTCTTTTTCAAGGCGTCTTTTATCTTTCATTTTTTTAAATTTCACAAGGCCAAAACGCGAAAACTCATACTTAGTTTCGTCCCAGGAAAGGCTGATGAGTTGACAGGCTGTGAGCGATCTTTCTCAGATACGCTTACAGCCGGCAATGTACGTTCACAATAACAAATAAATTGCTCGCCATTCCGTGGGTCAATTTTAATGCAATTTAGATCGTTAGAACCGCAACAATCTATTCCATTTGACTAACAATTCGCTTCAAAATCGATTGCAAAATGTAGATTTTGCGACAGCTTGAAATTGTAATAATGTGTATGCCATTTAGTTTAGGTCAATCTATGCTATCTCTTGGTCAGAACGGAAAAAATGAAATCATCCAAAGCTTCGCGCTCGCTTCTTGGCCATGCCAGCATCATATTATTGCCGCTCAGGGTCATAGTCAAAGTAACACTGCACTTTGTTATCCGTGACCCATTTACGGCCAGCTGTGACTAGTTCACGTGATGTGATTGTTGCACACACACACATATATATATATATATATATATATATATATATATATATATATATATATATATATATATATATATATATATATATATATATATATATATATATATATATATATATGTATATATATATATATATATATATGCATTAAGGTTGCTATTGTATTCCCACAGAGGTACTTTATTGTGCGATAGTATAACATCCTTGCTTTTATTCTTCCCGTAATACAGATGCACTGATTTCTCAAATGTCAATGTCATTCTTGCAGGGTTTTGTATATGTTCACCTCTTGGTTACATTTCTTAATTTCTAGATTTATTCACATGATCCAACTTATCTAGGTTATACGAATACATATGCCAGCAGTGCCTTTGTTGAAAGTTTGTACTTCGAGGTTTTATATATATATATATTCCTTTAAAACGAGTTTTCTTTTCGTGATAGCGAGAATTACCTCGAGAGCGCACCTTGCAAAGTCTGAGATTCTGTGACGCCGTATTGATACCTTATGATCGGATGAAAAAGAACCAACGTTGAGATCACAATAGCTAATAGGAACATCCAAAAGAAGAGGCGATCGAACACTTCTGCTATGCGAATCCAGTCCTTCGAGTAGTTTTCTTTCGTAGAGTGTAAGTTTGCTTGTCCTTTAGATGACACAACTTTTGTTTCTATACCCTCATCTTGGCTATCCAGTGACTCCATAGCTGGGTCTGTAGTGTGTATATTTCCATTACTGAGTTCAATGATAGCCTCGCCCTCATCACAGGGTGTGCTATTGTTTGATTTGCGCATGCGCATGAACATGCCTTCCTTTGATTTGCGCTTGCGTGCGCGTCTGTCTTCCGTTCCTCGATCGCACATGCACAATATCTGTGCTATATACACTAGTGTCAGCTTGATGAGCCAGGGCGGGGCTGGCCTGTCTGATATGTAATGCAGGTTTAACACGAAGACGGTCAGGACCATTGACAGGGTGGTGATTGCCATTGTGGCCGTCAAATAGATACCTGAAAAAATAATATTACGGATATGACAAAACACAAACGAGCCACTTTCATCAAATTTGGGATTTCGTTTTTCGTCACATTTATGCCAATTGTGGCTGATTCGTGACTAGCGAGTTGTAAGTAGTGGAGGAAACCGGAGTACCCGGTGAAAACCAACGACTAACCCCATCGTAACCAACTATTGACCAGATGATATTGATGTGTTTTAACCTTTGCATATTATGTTACACTTTGGGAAATGTGACGGTATAATTTGATAAATTGAAATACAAGTAACACGGAGAATATCTTGCTACAAGAGCGGGAAGTAATTAGGATTAAATGAGAGAAATTGTGTGAGCATTTTTGATTACAGGCAGCTTACACAACAAAGGCTTAAAAAGTGTGAATTATATAATATGACCCATACTTTTTGTGGCTTGGGATTGGAGGAAGGCAGATGATTGTGGGATAATGGTAAATAAACATTGTTCCTTTACAGACCATTCCTTCTTAGATACGTATGAACGTATAATGCAGTTATTTGTTCCTACTGTACACTAACAAAACAACGTGCCATCAGTAGTGACACTGTGCTTTATTATTACTTCTATGGGATTGTCCAATCAGCAATCAGAAATTGCACCATGTGACAGCTAATCAATAACCCATAATTCTCTCTGATGTTGGGTATTGAACGTCAACACATAATGCCTCCCTGACCTAATTAGGTCAATCACTGACACCAGTTGACCGGTTTCTACCTTTCTGAGTATTTATATCTTATATGCATATCTAATTCCCTCAGCCCAATCGCATGCTTTAATAAGTCGGTATCAAAGAAACAAGGATAAATTGCGTGCAATAAAAAAGTAAAGCTCAAAGGATAACTAAGTTGATATGAATTTAATAATATGTGAAAGTTTGTAATAAAAAGCAACGTTACAATGTACATATATATATACGTACATATATATATATATATATATATATATATATATATATATATATATATATATATATATATATATATATATATAAATATATATATATATATATATATATATATATATATATATATATATATATATATATATATATATATATATATATATATATATATATATATATTTATATATAAACTCACCTAGAATAGGTATGTGATCGGAGGTTTTTGGTATATTATCTGCTACGTTGAGGAGGAAGATGCGGAATGAGAGGAGAACGACGACTCCTATCTGCACCTTCTGACCAGGCGTGCAAAAAAAGATGGACAGCAGCAAAATAGACGTCATGATGCTGGGCAAAATGACGTTCATGACGTAAAAGGTATGACGTCGACGTAATGAGACCTTAAAGGCAACGAATGAAAATCTCTCGTTGGGACAGCATTCGTAAGCAAACTCTTGACGCTCAATTCTTGTCTGTAAAATTTTCCATTCTCCATTTGATTTATAGGAATCCAGATTGATAATTGATGAGACATTGGTGAGGTTCATCTTAGTCGTATGGTAACTCCACGCCCCGAACACCAAGTCGCAGTCTTGCTCATCAAATGGGTAGTAAGTTATATTAACCTCGCATCTAAAACAAAATTGTTATTTTCATCAACGTAGTGATAAGGCATTGGTAAATATTCCAGCTCGCATTCGCATGGCGAAAGTTTAGAATATAGGGTAAAACTGTAAAATGTTACTTTAGTTGATATTTCTGATGATCGTTCTGTTCATTCTATTCTATCATTAACTAAATATAGGTGTCAGATTCAAGGCCAACCATACGAATTATGCAATGGCAAAGCCATTACCTAGCTATTTACACGTTATCTATACATTATTTAAAAACCTTGTAAAAACATTTCAAATGCACTTGTTAAATCGAAAAGGGATAATCATCGCAATACATCTATGGATACTGGATTATATGTACAAATCAATTATGTTTATGTGATACAGTAGTTTGCGCATTCCAGATTAATTCATATTTATACCACAAATGTGTAGTACACTTATGGAATCCAATCATATTGAATATTTAGACCATGATTATAGTACATTTGTATGCGCACCGTTTGTAGCCTCATTTTGCAATACCTCAGAAAATGTCAAGAGAGTTATCACATGAATTCTACCAAAAGTTGTTTACCTCGTTTTAAAAACTCCTCCTGGTTCCCATCTCACACTTCCGTTGGATTTGATGGAGGCACGGAACTTGTTGAAATCTTCGTGGATGCGCTCAGCCCTGTAAATGTAAATTTAAAACATTCAATTACCGTTTATCAAGCATACGTTCTTACCAGAAGACAATATACATATCATAAATCCATACATTAAAGTATGAAATATTCGGCGCTGGAAATTCTGGAAAATTTCAAATGATGAACCTCATATATCATTCGCGGCGGAGCGGTTTTTAAACAGTAATAGTTGCTCTTATGGGCGATTGCATTTTCGGACAAGTTGGACTTTACTATCAAAATTGGCTTTATCAAAAAAAGCAGCTGTGTTTGGAGCATAAGGCCTGGGTTTCAATCATCTTCCACGGGTTGCAGATCAGCCCTGATTAGAAATGTCAGGTTGAATTAGATTGTTCCAAAATGATAGGTTTGAAACGTCCCAAAGTCAATTATAGCCATCAACTTTGCGAGTTGTCTACATGAATCAAATACAACGATAAGCGTGGGTATAGTACTGTAAAAGGTGCCAGGTTGTCTATTAAGTTTGCTGGCAGCTTGGATTCGACTTGGAAACTTAGCTTAGCCATAGTCATTGTACGTAAGTTCAACCTAAAACATTTATACCTTAGCCCCAAAAGTAGCCTTAACCATTATGGTAATACATTTTTAACAAATAACAGCATCATATTGGAAATATTCGAAATTAAAACAGTAGTTAGAGCTCAACACATCTCTTGTAAATAGTCTGATGCTGATGCTTAATTCCAAATTATTTTTTTAAGTCATGAAAGATCAAGCTGACAATTAATATTCTAGGCATTATAAAGCTTACACGAAACTTGGCACATTAGTTAGCAGTAGCATTGTAATGTACTATATTGACTCTGTCCAGAGGATGCAAAGAGTAACTACAACATAACATTTAAATAGAAATGTAGACAAAACATGTAAACAAAGCAAAGCATTATTTCTATTGTCTAAGATGAACAAATTATGTAGATAAACACACCCGTTGATAACTGCAAACTCTGGCCTCCAGAGATGCTTAGCTTCCACCACGATGTCGTCCAGGTCATTATGCTCAGAGGGGGTCCAGGTTAGCCTCTCGTCCTGCCATTCCTAATAAAGCATAGGTAAAAAATCTTCATCATAATGTTTTTCACGGTATACAATTCCCCGTTCATAAATTGTCCGTATGGTAAGAAACAAATATAATGCAATGAACGGAATTTGTGAGAAATGTAATTTGTCATGATTACGTAAAAATATATTTTGCCACTGAAGAAAATAAATCTCCCTAAATGATGGAGTTCAACATAGACAAAAACTATTTTAAGCAGACCCCGAAAAAGATATATATCGGCAGTCTAATATTAAAACAAAACTTCTATATCTATTTTTTTTATTTGCTCATTACATATTATTTGCATTATAATTATTTATCCAACAACATGTATGAATTCATATATAATTACGCGGTATTATTACCAGTTTATACTTCAAGTTTTGAATAGAGGGTTATGTTTTATTTTTCATATTTGAAGGTTTTTATTGATATATATATATAAAACATTTAATGATATTTCCATGGCATTATATGACTGAACCTCGGTACTCGTTGCGTTACTGGTTAAAGAAATCGATGGGAAAACTTATTAGACAAACCAGTTATGGCAAACCCAAAGTCACAGGCAACTTTGCAGAATATGTTTTGTTCTTCATAGCAGGAAAAAAAATAAAGAACGTGCCCATTGTGGCAGAATTACAACAAAGTGTAAAATTGTCTTCGTGAATTTGCGGAACGCTGTTTGCAATATCATTGTATTACGTATTACGCCAGACGGCTGGCCTATGAGGACAGCCACTAATATAAGTGATTACCTCACGGAGCAGTGATGAGGCATCAGGAGGGCGCTTACCAAGGACAGCTAGGGGCAGGCTATTACTAAAAGAGCAGCCTTAATGGCTCATGATCAATCATAAGTGCAAGAAACCAGAGAGTGACCTGTCAAAGTCTAGGCGTCACTGTCACACACCCTACTCCATCTTTTACCAGAGGCCGCAGAAAGGATCTTACACCGTCTACTGTTGCAGTAGTAGTCTAACTTGGAAATTGGAGAGAATCTCCACATAGGAGAGGCGGTCAATAAAAAAATAATTTAAGACATTCATAGCTTTAATGCCAAGCATCACAATATTTTCTTTAGAAAAATCGAACATTTTGTGTCACACATGTGGCTGCAACTAGGTTTCAAGATATGCGCTTAAAGTGCGTACAGTGATTGGTCTTTTGCCTACATGTTGGGACTACCATTTAAATATCCGCTTACTCTTGGCAGTGACACATATTTAGCATGTTCTTACCACGCATCAATGTGGACACATGAATTAGCAGGCCGGTGGTAGAATGGTGTTAACGGTCAAACAAGGTAAAGCCACGGTTCTACCACTGACTAGTAGTCAGATCATGGGCAGTGATGGATTAGCCTATTTCTTTCTTGGGTCTAGCGGGGATTAGGGTGGTATACCCGTAGTCAAAACACATTTTTGTTAGGTTTTCTGAAGGATATACATGTATGACGATTTGAATTCATGCCAAAAACGCTCCTTCAAATACTTAACATTTTCCTTTATAAAAATTATATATAAATGTGTCATAAATTATTGACAAACGTGTCATGCATCATGACGGTCATCGGCAATGAGTATTGTTAACATGAGTGAGCTGTATGGGAATTGAAGAAGGATATTATTAGTTACGCCCTGTTCGAAAGTGCAGTCCGGCCTGTTATCCTGCCGAGGTCATCCAGATCCTACGAGGCGGGGCCTCGTAGGATCTGGATGACTGAGGGTTGATAGCAGGCCGGATCGCTTTTTCCAACAAGGTGTAACAAAATTATTAACTGCTCTTTCATGGTGAGAAAAAATGGTGGTTCAAGTGGTAATATTGAATTCTGCCGTTCGATATCGAATCTACAAAGTGAATTACAGCAGGTGTACAATGCCATATGGCCAACCTATCAAAAAAATAATTAAAAGTTAGCACTGTTCCAACATTAAAACGGTATAAACTTTATATGTTTACCTGCGTGAATATCTTTACATTCAGAATACTATTTTGGAATGCTTTCTCTAATAAGATGTAGCACTTCTCTTACCATAATAAGTAATCCAGTTGTAGTGAGAACCTGACTGCGCACATCCTGAAAATACACAAAAAAGCAGTTTAGCGTATGTTCACGCATTTCATACATACGTGTGGCGCATGAATAAATTTAACTGTGAGGGTGTGTTACCTTAACAAGTTGGCTTACGGGGATATTTTGTGGATATATAGTCATTTTAAGATTGTTACGTAGTTTCTATCCAATTACTCATAATCATATCACGAACCAAGTATCAGAGAATCTGACATATGCTTGTCCATGCATCAGGGTGCAACATAGGTTGCAAAACATTATTTTCTGAGCGGGGTATGCTGGCTTCAAAGCTGACTTGCCCCGCCGGCACTTCCACTTGCCCTGCCACTCTGTTAAACAAAGGTGAGATTGGACTTTACCCAAAACATTACTTGCCGAGCGGGGCATGTCAGGGTCTTATTCAGCTTGCCCCATTGCCGTTTTTTGCCGAATTCACTTGCAACTTGCAACGGGGCCAGTGGTTATGTTGCACGCGGTGCATGCAAGCAAACAAAGTTTTTGACTTATTTTTCATCTTGAATTTCACCAAAAAAGACATGCTCGAATCAGACATGTACCTTGGGAACATTTTGAACTTTGTAAACTTTGTGATTTGAGGTTAGATTTGGCAGAGCTATCGTGAGGAGTATTTTTTGAGGGAGGGTTTATCATTTATTCAAATCTAGAAATTGAAACGTTATAAAAAATGTATTTTCTTATCATCATTAAAAAACCAATCAAACTGGGTATAACATTTTAATAGAGCAGATATCTGAAATAAAACGTTACGGATTACCCTACTCCTTCGTATTTATCTTTCATCTATATATAGCGTGAAATATAATGGCCATACATGTAGGGCTTCATCTACATTTCCGGAGAGAATCTAGACATTGGCTGGATTCATTCTTCTTCAGATGAGATCCAGCATCTCGTCGACGTAAGACATGGTATTTTCCAGTGAAATGGAGTAACGTGCTTTTGAGTGATTGTGCGTCTTGGCGGGTCACGCAAGAGATAAGGGAAAGGAATTCATTGTACTGACAGGCAGGCTAACTGTATCCTTCCGCGAGCTCCTGCTATTGATTTTTGCTTGGCCGGTATATCTGGGCGTCCGCGCTATCACATCAAGTGTCTTTTTGCATCATTTTTGCATCAAATCAAGCCAACTCCGTCAGTATTTGAGAGGCAATCGGAGATCAGATAACAGGATTTGTGTATCTCAAGCAATGAGTTTGATCACGTTAAGGCGATCCGTTTCTCCTAATTATTATCGCAGTTTTTGTGATATGTATTCGGTAATTGTGATAACCCTATGGTTGAACGTGCCAACTAGCCACAAGAAGCTTCAAGGCCATGAAGATTAGATAAATATACATTATCGTATTTTTGTATGTTTACTTTCGTGCTAATAATACGAGGAGTATTGGTCAATACATAATACAATACATACATGATTCCCCTTATATATAAGGATATCTGTAATCATCATGGTAGATTATAGATGTATACTCTAGACCCATAGAGATATCTCTTTGTTGTAAAATAAGGTAGGTATCTAAAACATATACGGCGGTATATGCTAAATGTTCTGCATTAACATTGTCTATACATGTGGCTTTTCCCTTGTTCAACTCAAAAATCGCATTCCCTATCTCGGTTTCGCTAAAGGTCTTGCAAAAACTATCGTCATCTTTTTCTGATAAATTCCCACAGAAAAAGAATTATCTAGCTCATAATGTCGATCATTAAAGTAAAGCTTATCTTTTGGTTTGCCTCCAAATGAAAGATGGAGTTCCCAACTTCTTAAAACTTCTGAAATACACTTAGAAATGCTTGAAAATCTTTTGTCATAAGCCATTAATTCTCTATACCACAAGCCTTTGCGCCATATGTAATTACGTACGGCTAAGTGTTGAGTGCAAAAATCGATTCATCTATGCATCAAGACCTTTTATTCCTTGCACTCCTCGAATGTCACTTGCCTTTCAGGATGAGTAAGGGAAAGTGTCATAAACACTCTGCTGTGAGACCTTGAGTTAATGTAGTGAGGAAGCAAGTGGAAACTACCGCAAAATTAGCAGCCCTTGTCGTTAATTACGACCGCTTTACGGCTTCAGCAAGAAGCATGCAACTTTTGATTTACGACCAATTTACGGCCTTCACATCTCTCAGCCAACCAAATGCGAGAATCGGGTTGCAGCAAAGTGGAAGATATGGCGATATATGATTTATGCTTCCATAAGACGTCTAATTTCATGGCAAATAAGACAACGCAAACAAATCTCGCAACTGAATGATTTCATTGTAATTGTCATGTTTTCTTAATCCCTATTGTCGACGAAAAGGCTATCATTAAAACTGTTTTCCAGCGTATACAACGTGTACGGCATTCTTGACGTTCTTATCATAAGCTCACAATGTTGTAACTAAGAAGCACTTCTCCACGTATGGGCTTTTAAAAGAACATCGAAACTATATACGAAAAATCTGTTCTGATAAGATTGAGAGACCACCCTCTTGGAGGTTTACTGGTATGTAACAAGCTTAGGAGCCATCCGATGCCTGGAGTGTTATGGGTGTGATCTGTAATCTGTTGATGTTGATATATGTTCTTCCTGTTAAGTGCTGTTTCATCCTGTCCGGATTTCTATGATTGGTAATGTTTTTTTCATGTATTAGGTATGGTCAATTGGTGAACATACATGCACACAATTGTGCTATTTAGAACAACGTACATGTACATGTACGTGTTAATATTTAGTAAACGAAATACGTATTAATGTATATAGATAATAAAACATAATATGGAATATATAATGATATATAAACTTACAACGGAAGCCAATATCGTGTGTGTTCTGGCGAATGCAATGGTGGGGTCCGTTAAATTTACCAAGAAATTTGGTATATGATCCCGCGAAAGAATTACAGAGTGAGTAAGAATATATAAAAGACAAACTTTAATATTTTCTCGGGAGAAAACTTACCATCATGACATGAATAAACAACGATGTAAGTCTTTGAAATAGATAGCGTAAAGCAATAGCGAGTTTACTATGGAATTCACTAAAAGGAGTCCGCTCATGAACTTCCAACTGCAAAACTTTCAAGCTCACTTCCACAGTCAGGTTCAAACAAAATCGAAATGAAGTCCATGTTAGCAAAAATGCTCTTCTGATTGATGTATGAGTTTGATTAGAGTCACTCATGTCTCTCCGTAAGGCAATCCTTGTAAACATGTATAGCAACAAATTAAGACGAGCGTCCATTATTTTCTATGCCGGCAGAACACACTGCGTAGGCTCTTGCACGTTTCTGGACCACTTAGAGCACCAGTCACCTTTACAAGCCGGGCTTCAAGCACGCAGAGAAATATAAGACTGAGGTGCCCTACAGGCTGACCCTGGCTCCCTAAAAGGCTTCCACTAATCTACATCACCATTACAAGAGAGGAAATAGATGTCATCGCAGCGCAGCTCTAATTGGGAGATGGTTTTGCTTTTATGAAAAGTGCCCTTTTATGTAATCCGGCTGAAGAGATGGGAGAGCGGGGAGAGCGGAGCGGAGATTCGTTCATCACGGAGGCGTGTTAAGGTCTGTCACGACAACCATTTCACACTGCGAACTAAATTTGCAAAGTTGTACAAAGTACTACATATATATATATATATATATATATATATATATATATATATATATATATATATATATATATATATATATATATATATATATATATATATATATATATATATATATATATATATACAAAGTACTACATATACTACATGACCAAACACAACCTGATGACAATACCAGTCTGCATGCGACCGCAACGTTACACACACCGCAGCTGCTAAACATGTATAGGCTCCTCTTCAAAAATGCCTATCGGCGGATTTTGATTTAAACATCATTTCACCTATCTTACTCCTTTGAGTAAAGCCAAACATGGTCTAAAGGAAAAGACATTCATGTTCTCCCATAAAATGAGGAAAACATATCGAACATAGGGCCTTCTCCTATATATAAGAAAAATATTTATAAGCATGTATGTCTCCATATGTCTATGTACAAACAACAATCCTAGTGATTGCGCGTGTAATTTTATACTGGACTTATGGTTACTAGATACTATTATTATCATACACACATAAGTGTGAGTAGGTGAAATCTGATCTACACTTTAGTAAATAGGCAGTTATGTTTTAGTCATATATTATCCAAGTTCTCATAAGCTACACTCTTCTCTCAGCTGAAAAAATCCCTAGGTCCATGAAATATGTGAGGGTTAAAATTGCCTGACAGGTCGTTGCACCTTGCTGGAGGGGAACATAAAAGAGATATGGGGTGCTGGTGGAAATTGCTTGTAGTTGATGGCTTGTAATTCTGGAGCGCCAGCTGCTTCTGAGACTCTAGGAAAGATCAACCAATCAACTCCACTCCTGAGGCCTCAAAACAAGGTAGTGTAGGAAGACAAATGCTACGCTTACCTTAACTCAAGTATATTGCTTGTGAGCTCGTGATATCCTCATAAGGAAATCCTAACCTTACCACAACCTCTGAAACTTGGAAATCTGCCTCACAGGTGAGACGAGCCCTCCGAGGCTTAATTTAGCTTTTATCTTAGCCAGGATTTCTAGTCTGTCATATGTATTTTTCTGTTATGTCTTTTCTGTTACCAAGCACCAAATATTCTAGGTGGCCATAGTGGTCAATTTCGTTTACACTTATCTCACCAGGATTCAGTTTGAGTATGAAACTCTCTAGAGATAGGATGATCAGGTAGTGCCATCTATCTACCAAACCTGGTACTACACCACACTGCTTGGTCAGCACAGAAAGGAATGCCAACTTTTAGGGATTAAGAACCTAGTATACCTTTATCTGAATTACCACAAGGCCAGAAAAGTATGCAAATTATCACATGCTGCTTATTTACAGTTCGAAAAACCCAATTAGTGTACTGCTGTGCGACCACTCTTGGTAGGAAAGCTCAAGAAAGCTCAAGAAGATTTTCTCGAGCATTCTACTTCATTTGTTATTTAGACTAGCCATGACTCGACGATAAAACATTGAATTCAATTTGACAGTGTAGTTAACAAACCATCGGTGAGTGCTAGTATCTATTTTATAGATTATCCTTTGTTATGCTATAAGGACCAGAATCCCACGCTTGTATCATCCCACTTCGTAGATAGAAATATATGATTTCCTCTCTACTCAGCTTACCAGAAGATGATTATTTCCAGATAAACCAATAATACGGATATGTCAGCCTTTGCATACATGGAAACGATTTTAACGACTGTTCACTTTAGTAGGCGTAATGCGAGTTAGCCTATATATGGGGAAAAGTGGCGTGGCATTTATGCTCGAGTGTTGCAAGAGGACTTGAGGCAGATAGCATCGATAGACGCCTGTGCCCTCGCGAGAAGGCGGATACGAAATCAGCATGAGTAAATGGCCCAAGGCCCAAAAGGATGTCTACATCTTCGTCAGCATGATAGTAAAGCGGCTGATAACAGAATTACTAAACACAAATGGCTCCTAAAGGAAAGTATATCATGACCAACTGCCTCTCCGCGCACAGTTGACATGGTCTGCATAAACCGCCACCAGTGCAAGGGAGAATTCGTTTGGATGCAGGCACTGACAAATGGAAAGGATCTGTTACCGTAATAACAAGATTTTTAGTTCATGTGCCAAATACATGACTGTGACTCATATTTAATAATGGCAACCAATATCGTATTTAGTATTCGAAAACCTTTTTCCATCATTGTCACAAGTAAGCTCAAATAAATTATTTTATATTAAAGAGCTATCTTATTACAACCAGTGACGAATTGCTCTTGGTATTGCTTTTACTATTTTTACTATTATTATCATTATTATTATTATTATTATTATTATTATTATTATTATTATTATTATTTATTATCAGTGTTATATTTTTTTATTATTATCGATATCTTTGTAGCAGTAGTAGTAGTAGTAGTAGAAGTAGTAGTGGTAGTAGTAGTAGTAGTATCAATTGAAACGTCATCGTTTCAAATCTTTAAGAATCCTTTATTGCAATGATAATTATTCAAGAGATATCCTTTTTGCCTTCGTAAGATTCAAACTTACTATCTTTGCTAAGCATAAAATGCATGACCTCTACAAACACAGTCACACCATGAACACACTATGTAGAAAACAAGTAGTTTCTCCTTATAGTTTGGAAGACCATGAGTGCGTCCCATATGGTGGTGGGCAACATTAGCGTATACTTTTGCCCATTTGTCTTGGTAATTGCATTTCTTCCTTATAGATGACCCTCGTAAAAGTCCCTTCCCTCCTCGCCATTATAGTCACATGTCTTTTCCATCATACTACGTGACTAGGCGCGTGGCAGCAGGCAGTCACACGGACATCCGCCTCAATTGATGCGCTGCCATTATGTTTCAGCTGTGCTATCTTTCCCATAGAGTAACTTTCACTACCAGTTGATGTGAATTGTATCGACATGTGCTGTCTAACGACTGGGACAGCTTGAGATCGATTAACCTATGTCTGTACTGTCTGTATTGTCTCGTTGTCTGAGTTTTCCAAGTGTGTCAGCCTGGGTGTGTACATGGCAACACGGGCCAGCCCCAATAGCCGTGTGATCTAAGGTTGTCACCGAGTGCTCGAGGTCTCTCACCATAGCACCAGTTCCGTTCCGTTTCGGTTTGAGGTGTATGAACAAATTGTCAACCTGATCACGTGGATAATTTGAACATAGGAATGGAACCCTGAGGTGTTGATTATTAATGTATACCTGAACCTTTAGTCAGGAAGCAATATCTGAAAATGTGACGCTAGCTTACATTTTGTGTTAAAAGTCGGCAACATGTCTTTCCAACCTAATTTGGGGGTGCTGATTTTAAAAAAACATGTTGCCGAAACGGGAAATGTTTCCTTGACACTTTTGGGGCATTTTCCTTCAAAATTGGCCAAAAACATGCGTTTTCTGTAATATAAACCTAAACACACACCTGTTGGAGAATAGAAACTTCAAACTTGGTACACTTACACACTGACAGATGCTGAGCAGCACTTTGCAAAAGAAGTGTGAAAATGCACCATAGGTGCTTGTTTTTGGGTCATTATCACCAAAAATCACCAAAAAACGCACATTTTTGTAATTTCCGGTGGGACGAATTTTAACACTGCAATCTTCTTCTGTCTATTTATTTACAAAAAGATATTAAACATATGAATATGTTGCTCACTCTAGATAAAGTTTGAGAATGCAAACTTAGGGGATTTTTAAGGTGAAAACTGGTAAAAATGTCAAAAAATACTTTTTTTGTATTTTCTCTTATAAAATCATTATGGATTTCACAAATTGCATGGACTTTGGTATGAGTATAACTGTAATGTTGCTTATTAGGTATGCTCTTAAAATTTAAATCTAGGTAATACAGCATTATTGTCTTCATGATATGTTGGCTAATCTCTGCAAAAATCTCTTATCTCTTGCCTTTTTATAGGTTTATCGCTTCCAACCACTTACATTCTGCATGAATATAATGTAAAATATGTAAAATACTAGATTTTTTGTTTATTAGTATGTCATATCATATGTTTCTACTTTAATATTCCTGCAGTTCTCTAGTTCGACACATTTGCAAGCTGCTCTGCAATGGAAGACTGTTGCACGTCCATCTACATTTCTGATTTTTGGGAAAATTTGCAGGATTTGCAAATGTATCCAGTTGTGCACTGATAGCTTATTAGTTCAATGCATTCTTTCAATCATGAGCCGTAGGCAGATTTTCCCATCTGATAGCTTCCATCCGTACTGGAAAAGATTATGTAGTATGGGAGCTGGTTCAGCGGCCTGTTTTCATATCAAGGCAGGGTAAGGGCATATCACTGTAATTGGTCTGCAGACCTCAAATTTTCAAAATAGATTTATAATTTTCATTCATTTTGGTTTAAAAAGAACGCATTCTAAGGTTCATAAATCTAAGTTAATCCACTATTTAGTATAGGGAATAAGATCCGCCGCTGAGCATTGATGCAGATTTATAGCTGAGACATAAGTGTTTGTTGCAAAAGCTGAGGTCGCCAAGGCCAAAGCTTTGCAACAAACACCCACGGCGAGGCTATAAATCTGCACCAATGCTCAGTGGCGGGTCATAATGGCTATTATTATACCTCACGTGAAAATACTCTCATCCCATTGGATGAGAGCCATGTGTCAAGACTGCTAGCAACCTGTGTGTCTGTAGGTTCAGTGACAGCGGGCGCTACTCAAGGATTAGCGCCCGCCATCAAGTAGCTGTGAAATAGCAACCTACTGTTTCAAGATACCCCATACTGTGACGTCATACTTTCAAGATCCCCACATGTGGAAGTGAGCGAGCGGGGAAAGTAGGTCACTACTCACCGCGCGTGGCGAAAGTATTTCAAGGCTTCAGCAGAATGCCGCCGTCAACAATGGAATTATCTTATTGTTGGGAACAACTTGCGCGAGTGTCTCAATTCAGGGGAAAAAGTAAAATCTCAACCCAGTTGAGATGGTAGGTTGTTCAGGAAGGATAAATTAAATACATGTAGTATATCCCAACATGGTCAGCACGGTAAACCTGCTGCTCCGAAATTACACTGCCCAAGTGAGTTTTGTAAGTTTCAACTTGTCATGGATTTTGGGTGCCCGGGGGTGAGGGGGGTGTTGTTCGGTATAATAAAACAAATGTGACATCCCTGCGGGGTTGCTAACATGGTAGTCTACCCCTCGTGAGCATTGTCACCCTCGGGCTACGCCCTCGGGTGACAATGCTCACTCGGGGTAGACAACCATGTTAGCAACCCCGCAGGGATGTCATATTTGTATATTATAGCGAGTTGGAGTGATAAAGAATTAGAAAAACTCTGTGATAATGACACAAAAATCATGTTTTCTAATAGTTGCTAAACCTGGATTTGGTCCCTGCTCAGGAGCCTCAGTCTGGATTCCGTCCCGGCTCGGGAGCCTCAGTCTGGCTCACTGCTGTGAATCGGGACCACTTTCAAGCCACAGAAACAGCTTCTCACTGAACATAGTGTTTTCCAAGCCTAGGTATTTTCATAGCAATGCGCTATAATATTCAACAAGGTGCGAACTGAAAATTTGAAAAAATGAGATATTTCAACTATGTTTGGATATTTTTACTAATCACTTTAATAGACACGATAATTTATCACTATTTTATTGATTAATTATGAAAAAAAAGATCAATTATTTCCAAAGCATACTTTAATGGCTTGTCCTAGATGCAGATGTCCTGTTTGCACCCTTTTAACTTCAAAAGGTTTTGATTTTTCCAAAAACTAGGAATGCTATTTCAAAATCAATACAGGAAATCCTCCTACCCACTTGACTATATAATACATTATGAGTTATTGGAAATATATATCAAGTTCATATCTAGCAGGGAATAACAACTTTTTAAAAGGTTGCAAACAGGACACTATGGATTTTATTTTCATACTTGGAACTCTCTCTTTATCAGGAAAATCATGTTATATTTGTATGACATTATCTGAGTATATAAGCTGGAAATGAAATTGATATTTCAGTAAATATTATTAGTTTTACTCCACTTTGGAACTCATGACTATTTAACCCCTGCTTACCTACTTTGGGACACTTAATTGCCTCACTAGTGTAACTGACATGCCATTAGTGTATATACCCTGAACTCTGAGATTGTTATGACATGCACAGTCTATAATGCACTTCTACCCAAATACCTGTTATATTATGGGTTCTGGTTGAGTAATATATCCTGACACTTCCCTTCTCCTAGGTCTGACACCAGCTTGTGTTGACTTAGCACATACCTCAGATGAAGGAACTTCAATTTCTACCATAAGTGATTGGATAAATGCCATTGACCCATTAATGCTTAAAAGAGTTCCTCTCGACATTGATGTCTAAATCTATGATAATGATGTAAATAACTTTGGGATTCAGGCTACTTTTGGGCTAACTAGGTATTTAATTCTGTGTAAAGATGCAATAAATGCTGTAGAGTGATATGACAGCTACAAAGGATAAAGAGTAGCTTTCTCATTATATAATATATGTTTTATTAGCATCTTGGTGTATTGAAAATGAAGTGGAAATTATCTTGATTTCATACTGCATTTCATATGAGAAAGGTCACAACCCAAAAGAACCACCCCAATCTTCACAACATCCCGACATGCTCGGTAAACAACACCTTTTATGTATCATGTATTTTGAAAGCTTAGCTCCGGCCCCTTCTATAACTAGAACTCAAATTTTAATTTGTATCAGCATAATAGATGTGGTATTCATGCTGCTTGTCTTGGTATATAAACCTTATCTGGTTTTTATAGGCAATTTCCTGTTGATTTCTTGACACAAAAGCTTGTTTTTCTTCATGGGACAAGTGTCCCATTCACACCTGTTCTGTTCGTAATCGATTCCACACGATACATATAAAAAATTCTCTTTCATAAAGCATGTTTCTTGAAAACAAAGATAGTCGTGTTGTTACCAAGTATTTTAGTGATCTTGTCATGCTACTTCTACAGGTGCTGTGTTGGTAACAGAGCAGAGATTTTGAAGTTAGCAATTATTTAAAATCCTGTGTCGCAAAGTTGTCTCTTTCTTGATCAGGTTGAGCAGTTTTTCTGCACCTTGTATGGTTTCCCTTATTTGCTGTCCTATGACAAAGCAAGGGAGATACTTTTCCAGCAATCAAAAGCAGCAAAGAGCCCACCTACATTAGATGCACTACACCTACTCACTTTGATTATGAACACTGCCTTGATTTGGAAATAGGCCCGGGGGGGGCACTCAGGTACACAGGGGGGCCGCACCTTAGTTACGTATTTCGCGGAAGAAGGGGTCTTTTTTTAAGACCTCCGCATGTCCGCGATTTTGTAAAAGAAGGGTACTTTTTGGTACCAAGGTACGAAGTATGGGGGTCAAAATCCCCTTGCAATCCACGAAATATACGCGGCTCTGACGCGAGTGACTCCCGAAGTGACTGGACTTCCGAGTCTGCTGCCGCCACTTGCTGCCGCTAAACACGCAGAGGATTATATAATCTTAGGTTAAAATACGTGTTCCCGTTCATCCAATGTCAGTGTTTTGATAAAAGAAGGGGTGTTTATTTAGTGGAAAAAATCAGCGTTTTATTAAAATAAGGGTGCTTTTTTGGCCAGAAATCAGTGCTTTAGGGGTATTTTTTAATTTTGATAACGAACGTATGCGCCCCCCTAAATACCCAAGTGCCCCCCCCGGGGAAATAGGTAACTGAACCGGCTCCCATACTACATAACCTCTACCAGTATGGTTCAAGCTATTGGATCATGACTTTCTTGAATAAATCTCCCATTCCTGAAGAATGCATTTTTGAACTTAAAAGCTGTCAATGTACAACTGGATGCAATTGCAAATCCTGCAAATGTCGCCAGAAAATAAAAAATGCAGATGGACCTGCAACAGTCTTCTATTGCGCAGCAGCTTACAAATGTGCCAAAATAGAGAACTGCAGGCACATTGAAGTAGAAACACATGATATGACAAACTAATGAACACAAAAGCTGGTATTTTACATGAGACATTATATTCATGTAGAATGTAAGTGATTTAAAACCATAATTAACAATATTAAGGCAAATTCCTAATATTACAGGTTTTTGGCAGAAATTGTCTAAAATATCCCGAAGACAATAATGCTGTATTACATAGAATTAAATTTTAAGAGCATACCTAATATGCAACATTACAGTTATACCCATGCCAAATTCCATGTGTTTGATGACATCCATTATGATTTTATTAAAGAAAATACAAAAAAAGCATTTTTTGACATTTTTACCAGTTTTCACCTTAAAAATTCCCTAAGTTTGCATTCTCAAACTTAATCTAGAGTGAGCAACATATTCATATGCTTAATATTCCTTTGTAAATAAATAGACAGAAGAAGTTTGCTAACTGGTATGCAGTGTTTAAATTCATCACAATGGAAATTACAAAAATGTGCGTTTTTTGGTGATTTTTGGTAAAAATGACCCAAAAACAAGCACCCATGGTGCATTCTCACACTTCTATTTTCAAAAGTGCTGCTCAGCATCTGTCAGTGTGTAAGTGTACTAAGTTTGGCGTTTCTATTCTGCACCAGGGGTGTGTTTAGGTTTATATTACAGAAAACGCATGTTTTTGGCCATTTTTGAAGGAAAATGCCCCAAAAAAGTGTCAAGGAAACATTTCCCGTTTCGGCAACATGGTTTTTTGAAATCAGCACCCCCAAATTAGGTTAGAAAGACATGTTGCCGACTTTTAACACAAAATGTAAGCTAGGTTGATTTCTGGCTTGAATTCTGGATTCTGCTTCCTGACTACTTATTAAAAACCTAAAAAACTTTCCGAAAATGTCCAACTTATCCTGTTGCCACTGTTTATCGATATCAGCATTTGAAAAAATGAAACGTAGGCTCAAAGGGGATCTGTAGATAGACAAAACATATTCAAAGCCTATACAATGTACCTAGTACGCGAAGGGGATCCGTCCGGAAAGAATGTAAAATGAACGTTGTTTCCCAAAGCATCGATACCGGGTCCATTAGAGTGGAGCAGTGGACCCGAGACTCTAAATTGGACTGGCATAATAAACTGGCTGGCAGACAGGAGAATGATAACCTCAATGCTGATGAGACGAGATGAGTCGAGGGACCTAATAAAGTCTTTGTTAGAACTCAATTTGGTTTTTGGCTTATGGATGACAAGTTGGGGACACGAGGGGATGAGGCACGGGTCCGTCGTCGCTGAGAGGCAATTTGCCTTTAACTACCTTGCATGACGCTAGTGTGGTGAGAAACGCGCCTGGGGAGAGCTACGCACTGACCCCTCGTGTACCAAGCAGGGCCCTGGTACAACAACCTTTTACAGTACAGTGCCGGCATTGAATTCCTGCACTAAACGCGTGGGGACCCCGGGCATAATACACGACCGTACGCTCGATTGTTTCCTGGGCATGGATGCATGGATGACCTCACAACTGAAAGTGACTTCGATAAGCTATGTGGATCATTGCTATGCTTGGATTATGTTTTTGACTTGCTATTTCTGGGTGGCTGTACATGTACAACAAGACACTGGCAGACGTCAGGTAGATTGGGGCAGGAATCAAATGCGTGTACTGTACGGGTAGTTTATGTTTATAGGAGGGATCTCCCGTGGCCTTAGTGGTTAGGGCGCCTCTGTCCATCGTGCCAAGTCAAAGGTTCGAGTCACAACTTGAACCCCATAAGCTGGTTGACCTGGTCGCTATACAAATGTGCGGCGTTACAAAGGGCTGTATATGTTGCCTCTGTAATAAATATACGCCTAGGACAACTCCTAAAGTAACGGGAAATTATTTTTAGTCCAGACCGTCTTCTATCTCGGTACGATATGACAAAAGCAGTCGAAAGCAAAGATATTCTTACGAAACCAAAACGAATATTCTATGTATGGAAACCCTCTATATTGTAAACTTCGGCGGAGCAGAGTAAACAAACATTTACTCTCTGGTCCTGCCAGTGTATTAATTATCTGTAATGTATATTTTGGTCTGTTGACTTAGAGGGACTAGATTGGCCGTCCGGCTGGGCAATGGGGTCATTTCCTCCTGTCGTGAGTCACGGGAGAAATTATGGGGGATACCTCCGCGCTTAATTCGGGACCCAGAAGTTGTAGGGTATGCACTAAGTGCGACATGAGTAGTTTGGATAACGCTAAACATATGGGCGACGACACGTGAACGGATAGGATAGATATGTTCAGCGAGATATACAGACTACTCGATACTGAAATTGAGTCAATGAGGGCTTCGAATGACATTTTCCCTGTTCTAATTGGAAGAGTTCTTGATTGGCTCTCCGAGAAAGGTATGCTAAACCTGAGAATAGTAGCTGAAGAATGCAAGTCTCCACTGTGAATAGGTAGATGATATCAAAAGGAATTTTTAATGAAATTGACTGCATTTCCAAATGGCGAAGGCAAAATCATTATGAACACACCTGAGGATATTCTACATGTATACATTCTCCAGGAAAACCCATGTAAGGATGTTTCCGATGTTGTGTAAATGATGTTCTTTTCTATTACCGCCAGGTACAGTGAGAGAAGCACGGACAGTATTGAGCACTTGACATGCCCATATGCTATTGTATATTGGTAAAATATATAGATGTATAATGAATGAGTGGAAAGGCGGCGAATAAGCAGGAAGATCTTCTGAAGATTTCCAGTTTTAGAACCTCACTGCAGTGCAGCTCTAAAGTGGTTAGCTTCTATCTAAAGTTGATTATGGGAGTGATCCTGTTGAGAACGTTAATATCGTTTCCAAATATGTTTAATTAATCCCGCTGTATGCGCAAGACACTTTTGCTAAAGAATTTACGACATATTCCTTGCTCATTGATACTTTAAAAGGTCTAATCAAGTTCATTTAAGACCAACGCATCTCAAAGAAGATGGGTATCTAGTTATTTTTGTTGTATGTTACAAATTGTTTATTTTGTTTCTGTGTTCTTTGTTAATGTAGTATTTATGTATAATTTTGTAAATTCAACTTTACAGTCAATAAATTACATACATACCTATATACACAAAATGTATCAGTGTAGGACGAGGGTCGAAAGAGGCGTAGGGTAAAAGTAATGTATAGGACGAAAGATATAAGCCGCTGTTAAAGTCCTACTTGATTAATATGATATGTGAGAGGGAAATAACTTGTAACAAGATATTGCGTCACAGGCACCTTAGTGTGTGGATTTTGTAACGCGTAGGTTAATATATGTTATTATACCTCACGTGAAGATTCTTGATTCTGATTGGTCAAGGGCCATGGATTAATCGTCATGATTTCCTCACTACTTAGTAACAGGCGGTTGTCCTGCACAGCTAGGGAATTAACATGTTAATCACGGCAACATGCAGCAGGTGATTAACATGTTAATCACCTCTACCAGGCAATGAGCTCAATGCGCATGCGTGCATATCAAACGTCAGCCATCGCCGACGTGAAATCAACAAGGCTGACCGCCTCAAATTTAAAATCGTGCCTAACAGGCACCATGCAACGGATTTTTATCAAATAAAGATAGAATTATACAAACAAATGAGGTATGGTACGAACGTGACTGGTTTTGGGGGGTGTTTCAAGTTATACATATGAGCGCCCAGTTTTTTTGGCGCAAATGCTATTTTATAAATGCTCGGATCTCTAGGTTAGAGTCTTAAAACTGCGATGAGGCCAATATACAGCATATACTAAACAACGAATTAGTTACCACAGTTAGAGTTGATCGAACTAAAAAAGACAGTAAAAGTACAAACAAACAAATAAGGTTCAGTGTCTTGCTAAAACATAAGCACATAGATTGATTAAGAGGTGGTATCAATTAATGCAGTTTAAACGTTTTGTGATACAAATTGTATTTGAAAAAGGAAGCGAAACATCGAGTAGACTCATTTGTTCATGTTTTCAGGAATGTTTCTGAGTCAAACTGAAAATTTTCTCCTGTTGTACGTTTTGGGGCTTCTCTTTCACTCTGATGCGTCAATGCAACAATCCCTGTTATTGTAATTTGTAAATTTTTAACAAAAGAGTATTTATCCAAAATCTCTGGTGTTTGTCAATTTTCCCCCTTTTGTGTTTTGTATGTTGTTCGGTATAATAAAACAAATATGACATCCCTGTGTGGTGTACAACAGGAATAACTCCCCCGAGAGAGGAGTGTCGCCCAAGGGCTTACACCACACAGGGATGTCATATTTGTATATTACTGCCGACAGATGGCGACAAACAGCTTGCCTATTCTTAATAGGCTGAGATGTGTAGGACATAGGCCGTGATATAAGTCAAATATATTGATAAGAAGTTTTTTTTTAACTATTTTTTTCTATGACATCATCGCATATCAATTTGGATTTTCTGCACAGTTATTTGCACTTATAATTTTGTCGAATGTATTAACAATTTTGTATAATTATACACAATCAATAAACATTCATTCATTCATAACTCCTCTGCCAAGGATAACATGGATTCTAACTGCAACTGCAAGATCACCATATGCATCATTTAAAACACCACACGTGTTCAGCAACCAGACCGGACCACTGTTAGAGGCTGGATAGGTTTCTGTTCTAAACTCTCCAACTCACATAAAATGACTAATCAAATTTTGCACCCCGATATGCTAGATTGAATACAACAAATTGACATACTTTGGGCGAGGAATGAAAGTAAACTAGACAGAAGTCAACACCACACATGAGTCAGCGCCGTGATAACCTAATCAAGGTTGGCAAAGGCATATGAATAATCAAAGTCAAACAGCCCACTTGCAAATTTCCCATGAATTCGAGTCTTATCAATCTTGAAATTCCCCTGTGTATGGTATCAATAACCTTAAATGCTGACAGCTATTTCTCTCGTTTGACCGTTTACTAAGGAGTTCAATGCCTTTTGATAAAATCGGTAATTTGAGGCCACCATGTATGGATTCTAGTATAAGAAGTGCATAGTTCGTTACTTGGGCACAAGATGATATTAGTCAAGCGTCACTCTTCATAAGTATATATACTTGTGATGTACGTAGTAAACACGATACAGATAGGAACAGGATACGTTTATTATAACTCTATGATGTAAACGTATCCTTTATCTTAGTTCTATTCATCTTCACAAAACTATCTTCCTGTACGTACATATTAGGCACTTAAGATCACCCGAGCTTCAACGCGTGTGAGTTTATGGCACTTGCTCGACTTTTAAAAGATGGAGCGAGTTACTTTTTGTTTTGGTAATAGCCTTTCAAGCACCTCAATCCAGACTGATTTGTCCAAGCAAGTCTGGACGTTGATATTAAGTGAGGATTGTTTACCAGCATGGTTTGCAGCCAAATATAAAAAGGTGTCCTATGAACAGTACAGACATTCAATTCCTGCACCAGTCAAGTGGACGTCTGCCAGTGCCTGTTTTTACAACACCCACGGATAACATGTCAAAAATAAGCCAAGCACATCGATGACCCATGTAGTTTACGTATCAAAGATGAGTTTAATTGTGAGGGCATACATCCATGCCAGGGAAACTGTGTGGCAATCGGGCGCTCGGTCGGCTGGCCGCGCATTTAGTGCAGAGATTAAATATGGGCACTGTAAGATGTGCCTGACTTATGCTTTAGCCAAATTACTCTGTGCGCTATTTGTGTTGTGTTTGGGATGACGTCAGACTATGATGCCTAAGCCTTACACTGAGCCACATAACGTATACAATCACTTCCGCAAATATTCCCAATAGGAATATAATAAAATATAACCTAGGGTTGAGCTTACCAATTCCTTGATATGCATAAGGGAGAATTGCATTTGCACGAAGACCGTCTCCGAGGAATTTATGACTGGTCTCGCCGACGGGTTGTAGTTGTTGAATATATTCTGCAGTAGGCGTTCCTCGTCCGATCGCCCCTCTCTGCCCCGGGCTCCCCAATCCGGTCCTTCTGTGGAGGATTCTGGAAAGCAGAACGTGGTAAAAGTTAGAGCCATATAAGCTAGAATTTACCATATAAATTATTTGTCTAGAAATATCGTATTCGCGCGATGATTGTTTATTTAGGATTTTCGTAAGAGTAGTGTGTGCAGTACAGATATTTGATTCGTGCATGTCTGCCAGTGCCTGGTTGTACAAACACCCATGTATAACATATCAAAATAATAAGCCAAGCACATCACTGACCCACGTAGGTTGCGGTTCAAAGCAGCGTTCCGTTGTGAGGTCAGCGACCTGTGGTCACATTCATGCCCAGGCAACATGGTGGCAATCGGGCATGCGGTCGTGTTTTCTGCTAGTGCTGCAGACGCATTTAGTGCAATAATTGAATGATGGCACTATATGTTTGGTTTTGTATGCTAATGTATTGCGTAACCCGGATAGAAGAAGCTACCAAACTGTTTTATTTAGTTTGAATTCGTCTTAACCTCAATGTTCAGTTAAAATATTTGAAGAGTTGCATATTGATTGTTCATGAATTGTTATGTGTAACTGTATGATTTCGTAATTGCCCGATTACAGCAAATAAACATACAATACGATAATACAATTTTTTGGACTTTCGTTTTGAACCAATGTTGGTTTATTCTGTATTTAAACCACTTACGTACCAGCACAAGACATGATAATTGACGAAGGAACTGAAATATTCAGCTTAGAAGAAAAGTCCACTCTTTTTATACTAACCATTAACGATGAGGCCCAGCATATATTTGACAAACACAGGATCATCCTTCACGGGTAGCTTGCGGTGTTTGTTTTGTGTTTTTCTAGGATCCTCTGACCCGTATCAAAGACCTTACAGCAGCGCACATTTATATAGCGACCAAACCAACCACACTAACGGAGACCAGAACATATTGTCACACGTTTTGAGGAGTCACGTATCATATTACCATAATGCCATGATGGATTGACTTTCTTGGAAAGCGTAATAAGCGAGATCAACGATAAATCCAAGGCTCTGCGGATAAGTTGAATGCAATATATGTTAATATTGTACCATATAAACGGCTGCATATTCAAAACTTAAAATGACACCTTAAAGTGTCCACTTAATCGCAGATTCAGCTTAACAGTGAGTAGGACTTCAACACACGAGTCAAGTTTTTCGTGCTTTTTGTGTGGGGAGATTATTATTATTTGTCAATCATTGGAGGAATATAGGTTATATACATTACCGATAATTTAGGTATTAAATATTTTTTTACCCCTTTTCAGTTATTATTTTTACCATAAAATAGGATGTAAAAAACATTGATAAGCGGATTAAATTATCTATTTGACCGATAGGAAATCAATATCACATTAGACATTTTAGATATGACCACCTTTTGTGGCTGTTTACGCAAATATGAACCATAATGCGCTCTTTGTCCATGTAGCCACATATATCAAGACTGACGCCAGGCGTCTAAATAAACCAACATAAATCATTCCAAGCTGTCGTCAGAAGTGTTTTTATACATGAACTTTTGTTATGACTTAAATCAAGCATGTTCCACATCGGGAGGTCCCATCAAACATAATTTTATTCATACTTTTTTCTAAATAATATCAATAAGCTTTGATTTATGCATTTCAGGTAGCATCTGCCACTGTGGTGAACATGTGTTTAGATTTGGTTAGTTAGTTTTATCATGTTTATCAATGTATGTTACTTTTCAGACTCACGTGTTCCTTTACCTCTTAAACAAGTATGTACTCCTAGTATCAAGGGCTAGAATAAATACAAATATTTGAAATTGATAAAATCTTTGGGATAAATAAGTGTGATATACTTGTCAATAAGGTAAGTTTAGCAGCGAAAGAGGTTATTTCTTTTAGGCGTAAGACAGGTGGACCACTAATCTTTTTAAAAAGCATTTAGCCAAATGGAACCTTAAGAGTATTGGTCCCTTCTAGTTAATGTAATCGATTCATATTTTGGGAAATGGGAAAAATTTGCAAATGATTTCTGAAAGTTTATTCAATTTGACTTATTCACGTTTTTATGTACATAATGCTTTCATGGTACTTTCTTCCATCACATGTATACTGAGTACCTGGTTGTATACATCATGACACATAATGTCCAAGATTCCCATTGTAGGAATTCGTGATAATATTGAGTGAGCCATAGAAAAATGAAACAAAACAAAACATCTGTTTTACCGAAAATTAGAAAAGAGACAGAAGAAGAATCCATGAGCCAGTTGCACCAACGTGACTCAGGCTCAAACTTAGGCTCAAGTCTCAACTGGATTGTCTACAACAATAGCATCAATTTGAGACTTGAGCCTGAGTTCGAGCCTGAGTCACGTTGGTGCAACTAGCCCCAGTATATTATAGTGGCCGGCTATCAATCACCTGATCCATTACCAGTCCATCTATCTAATAGTAACCCTTTAAAATCGTGAAAAGCGTAATAGATAACATACATGTATTGATATGAATACAATTCACATAATCACATCATTCCATTAACAACAGATCGGTCATGAATGTTGCACCAAGTGCGCTTTTTACTCTTTCTTTTATATGTAGATGTTACTTTTGTTTGTCCGAAGTGCAACATTTATTGTGTGCAATCACCTCTCATTGAAGGGCAGCATTTATTATCATCTGCACCGTATTTCTGCAAAGGATAATATAGGACGGGACGTACAAAAACACTTATTCTCTCATTGTACGTCCCGTCCTTTGTCATAACTTTACTATCATTCATCATGAACCTGCTTAAGTACATACTCAGATAGTGTCGAAATCCACTTCATCAATTGTTATCATATTTTATATTTGCAATTAAGCTGTTTTAGTCCGGACAAAGCTCTAACTCAGTACACTGCGTAATGGTGTTTCACGATAGAGTCAATACTTTTTAATCAACTTCATCAATTAACATCAGCTAATACCTATTGACCTCTACTATAAGCGAGTAATTGACTGTGTCAGATTTGCGTTTGATTACCAAACCCTACCATGATTGAAAATAGTTCATTAACTGGAAAGAGGCGTATGTCTACATTAGAGCGTGTAGTGCAATCGGATTAGAGTTTCGTAGTTAAAACTGTATATAAGTAGGAAAGTACTGACAATCTTCCATAAAAAGACCTGGTCAATCATTATAAAACACAATTAATTAAGTACAATTTAATCATTTATATTATCTAGGATTAGGCACCTCTTACATAGTCATTACTTCGAAGCAGGCTACACTACTCAACGTTCTTACTTTCAAGTACAACTTTTAAAAAAAAGTGGCATTATGTTTTAGATATCAAAATTGCTTTGTTTACTTCAGAAGATGTGAGAAGGCAAAAACGGTATCGAATATCTCATTACACGAGCACACTTTGGCAAATATTATTGATAACAGTGAAAAGATAGATACTTATTTCCAACAATCGTGTCAGCTTTTCACTCTCCATTTCACTGGAAAATTATTATATTTACAAATCTTCTTAAATATTTTAAGCAATTGCTTTGCAAAGTAATGAATGTAAGAATGCATGCGAACTCGCAAAGTGAGCACTGTTCTATGTAATCACACGCCGATGATAGGACCAACACTCATTTTGCTTTAGTCCACAACATGGTCATTCGATGTTTTTTAAACAACATCTCCGACATTCCTATGCCTACTAGATAACTGTTTCAGCTCTCTTATCTTAGAGTATATGAACTCTTCAAAAACGTTTCTATAGTCCTTGTGTGTCAGTAGCATTGTAACACTTAATTGCATTTTTTAGATATAATGTTATGTATGAGTATCTTCCTTTTACCATTTTCAATATTCATATAAAGGATTTTCTATTATCTTACGAAATTAAATACATGCCTATGTGCATTTATAACGACCAAGTATTGTGTTTAAAGGAACAACTGTATTCCTCACGAATCTAAATCTAAAGGGATTAAGATATCCAACCTCTGTAAAAAGGGGCGGGCGAGTCGTTCATAACAGGCCATAACATAATGCCACCATGCTAGACAGCAAGGCCTTTATGCAGTAACATTGCTATACTTCAATCAGCGCTCGACGCTGGAATGACAAACCTACCAACCAGACACCCCATAGGTTCCTTTTTTGTCATTTGGAATGCATTTGGTAGCAGCTCGTTTCTGGCATGACGACCCACGAGGGACCAACACACACCCTTGAGTCTCGTAACACAACGCGTCTCTAATGTGTCTCCTGTCTAGCGAGATTTGTTATGGGTCGTAACGTCTCAAAATATCAGGTGATTCGATGCAAGAGTTCGAAGTTAAGAGATAAAAGCAACCTTAACGAGCGAGAGTTTAAAGTAAATTCTTTGTCTTTGATATATTCGTGCAGTTATGATTTTGAATAGTTTATGTTTTTTCATTTGTAATAAGTTTGTACTTTTTCGGGTACATTTTGTACAACGTATGATTGTGTGTATTATGCGCACAGACAATACGCATACGTACGTACTATTTTGTCTGTTGTTACTTTTGATTTCAATATTTCAATGTCAAACCATGCTTATAAGGTAGCGAATGTCTTTGAGAGAACTTTCAATGAGCGACCTATCAAACATCTGCAGAAGATGCCGGTATCCCGACTAAAACATGTCAGAAGTAAACCAGACGGATGAATATTTTTTGAACAGCGAATCCCACAGTTGAAATAACCTTTTTATGACTTAAACTATCTTATAAAGCAAAAAAGCCCCTCCACCAAATTAGATCGTTAGTAATACATTTCAAATACTACTTTGAAGCGATATCTTACAATATAATAATTAAGCAGACGGCCAAGAAAACATATTGGGTTTCGAAATGAAAAAGACATATTTGAAATTCATTACTACGTTTATTGCGGTCGTGATAAGCCAGTTGTACCTACAACTAGTCAGTGACGATTTAGCCTTAATATAGCAAAAAAGACACTATAATAAGGCCTAGAAAAATAAATTGTTTGTTTCCTGTAACAGTCCGGAAAAAATAGGTAATGTAGGTCGGTGAAAAAATATTTTTTTTGCATTATTTTCTTGGTCAAAACAGTGTGTTTTATGCATGTTTTACGTTGATTAGGAGTTGGAAGGGCAGAAAGAAACTTTAGGGTAGGGATGTTTCTGAATAAAAACTTGTAAGGGTAAGGTTACAGGAAACAAACAATTTTGTTTTTAGGCCTACTCCAAAATTGTAGCAAAACAAGTCAGATGTATTACACGTACAACTGTTTTCCTCCTCAGGTGTATATATCTGAAAACAAAAATCACGCCTCTACATGTACATGTACAGTGCCGACATTTAATCCCTGCACTAAATGCGTGGATAGCCCGGGCATATTACACGACCACATGCCCGATTGCTCCCCAGTTTCCTAGATCCTGGGCATGAATGCATGGAGGACCTCACAACTGAACGTATTGTAGCTTCGATTCGCAGGCTACGTGGGTCATTGATGTGCGTGGCTTATTTGTTGATATGTTACTCATGAATGAATCCACGTACAACCAGGCTTTGGCAGACATCCGGTCGACTGTAGCAGAGGTTAAATATATGTACTGTAAGTGGCTGTCTGTGTTTTATGTTGGCAGCTGGCTCAATCACAGTGCAGGTGTCACTAGCAGCGGTTACCTGATTGATTCACTGTTATCGTTCACCAGTCCCCTGTCACTGAGGCATTGATCCACGTGGTCAAAGTCATCAATCAATGTCCAAGACCATAAGGTATAGCATAACAAACTCTTCATCTTATACCAGCAGGGGATATGGCTAGTGTTAGTCTTAGCTCGTACTAAACTATGGGAGACGTCAGGGAAATCACACATCTCACACAACCGCTAGAACAAAGGAAAATATATTGGCCTGTGGTGGCAGATTTAAAATGTTTCATGTTGGATTTGACGCTAGTCTAGAAACCCTCCTCTGTATGGTAGACGTATGCGCGGTAGAACGGCAGTACTTCTCATCGCGGTGTACTCTAATTCAAGTCTAAGATTGCAGGTGCGAGAACGAATTGTTAATGGAAATACCTGCTATAAAATAGGTTGCATCCTTGAAATAAAGTACTCAATGAAAAAGAAAAACTATCAGGGCATTCTTATCGAAATCAAATGCCTTTCCAACCTTGTCAGAAGGGAATAGCATATATGCTATAGGTGTCATAAGTCAATGCATTTAATTCTGAACTGCATAAAATGATATGAAAACTTTGGACGTGCATTTAGATAGAATATCATTTAAAACTAGACGTGCACCTTCAGTGCTGAAAGTCCCATCATGTAGCAATCATAAGGAAGATACCAATAGCCTTTGATCTTTGATCCTAGTCTAGTTTTCTAGATAGCCACTTGACAGAAAAGGCAAATCCACATCATATAAAGTATTGACTTGTCAAATCCGACTGAAATTCGTCCAACAGTTCTCAAGATATAGGCCAAAAATATGTTCTCTTATGCATAAACATTTTGAAATATCTGTTCTTATTAAGCAATTAGAATAAAATGAACATCCGCATCGTGAATCGTAATTATATATCAAATCTGGCTGAAATTCGACACGCGATTCTCGGCATAAATGCAAAACAAAGCAGACTAAAAAGTTCAAGATGACCGATTGATGACATTAAGGCACACCTTAGTCACACAGTCTGGTAGTAATTGGGGTTTCGGTTTTCGAAGATATCCTCTGCACAAAAAGTGTGAGACACACATTATATGTCAAGCACGCACACACACACACACACACACACACACACACACACACACACACCAGATGCATGATATCCTACACCCTTACTCTTAATACAAGTACGGTTGTAGATGCAATGCATCAATAGTCAAAAGGCGGGGCCAAGTTATTTATGAACTTGTGAGGGAACCGGATGTATAAAGAACATTAACATTATAGAGGAAAATAATTTATAATGACTAGATTTGTATCATTTTTGTAGAAATGAAACAAATATCGGAATTCTAGGCGCAAGCTGGAGACTTCGAAATCTCTTGGGTGCGAAGCTACTTGGGTACGCATCAGTTTGGTTACGAACCAATTTGGTTACGCAATCTCCTGATTTCATTTTATACACGTAGTAATTTTTTCTTTAGTAATTTTCCTTCCTATACTGAAAAATATACTTTATGTCCGCTTAAAATATTTTATATATTTGAAAACTTCATGCTAAATTAAAATAAGGAAGGCACGATTTTCCGCGGCAAAGGATATGTACCGGGCCAACATTTATATTATAACCAATCAGAATAGAGAATTATATTCAGTCCGGCCCCAGCATTTCCAACATGGCCGTCCGGACTATGGAAAATTCAAACAAGCTTCCCAGATAGGCGTGGCCTGAGGGCCCCGCCAATGAAAATTGAAAAGGGATTATTGAACCAGACAGGAATAATCACCTGCAGCAAGTATTTTCTTATGATTTTGCTTTGTTATCAAACGATTTGTATACGTGTGTCCAACCATGTATACAGACTAGGTGCAAATGGATACTTTTGTCATTTCCCACAAGATTTACAACTGATAACCATGATTTCTTAGTTCTATATATAAGTGATTTTGGGAGGTGAAGGCAATACATACTAAAACAGTTTATTTTCGATATCTAAGATGTTTTCAATAAAGCTGGTGATGTTGTTTACATCTTCACTTGTGATATGCGCAATTTATTGAGAAGTATTAAAATAAAGATAACCGAACCAAATGTACCAATAGCAGGCTGTGGATGGTCAGGGAGCTTAATGATGTTACTCTGCTCTTCACTGTCAAAGAAGTTCTATGTCGACAATGATGTAATCTCATTAGTTGCACGTTTAAAGCCCTGTGCTGTCATTCTCATTTATAGTTATTTTCTTGCCTAAGTATCATGCCCTCCCACACCTCGATCACCCACACACTCAAGTAAGCGGGACGTATCAACATAATGTATGCGTCGTTGCCTATATTTTGTTGTTGATAAGGCAATAAATATGAAAGTGTAATTAACCCTGGATGACCTAGGGTGATGCCCACGGTTCATATGCATAACTATACTATGGTAATCATGATGTTCTACATGATAAGGTTAGCCTTGCCTCACCCTCCGCTCATTACTCCTGCCTACTGCAGAACTAGCATCACATGTCAAGTCTAAGAAACGGAATCACACACACAAACAAGCATATATATATATATATATATATATATATATATATATATATATATATATATATATATATATATATATATATATATATATATATATATATATATATATATATATATATATATATATATATATATACAGTCAAACCTCTATTAAGCGACCGCTCAAGGGAAATGTCAGAAGTGGTCTTTTAAGGTGATTTATATCAGGTGATTTATGGAGTACCATACTTTCATCTTTTTCATGTCAAACGTGGCATTTACAGTATAGTTTAATTTCTACTTTATTATCCTTACTTAATTTGATCTCTTTTGTCATTTCAAAGGTTTTGTTATGATCATAGATTATATTTTTGTATACGTATAATTTTTGTATCTTCTGTTTACAGTCAATAAATATACAATACAAACAACAAAGAGGTGGTCTCTTAAGAAGGGGTTGAGGGTCTGAGCGAGGTTATGAAAAAACAAAGAATTTCCAACAATGACCTGGAATTATTGAGGTTGTTATGTTAAGCTGCGTTTGTTAAAATTTCTCCATTAATCTTTAAAGAATAAACAATTCAGAAAAATAAAAGTTGAACTATATCATTAATTGAAGACCCTTAGAAATGATATACTTTCAAATTTTTACCGATTATTTCATTCTTTTATTGTCCCCTTTCCAATATACAAGGCGTCTAGGCATTCAAGTGGCCGTTGAATAAAGGGCCATTTACTCTTAAGGAGAGGATTTCATGGTCGTTGGTCTCGTCAAGCAAGTGGTCGCTTAATCAAGGTAAAATATTCAGGGAATAGCCTTGGGGGGATTTGAAACGGTCGTTCAAGGCAAGTGGTCGTTTAAGAGAAGTGGTCGTTGAGGCAGGTTTGACTGTAAATGTATGTATGTATGTATGTATGTATGTATGTATGTATGTACGTACGTATGTATGTATCTGATCAGCCTGATCTACCTAAGTGTACATTGAATGCTGCTTTAAGTTAGTAAGCAAAGTAAAGTGAGAGCGAAACTGCTACGCTGACTGGTTCCAAGTCTAGCAGTCGCTACCACTGAAAACACACAACCCTAATTTCTTTTTCATATGTATTTTGTCCCGTGCTGCCTCCATGATTTTGCGGGCTGACTAGGAACTTACTTATGGAATGTGTTACTTTTCTGCCCAAGTGTTTTCTCGCATAACCTGTCGTGCTTAATCGCAATTCAGAATGATATGGGGGAGAGCTGACGGAATTATCCTTGTTGTGAAAATGGTGTACGGTCGGTATCTGCGTGTAAACACGGCAACTTCTCGCAGACATATGGCCGTATACCATTTTCACGACAAGGATAACTGATAGTAGCACATCACATATGATTGTTATTAATATAAAATGAATTATAAGTATGAGATGATTCATTTTTAAATGTGCGTAGGAAAAAAAACTGTTACCGTATTTACAGGCTTATTCAACCTGTGCTAAATGTAAAAGCATACGATATCTTAACAATAGGTTTCGGCTGCGTCTGATTCTGCGTCTGATTCAATTGTTTACCATAGTCTTGAATAATTCATAGCCCATCAATCCTTATCACTAACACGAGATTGACTACATCTGGTATTGATTGGAATTATTCTCAATTAACACGTATGTACATGGGGCTTAGAGGAGCAATGGAGTGGATTATATCAGCCCTAATTGAGGAGCTTATTCAGACATTATTGGAACCGGGATAGTAATCAATGAGTTACGTAAAACGACAAGCCGCTGTCTGTAAGTTGATTTCTTACTGGTATCCGCGCTTCCATTCATAGAGCTTTTAACAGTCCCCCCCCCTCTCTCTCTCTCTCTCTCTCTCTCGCTCTCTCTCTCTCTCTCTCTCTCTCTCTCTCTCTCTCTCTCTCTCATCTATTCAATCAGACGCTTGTCCGATAATTGAAACAAATCACATACTGCTGCACCCAGTTTGCGTGTAGGTGCTAAGACTATATTCCATGTACTCCCTGGGCTTATTTGTTTTGATGTAACCGTGTATCGGCAGTGTGTATGGGGCATGCACGAAATGAGAATAAAACGCACAAATTATGATAAATGTGAACCAACCTTAGCCATTAAGTCCACAGTATGACAAAGTGCAAATATTAATAGATTCTAGTTCGCCATTACTTATTTTACGTGTTCTGGTGTGATTCTCGATGCTGAGTGGCAAACAAGTTTCCAACATACATTCGTTCACACTATGTAGATATAATATCGAACATCTGGATTCGATATCAACGATTACTTTAAAGCACTGCGCACCGCCATAATCGATATCACCTCTTAGCCTGGAATGCGATGTATTTGATCTTTCGTTTACTTGGCAGGTGATAAATACATTGCACTCTGTTAATACATTTGGTACGGCCTATTAACCACCCCCGGTTATCCGTAATCTCACTCGGGATACGCGTGCCTTAGGGTGGATTAAAGCAGGCCGGACCACACTTTCGGAAAGGGTATGACTAACAGCATCCTGGTCTGGTACGATGGATAGATTGTGTTTTTGGACGGACTTGATTCTATTATGGGTGCGCCAACTGATACCTGCAATCGTTATGGAGATGAAATGAAGACATTTACGATGGACATAATATTCATATCTTTATGTAGTTTTCTTTCTATAACACAGCCGTAAACCCAAGCTTGCCGTATCACCATAAATCGCATGACTCCTTATAAGGCCACTCCAATTTAATTACTTGTCTTACGAGCTCCGGGGGCAGGAAATGAGTCATTTTGGAATAAAAGAAAATTGAAAAACATGTTTTATGTTATATATATACATATACATATATATATATATATATATATATATATATATATATATATATATATATATATATATATATATATATATATACACACACACATATATATATATATATATATATATATATATATATATATATATATATATATATATATATATATATATATATATATATATATATATATATATATATATATATATGTGTGTGTGTGTATATATATATATATATATATATATATATATATATATATATATATATATATATATATATATATATATATATATATATATATATATATATATATATCTTTGGAGTCTGGCGACTAGGACTGGTAACGAAACTTACTTGTTGTAAGACAAGTAATTAAAATGGAGTGGCCTAATATGGGTGAAAGAGACAAACATCCGGCCTTTTGCTCTCACTTTGCCATGGAAAATATCCTTAAATCATTCTTGATTTATTATCATTTTATTATTTTATTCTACTTTTCATTTACACTGCATAGGTACAAAGTAGACAGTACGTACAAAGAAATTAGTAGTCATGGTTGTATGAAAATTTAGTTATTCCATATTCGTTATTTGTAATTCTTAAGTTCGCAACAGAGTAAGGACGATGTTTGCCTGTTGTATAGGTAAGAATTAGCTGTACTTGGATATTAGTGTGGTCGCCGCCACTTCTTTTCCTCATAGCACCTACATGTAGTATACGTACATGTCTCTGTATGTATGTATGTAACTTTATTGATCACAATTGCAAATTGTGAAGTATACATTATAACAAATAAAGACAAAAAGAACGTAAACAAAAGGACAATTAACTCGTCCAAAACAAGAGTAAAAAAAACGATATATGATATCAATGCGTGCACATTCCCTGGCTTTTAGATCTGGATTCCAGCAAGGTATATGCATTCCCCGAGGAAAGTCTAATTGTATGCTGGGGATCCACATACCACTGAACCTTGTAATACAAACTCAAGTCTTCCCCGCGGAAATCCGATTGCCAGTCTTTCTGAGTTCCGTCTTCCGCACGAGTTAGCCAGCACGAACACAAACTGTATATGACATCGCTGTCTCTAGCATTAGGGGGATGTACAGAGCGGAATATGTCTATCATATCAGAGCTATTCACTCCGGGCAAGGAGTATCCCTTATATAGTATGGATTGCCGAGATCATATAGTGACAAACGCTTCTTTAGATCAATAGTTCAGAAAATATGGAAAAATATAGAATATAGAAAAATGTCACACAGCTTTCCCTTTCAGATGTCGAAGCTACAAATGCTTTTTTTCGGAATTATTTCTAAAGGTACCAGAGCAGATGTCGCCACTTGCACTCCTCCCTCTCTGGCTGAATGAGTTGAAGCGTAGATCATATAATTCCAAGCTGCTTTTACGAAGTATTTCCAAACCCTCAAAGGCCATACTGTATAATTATTATGTTTCACATTCCATTTCCTTCAATCTTCTTTTTTTCAGATCGTATTCGATAATTGATTTTCTCTCCTTGGTAAAGTGCATGTGCATATCAGAGCGCGTGCGTGTGATCTCTAGGAAGAAATCATCAGCAGGATATCCTCTGGTCAATTCATGATTTGGATAGTACAACCCATCTAAAACCAAATAGGAACGGCATTAATGTCTTCAGATGTTGGCCGTTTGCAGTCAAAATAATTATCTCTGAATTACCAGCTTCCAGACTCAAATTGATTCCATGAATATGAAGATTTGCGACACATGTTTCAGAGATATAGATTCACCTAAGAATGTCATCTATATGTATAAATGCTTCACACCTTCACTTCTGTAACGGCCTACACATAGTCGGACTTGTAGGGATTATCCTGATCCCTACTTTATATCCTGAGAAAATATTGACTCATAGTGGTTTAAATGATCCCTCCTCAAATTCTGTCAAGCATTACTCTTTTTTGGTCAATCTAATTCAGTTGTCACATAAGGTGTGTTCTTCAGTCATGGTAATGGGCTAATGTGATTAAGTAAATCATTATCATCTTTTGTCATCCGTCCATATTTGGATGTTGACTTTTTTAATGCATATGTTTCATACTGTGGTATGATCTTATCCTTTTGATCTAAGATTCGGCCACGTAAGTCCCTACGGATGAGCACACTATGAACAAACCACGTCCCATTCCCACAACACATACTCGTTACCGAAAAGCTGAGACAGTATGTTTGTATCTAAATAGAGGAAATGAAAATTTAGAAAATGGTTGTTTGATGAAAAAATAAAAGCGGGCATAGATGACAATCCTTTTAGAAATGGCATACCTTCAATGTGATAATTCCCATTACGTTAATTGCCTCAGATTTTTCAGTCAGTTTCCTTTCGGTATAATTGCTTGCATTCAACTATATTGTTTGCAGTTCATTTGTTATACTACAAATACCATCAATTAGGGTGTGTATACACATAAGTAGTATTTGTTGATTGTCACTTTCCTATGGCATATTTGATTTAGTGCAGTTAAATGTAATTTCGTAGTTTTTCGTTTACTTAACTTGATGCTGTAATGTATATTTCACGATTTTCAAGTGTGGTCAATAAGGATACAGATTAGGTTCAAAGGTTTCTGAACGATCAGTTTGCAGTCTTACTCGGGTCTGATTCACACCAATGCACACATCTGCTCGCATACAATAAATCCTGTTTTTCTTTCGTGTGTTATGAACATTCCTGATTCCTTATTTTAAACACCGTTCTAAGTCTATGGTTATTTCTCGTTTTTGTGGAATATTATACCGTATTTGTATGATTTTGTAAAACGAAAGGTTTCAGTCAATAAGCATACATGCATACATACATATATACACACATACATGCATACATATAAAAATATAGAGAAAATGAAACGTGGATGTGCAAGATATGCATTCAGACATATACATCTACAGTATAGTATTATGTGACGTGTATCCGTTGTATACGTTGTACGCACAACTAGTGTTTGTTGATCTTCACTTTCCCTAGGAAATGCTAAGCTTTGAGTCCCTTTGATCAGTGGAAGTCAGAGTAAAGGCGCACTCAGAACATTGGCGTCTTCTGAAGGATAAACGAGCGGTTTCCGGGAGGCAAATTGGATTGGCGTTTTGTGATGATAGAGCGCAGTGAAGGGGCCGGCGCTCATCAAGAGTGGAATGAAAACCCGGAAGGAATACGTATGGATTGAGGAGTGTTCCACCCTCAACATCACATTTAATCATATTAGGACATCTCAATGATCTTATCGTTTAACCCCTGTTTTTATCGTTAAATAAATTAGGATCGTTAGGTATCTTCAAAAAAAGGCACGGTTAGATTTCTGCCTAGAGTAGTGTGTTGCTCTTTGGGGGATCGCATGTACAAAGTGTTCCCTTTGGCTGTGGGCGTTAGATCATCAGCGTTGCTGTACTGGAACACATCGTGACCCAGATGCTAGGTTACGATTACCCGATAACTGTCATGGAATTTGATGGTTCTTTACGCAGTGACCTACAGTGCCGACATTTAATTCATGCACTAAATGCGTGGGCAGCCAGGGCATAATACACGACCGTACGCCCGATTACCACCCAATTACCACCCAGTCGACTTAGGTGCGGGAATTAAATGCCTGTATTGCATTACAATCGTCTACAGATTCGGATAGAACCTGGGCATTTCTGTACTTGATATGTTGTGCCATATGTATTTTCTGTCCATTTTACAACCAATCTCAAGTGTTTTATACATTTCTATGTTTCTCCTGTTTAGTTTATAGTTCAATGTATGTAACCTATGATTGTGAATAAACCAAATAATACAGCCAATAGACATAAAATACAATACAATTGGGTGAATTAGAATATGATACGCTCCAAACGAATTATGATTTTAAACGTTTGTTTTTATATAGAATCGAGAATTATTGCATGGAGAATTATTGGAATTTAGATGATGAAGGGTTCCGTTTTATGTTTCATCAACCAGGAGTTAACAACATCATTAACAATGGTAGCCCAACCATAATACTTGAAACTACTGTGAGATCCAGGAAAATAGACTGGAGAAGCACAGCTGGAACTAGAATGTAGGGTAACATGTGTCCTTTGAGTGATTTTGGGATGGAGGAGAATGCGATTCACCTCATTTAGCAGTGTCCATCGAGTGGATGAAATAAACGTAGGAATGATTCTTGGGATACCATGAATGGGATGGATGATGAATGGGGATTTGCTGATATTGGAAAGTCTTTTAATAAATCAAGACATGCCATTTGATTCAATGCTGAGATTTTGGTAAGTAGCATATGTACGAATGTATATGTACTTACTATGACAATACGTAACAGATAATCATATGAATAAGGATATATAGTATGTAAGCATATGTAAGATGGATAGGTACATACTTCGTAGACGAAGCAATCAAATGAAATGTATGCTTCAAATCCTAGCAATGGTCAGTAATGATTCTGCTTCAATATATTTCTCAAAAGCTAAATTAAGACGAACTGTTCATGTCAGTATTTAGAAATTGACACTGAGTAGTAGGTATCTAAAATGTACATTAAAAGTAGCATTTGTTTTGTTAATATAACACTTTTTGATCTTTTTTGTTTGTTCATTTTATCATTGATATAGTCTTAAAAATATGGTTTTGTACAGTGAAAGGGCAGTCATAATAAACATAGGAATATAAATGCAGAGTTTATTAACAAAAAATATAAATATTTACATAGTGTCACCTATTCAAGACTGCAGTTATGAGTATTCTAGAGCATATATGAACATACAATTCCCAACCTGCATGTATATCATGTTATCTCGTCCTAAAGTGTCTGGGTTGCGAAGTCATTCAGTGCAGCGATGGTTATCTGAGAACAGTAACCGTCAGGGAGTGCTCTGTCCAACTATAATGTTGTGCATTTATCCATCGGACATACCAAAATCTAATTCAGACTGGTTTGAAAAAAATAGACGATCTAATCAAAACCATGCGAGAGATGAAAAAAAGACTTAAATTCCTAATTGTATTGTATTGATTTGTATTGTTTATTGAACATGTCATTACAACTTGATTAATTTCGAAGCCACGCATGGCATCTTTCACAATCAAATGTATAATATCCGGATCTTTCTTTCATATAACGGTATTTCCGAACCAGTTCACCAAGCTTTTACCTCGCCATCAAAAACAATACATTTTATCTGACCACCTTATTGACCCAAACGTCATCGAGCGCTAATATTCATCTAACCATGAAATCAATATAAGCGGTTAAAACGGCATACATCCTCAAATGATTATATAATGATCAAATCATTAATAAAAACTTTTTTGTGATTGTGCACATTTGTTCCGGAACATGGTGTACTGGATTTTTTCAAGGGACATGTTTCGAAATATTAGAATACTGCTGTGTGTCTTATTGGCAGTGGGATATTGAAACA